>OZ012611.1:11130140-11601896 GCA_963942555.1 Aleiodes leptofemur | reverse complement strand
GTGTTCATCTCGACATTTACTTCCCACTTGGTTATATGGAATATTACCATAATTCCATGGTATTCCATGATAATTCCTTTCGAGCCATTTATTTGTACTACGATATTTAACTGATATTTCATTCAAATCACATGGAGGTTGGAAGAACATTATAGTTGATTTCTCCACTGATTTTTCTGAACTCATCAGAGCTAATTCTTTCACAATGAATTCATTGAATGCTCCTTGGAATCCTTGTACATCCACCAATAGCTTCATGATGACTGACCACATATTCTTCTCTACCGTCATTTTTCCCTTGCAACGACGCACCATTTTTCTGTTGATTAGCAACGTTGGTTTTTGTGGAATTCCATATTATTTGAGAGAAGTTTTCACGAGTCTTGTACACAGTAAAAGAATGTCGATTTTCGATTCAATTTCTTTCTTGGTTTCTCTAATATTCTGTTGGAGAAACCGTAGACGTTTCTCCAAATTCTTCCGTTGCAAGTGAATGTTTCTCATGACTGCACTCGAATAATACTGACAAAAAACGATGCTGAGCATCAGAGAGATGCTTATATGAGTAAAATACCACCGTGAGAAAGGAGAATGTTTTGCGAATGAAAAGAGATTCATCGGAAAAGACAAAAGTTAATACATTATAGAATTGTCTCTCGTACTCCCCACCTCATCTAGTACTTACCACCCACCACCCCTCACCTACCACCCCTCACCTCACCTACCACCCATCACCTATCAACCACCGCTTCACCTACCACCCACCGCTTCACCTACCACCCACCACCCACCGCTTCACCACCTACCACTTACCACCCACCGCTTCACCTACCACCCACCACCCACCGCTTCACCACCTACCACCTACCACCCACCGCCTCACCCACCACCCACCACCCACCACCCACCGCTTCACCACCTACCACCTACCACCTACCACCCACCGCTTCACCCACCATCCACCACCTACCACCCACCGCTTCACCTACCACCCACCTACCACCTACCACCCCACCGCTCCACTTACCACTTACCACCCAAAAATTACAAAGCTATAAAAATTGGGCTTTGTCATAAGAGCTCTTTTTACGAATACCATATTACACACATGATTTACACTTGAAAAATTATTATTAGTTCATTCCAGTTTGTCGTTGAATTTGAGAACACGCAATCGAAGTTCATGAATATGATCTCCAATAAAGTGTACATATTCACTCATCAAGGTACAATATCCACACATGGAGTCTCCTCCATTCTCATCTCTCCCATTATTTCCTCCATGAATATTTTCGAATCGTTTCATCTTCACATTTAATAAATTTTTCTGATGTTGGAGGATATCATGTAGAAAATCCCATGCATGATTTGGAGCATCATTTCCAAAATATTTAGATATGATATCATCATAATCGTAGACGAATGGCGGAGTAGAAATCAAAGACTTAATCTCGTCTGGTGTAAGTCCATCCATGTTGAATATTCAGCCTCGACTGATTCAACTAACGAGAAGGATTGGGATTACTAAATCATATCATATTATATTTAGCACAATTTTCTTTTTCATATGATAATGAGATATAGAGCCTCTTCAGCATTCTGAGAAATGAATATGACGTCATTTCTCAGAATTTCCCCGATTGTCTTTTGTTTGGATGCACGTGCAGATGACTCAGAAGTTTCATGATAAAAAGAATAATGTTACTATGAAATGTGCCTTGAGAAAGAAGAATGTCTGCAAATGAAAGTAAATTCATGATAGAATTGTCCCTTTCTAGAGCCTCCTCAGCATTCTGAGAAATGACGTCATATTGATTTCTCAGAATTCCTTAGCATTCCTCAATCTGGCATCATTTCTTAGGAATTTCTTTTCCATGAATTCTTAGAATTCAATATGACATCATTTCTTGGAATTTTCTCTTTCCATGAATTCTGAGAATTCAATATGACGTCATTTCTTAGAATCTACCTTTTCAGCATGTGATGACGTCATCTGGACTTGAGCCCTTCTCATTCTCGGAGTAATGGACTTACGCCCATATGGACTTAAGCCCTTTTCAACCCCTGAGTGATGGACTTACGCCCTTTTCATTCCAATCTGGACTTGAGCCCTTTTGATTCTATATGGACATGAGCCCTTTTCATCCCCTGAGTGATGGACTTACGCCCTTTTCATTCCAATCTGGATTTACGCCCTTTTCATTCTCTAAGGGGTGGACTTACGCCCTTTTCATTCCTTAGAATTTCCCTTTCCATGAATTCTGAGATATGGCGTCATTTCTTAGAATTTCGCTTTCCAAGAATTCTGAGAATTCAATATGGCGTCATTTCTCAGAATATCCCCTTCCCAGCATGTGATGACGTCATCTGGACTTACGCCCTTTTCATTCCATATGGACTTACGCCCTTTTGGTTCTTTGAGGAATGTGGTCTAGAATCGGCCTAGCTATACTACTGAAATATATGAGGTATTCCACGTGAAAACGGCGGACTTTTTCCCTGACCCCTGCCAATTTGGTTCAGTTTTTTTTGTATGATCGTATCAAGTTCAAGAGACACCCCGAAATTTTTCAGATTTTTCTACATAACCCTTGTTGAGAAAAAAAAATTTTCACCTAAAAAAAAAACGCCCAAATTTAAAAATCTGAAGAAATTTCCGAAAATACGTAATTATATATAGGAATTTTCAAGCCATCGTCCAGAGTGGAAGTACGATTCTTTCTGTGTTTAACGAGCCATTAATGTTGAAATAATTTTGCAAAATTCGAGAAAAATTCACTTTGGGTAAATAATTGAATCCTTTGACTCACTGATAGATTTTTTTGGGAACAAAGGGCCCGAATATATATCAGGTGGCATCAGCGGATCAGATCCGTGCCTTAATGATCAAGTTTGCTAAATTTTTTTGTCAAGTTACAGTATAAATTTTCAGAATTAGGTCCCGATTAAATTTAGGGAGGCATCGGCAGTCAATATCCGTGCCCAAATAATTATTGTAGTCATAAAGTGTATAGGATCCCGGAAAAGCGTGCCAAAAAATAGTCTTACGTCCTAAGCATTGTGTGCCAGCAGGAGCTAGTGGTACCCATACAGTTTGTGTATGTTCAATCCACCAGAACGTGAAATTAATGATGCTGGGTAAGAGCTTAAAATTTGATCAATGATTGATTGCTTCTGTTGTCTAGAATCAGTGTTGATTATTCTGTGAATTTTGTTGTACATATGAAGGAATATCCTGCTACGTTTCTTTTTTTTATCGGAAGTCAATTACCAGTTCTCACGAAGGATTCCCGACCATTGAATCACTACACTGATTGAGTGGACTTCATAACATGTTCCAGCTCATCACCAGAGTGTTGCTTTGGAACGTGCACTGCTTGTCCAGGAATCGAGGTTTTGCGTCACTATCTTGATGAAATACTATACGAAAATGGAATTGACAGTATCACGTATAAACATTGGGTTTCAACGGCTCGTACAAGTCTCGAAACAATCGTCACAGAAACATCGGATTTCGTTGTTGATTTTTGTGAGGAAGTCAAAACTCTTTTGTCACATTCTTTCATCGCGAAAGAACAATCAACTTTCATGAAATTGGTGAGAGTATCTCTCAAAGATAAGGAATTTCTGGTTCAGTATGACTTTGCCGAAAACTACGCGTTTGTTGTGCAAAAAGCAGCTCCAGGGTTCCATTGGAACAATAACCAGGACACAATATGTCCAGTTGTCGTCTACTTCAAAAGCAAAGATGTTATTGATCACAGAAGTTTGGTCATTATATCCGATTGCTTAAATCACGACTCAATCACCGTTCACGTATTTTCCAAAATTATAACTGACTTCATAAAATCGATTGATGCGAATGTTTCCAAAATCTATTACTGCTCCGATGGTGCACCACAGCAGTTTAAGAATTATAAAAACATTCTCAACGTGTATTATCATGAGTCTGATTTCGGCATCTATGCAGAGTGGCATTATTTCCCGACTGCGCATGGCAAAAGAGGCTGTGATGGCGTTGGTGGTACTGTCAAGAGGATGGCTGCTCGTGCGAGCTTACAACTACCACCTGATCGTCAAATCACGACTCCACAAGAATTATTCAACTGGGCCTCTCAACCAACCAATTTGCCGAATATCGTAGTCAAATTTTCTCCGAAGGGAGATTACGATGTAGCGAAGGACATGCTCGAGAATCGGTACAAAATTGGCAGCCCAATACCGGGAACTCAGGAGATCCACTGTGTACCTCCTCAAGCAGATGGAATTATTTTTGTGAAGCCATTTTCCGCTTGTGAAGACCCCAGATCTCATAAGATTTTGGAAGACAATTAACTTTTTTTTTATGAACAAAAATGACATCGAGTTGCTGTCTTCTAATATCAAACAAAACAAATGAATAAATACTTCTACTATGTATTATAACTCAGAATCGTTGTTCTGTGATCTTGATATTCCGTGAATTCCTGGAAAATAAATTTTTCCTTAAGTACGAGCGTTTATTTTCTAAAAACACGACCATGAATTTTCTTCGAGAGGCTGGCTGGTTTGCAGAGAGTGGAACAAAATGAGAGTAGGTTTTTCTGCAGATTGAATATTTTGAAAAATAATTCAACAAATCGTAGAGGGGCAAAGTCAAATGCCATCGAGTTAGTAAGGTAAGATCTTTTGAATTCAAATTTACAGCAGGTCTTTTCAGCTGCTAGCTGATTAAAATTCATATTTGTAGTTTTATTATTCAGAAAATAGCAAGGGAATTCAGTTTTGGTACCAAAATATCGAAATATCTGCCCAAAGTGAATTTTTCTCGAATTTTGCAAAATTATTTCAACATTAATGGCTCGTAAAACACAGAAAGAATCGTACTTCCGTTCTGGAGGATGGTTTGAAAATTTCTACACATAATTACGTTTTTTTGGGAATTTTTTCAGATTTTTAAATTTGGGCGTTTTTTTTTAGGTAAAAATTTTTTTTCTCAACAAGGGTTATGTAGAAAAATCTGAAAAAATTTTAGGCTGTCTCTTGAACTTGATATAATCATACAAAAAAAACTGAACCAAATTGGCAGGGGTCAGGGAAAAAGTCCGCCGTTTTCACGTGGAATACCTCATATGTACGTATATGGGACATAAAGGACATATATGCCCATACGTTCCTCTGAGAAATCAGACAGCTATGGGGATATATCAGCATATATGGACATATATGAAACATATATGAGCATATATGAGCATGAATGGAACATATATGGGCACATATGGAACGTACATGGGCATATATGGAACATGAATGAGCATATATGGGCATATGTGAACATGCATGAAACATATAGAAAAATGTTCACTCAATTCATATAAGGGCGTAAAAATGATAGATCGGAATAATTAATGGGAAATGCACGTTTTGTTAGTTGTTTCCCGCTTACTTTGAGAATTTAAAATTCTGCCAGCATTAGAAAATCAGTCTTATCGGTATCACTCAATCATTTCCGATGATTGAAATAATTCAATTGAATTCACTTTTTCTAAGTCCGAAAGACACTGATCACTATATCAGGATCAAAATTCATTCAGAAAGTATGTGAAATGTGAATAGTGAAGATGGTAGGATGATAGACTAATCATGTGACGGTCCCGGGTTCGACCGCAGCTGAATATTTTTTTTCGTTTTCTTTTAAATTCAAATTCATTATTAATTATGAATTGAGTGATCAAGAAAATTAATACTGATGTATTATGTTCATATATGAGAACATTTTGATGGTATATCCCGGGAAAATATCGACATCTATGCCCATATATGCTCATCTATGAACATATATGCTCATATATGTTCAGATATGTACATGTACGGTCAATTTGCATATATGGCCATAAATGGAAAGTCCATATATAATCATGTATGGACATGTATGACAATTTTTTCCCGGGCACTTAAAAATCACAGTGATGGAACCAACGTATGTGATGGAACCAAGTAAAGGACCTTTAATTGAATAATCCTGAGGACTTTACTGAGAAAGTAAACCTTAATGTGGGGAATTTTATTAGAAATCTACTGTAGATTAATTATCCTAGAAAAGAAGTCGCTCGATAAATATTTGATTTCAACCGAGTTCAATAGCATAAAGATAAGACTAGATAACTCGAGTTTTTTTGCTGATCAGTGTCCAAGAATATCTCAAGAACTAAGCGAGATAGAGCGTCATGCTGTCATCATTCTTTGCAGCTTTTACAATTCTCAACAAAAAAGGATGAAAGAAAAACTGCGCTATTGCGTTTAGTTCCTGAGATATTCTCAAAAAAAATAACAAAAATAGTTCCATCTAAAATAGGATAATACCATTTTTTTTCGTTATTTGTTTCGAGAGAATATCTCGAAAGCTAACCGACATAGGGTGCACCAATCGTTTTTTGTAGCTCTCGAAAATCTCTACAAGAAATTATTATTTTAGACTTTCCCGCCTAATTTCTGAAAATCCTCATAGAATGAATGGCAGGAAAAATGGACCCATACTTTTTTCGACTCTTCACTACTAATTATTCAATTTATCTAGTGCCATATGGTCCATTCTGGGAGCACCTCTCTAGTTACTTGAATCAAGCGAACAACTTAGAGGATCGAATCTTATTCTTGAAGTATGAAGACATGCTTAAGGTAAGTAGCTCCTCTCTAATTTTCATTGTAGGAGGAAGTGGGGATAAGGGATGAAGTGGATATATCTTAGTTTTGATATTTCACATCATGGAAATTTCGTGACCTCATTGAAAAAGTTGGATATAGAATTTCTGTGAAGATCGAATTGAAAAGATGAGGGAATTTCCGTCGGAAAACATATGTCAAAATTTACTTTCGATATTTTTTTGGAAATTCGACTTTTTTATGAGAAAATCAGACCTTGTGGTTTTGTCCTGACGATGAAGTTGCAGTGTCTAGATGGTCAATTCACGGTCGATTTACTTTAACATCAATCTACGCTCTTTTCGCGTCTTTTTCACGACAGAGTTGATTCACGGTCAATTATGAGTGTGCTTGTTTCATCCTCGCACCAGCTTCAGATGGTAAATTAATGATGACTAAAATGTCGTTTTATGGTCGGGATATGGTAGCTGAGGGATCGATTTTTGCTTTGAAAAATTCGACGGTCGAAACGCAGTTGCTTTTGGGTCTAACTCGAGCGAGACTCGACGGTCGAACAAATTGCCAAAAGAAACAATAAAAAACTATAAAATTGATTTCACTTCATATCATTCAAAAGTTACTTCTCACTTCAAAAAATATAGCAGTTGAAATGCAGTTGAAAATTTGGCATCCGATAATCAGAGGTTTTCAAAAAAATAATCCAATGACTTCTCATTATGAAATAACCTCTGAACAAATCTAATTAAATTTAATTTTCAAGGAAGGTAGGCGGCAATGAGATTAGTGGTGTTCGATGGTTCTCAAACTAAGTGACTGACGTTAAGTAAGTCACTTGCGCAGTCGCACAAAATTGTTTTGGAGGTTCGAAGAACTCTTTGCGTCTGCATCAGGTCTCTTCAAACCTCCAAAACAATTTTGTGCGCCTGCGCTAGTCCCACTTACTTTCCCCGGAAAAAATCGGCACGCATGATCATGTATAATCATTCATAACCCATGCAAGATCATCCATGAGCCGCGCATGATCATACATAAACCATAGATGATCATGTATGAAGCATGAGTGATCATGCATGAATTATGCATGCTCAGTCATGACTAGGGCCGGAGACTTCATTTAAATTTGAGTCTCACTAAGCTGCTAAGCAACTAGGATACTCGGATCAATGAATAAATTTGATGATTGACTGAAATTCTTAATGTCAAAGTGACATTTGTGGGAGTTTTCGTGCGTTTGAATTCTGAGGGGACCTCTGAGTGAAACTCTGAGGGGACCTGTAAGCGGAACTCTAAGGAGAACTCTGAGTGGAACTCAGACATCTTAACGAAACTCTGAGGTGAACTTTCAAATGCCGGAAAACTCACAAGTGTCACTGTGACATTTCAAACTTCATTCAATCATCCAATTTATTTATTGATTCGAGTATCCTAGTTGCTTAGCAACTCAGTGAGAGTCAAATTTGAATGAAGTCTCCGGCCCTAGTCATGACGCATACACTGTCATACATGGTCATGTATGAGCAATGATTAGTATTTGCATCCGAAGAAAAGTCTTCAAGCATGATCAGCGTTGACCATGCATGCACCATGACTGAGCATTGATTAGCCATACATGAACATGCATAGTTCATACCTGATCATAGATGACCAAATAGGGTCATGCATGACCAAATAGGATCATCCATGGCTACTTTGAAGAAATTATATTCTTTGATGCAATTTATATGGGGGGCCATGTTCGATCATGTATGACCATGAATGACCGAATATGTTCATACATGACCATATACACTACTCAAAAAAATTAAAGGAACAAAAAATTTTTCCATTTTTTTCAGTGATTTTTGGAAGACTGTAACTCCATGAAAAATGATCGGATTGAAATTAAAAAAAAGCGTTTTGAAGCTTGAAATGTCTAGTTTTGAAATCTTTCAAGGAAAATTTTTTTGGAGCATTCCCTATGAGGCAAAGAGAGGAAAAGAAGCGAAGGAAAAAAAATCAAAATTTTTTTCATTTTTGAAAATGGTCTACGGGCTCAGAAAAAATTTTTGCAGCTTGAACCAATGCAAGGATCATTCAGCCCACCTCTTTAGCTTCAATTTTCATTTTTTTTCTTCGTACAATGATTTGTTTCTGAGATATCGACTGTTGAATGGAAATTCGTCTTCTTCTCTTCAATCATCGATATCTCGCGAACTACTGATCGTACAGCGAACGGATGATGGTTTTCACAAACTTGAATAAATTCTCTAGAGGTGGCTTTTGAAATTTGATTTTTAAAAAAATTAATTTTACACGCAATATTGGTTCGAAAAGTTACCAAAAAATAACGTTTTTTCACTGTTCTCGTAAGTCTAGCTAAACTTTGTCATTTTTCGGAGGACTGCTACTGTCTTTGGGTTTTTTCTTAGCTGAATGTATGTCCAAACACCCTGGAAAATTTCAAGTCAATCGGTTGAGCCATTTTTTCTCCCCGACCGATCAAAGTTGTAGCAAGAATTAAAGGAACAATATGCTGGTTCCTTCAATCCTAATTAATGAAGTTTTTTTTTTGTAAAAATTTCGTTCCACACGCATTCACATTGTGAGCTGTGGCTCGCTATTCAAAATGAAATATTCAGGAAAATTGGGAGAAGGCAAGAATAAATCCCAACTACAAAATTATTTGGGTAGAACAATTGTTTATTTCGAGTCTGGCTCCTATTTCTCCTTTTACAACAGTTAAACGTCCCTAATTAATTAGTAAAAATCTCAGGGAGTGCCTCAGGGATGATTCAGAATTGATGGGGGATGATTTGTGTAGGTCGGGTAATAATTACCGCAAATTACCGTCAACTGACCAATGTCAACTTACCACTAGGTAAAATGACCGGGTTCTGGCGCCACGATGGAAACGTCCAACAATACCGTGTCGTCTATTACAATCACCAAGCAAGAGAAAGAAAAGGAAGGGGGGGTTTCCTGGATAAATTCGTTTAATACTATTTAATTAATGATTGGGCCTCAGGGGTTACTCTCAATTCCACTAGAATGACTGGCAAAAACCCGGGGGATCTCTCAGCAACCAAGAATCGTGTACTCTCGTGAATTAACCCAAAAATAATTGTAATGAAGGAAATGTCGGTGCACGTGGCCGAGAAAATATGAAATAATTGGGCACTCGTACCTTGACTCCTTTTCCTCTTTCTCTCAGGGACAGTTTCAGCAGTTCACACACAATATTCTCCTCCAATAGCTTTTCCACTCTATTCTCTTGCTCTTCCTCTAATTACTTCTCTACTTTTCTCACTAATAATCTCTACAAATTATTCTCAATACTCTTCACTTGGAAAAAACACGAGGCAACAAGTGTCGCGTCTGTTTTTTTTTTTTATAAGTGTTTATTTAGTAAGGCCAGTGTACATTTATGAGATACAATATCCACAATAAACTATAGATTTTATGATAGATGATTTTTACAAAAAAGTCGATTCCCGACATGCATTGTTAAGACTGTAGCGTTGAAGGTTGAGTTGTTTTCACACTTCTATTATATGGGGTTGCTAGCGATTGTATATCTGGCTTTTTGGGAGATAGTGGTTCGAAATGGAAAGGCCCTCTGAAAACCATTTCTTCGCTATTTAGGCTCTATGGCTCTTAAAAACTAGAACTTACAACTAAGCTTAAAAATCTAGATAACAAAGGGAAACTCGTAGGGATTTATATACAGGGGGAAATGTCCCGTCAATGGGTTCTATCTATATGTAATCGGGCTTATCCGCATATATGCATGCCCATACGTACACCTTATACATATCCATACACGCATGCATACACACATACACACACACACTTGCTCTCATTCACATTTACATATATATATACACATATATTTATCTATAATAACATATATATATATATGATTATTATTATTTTTTTTTTTTTTTTTTTTTTTTCCATTATTTTCTTTTAAATTTGTATTTCATATATTTTTTTTTTCTTTCTTAATCCCCTTTTCGTTTTTTTTTTATATATATTTTACAGTGTTTGTTGATTCCTTTCTTAGTGTATCTATTGTTATGTCCATGTTACAATAAGCTTATTAATTTTTGAGGGGATATTAGGCTTGTTGATATTTAACTTCTTTTCATTTTATTTTTTTTTTTTTTTTTTTCGATCAATTATTCTTTTGAATATTTAATCGTACCTTTATTTATTTTTTTCTCTCTGTGATTGATTATTTGAGATTCTTAATTATTTTGAATAGAGAGCCATTGATATTTTTTAAAGTTTTTTCTGTATTTATTATATTCTTCTTTGTTAAAAATGTAACGGTTGTGCCGCCATAATTTTTTTTCTGAAATTTTTTTTGTGTTATTGGGGAATGTGATTGATTTATTCCTAGATTGACGATGCACGTGATACATGATTAGTTCATCGTCTTGGTCCTGGATGTAGTTATGCTTGTCGAGGTATATGAATCCCTCAGGAGGTATAAAGCCCGTTTCAAGGGATTTCTTAATGTAATCTTCAGCAGGGCTGTTGCTATTTTTAATAAGTGGATTATCTGCGTTATATGTGCTGGCCCAGTGGTCTCTAATTAGTTTTAGGATGTGAACGTCGATTCTCGGAATTTCTGCGGCTTGATAAAGTGATTTGCAACTGTAGTAACGTTTGTAATTACTTTCTTTGGTTCTGTACATAGATAAGCATGCTCTCAGGCATTTTCTTTCAAATAGCCTCAGTTTTTCCATTGTGTGAGTGCTTATATTGAACCACACCGGGCAGCCATATGTGAGAATTGGTCTAATTAATGTTAAGTAGCATATTACTTTTGTTCTTTTGGCTAGATATTTGTTTGTGAATAATTTTTTGTACTTGCAGAAGGCTATTTCCGCTTTACGTAATTGTATTGCAATATGTTGCGTGAATTTTAAGTATTCATCTATATTTATGCCTAGATATTTAATTATTTTTTTATGTGGGATGTTTTGAGGTGAGTCTAGTTCTGGGTAAATTTTAAAAGTTTTATAATTTTTCCTTATTTCTTTTGAGGCTGTGGATAATTTCGGTTTGAAGAGAATAGTTTCGCATTTATCATCATTTATCTTTAATTTCCATTTATGACAGTATTTTTTGATATCTCTAAATAAGTTTTCGAGCTTGGTTTTGACTCTTGATGCTTTTTTATCTATGAGTGTCGCTACGAAATCATCAGCAAAAGAAATTCCAATTTTATCGACGTCACTGTTTAGTTCATTGAGGGATAGAATATCACTATTAAAGATATTGAACAATATGGGTGAGTTAACGGTGCCCTGCTGGAGTCCGTTCGATACTAGAAACGTTTTGTCAGATTGAGAGTTACTCTCCACCGTTTTAAAACATCTGTTTTCGACCATGTCCCAGATCAATGCGATCACGTGCATCGGAAAGCCTTTTTTCTGTAATTTGAAAATCAGCCCTCTGATCCATACTGTATCGAATGCTTTCTCCAAGTCAATAAAGCATGCTGCTACGCATTTTTTATCATTTAAAGCTTCGCATGTATTTGAAACTAGTTTCGACACTGCATGTACAGTCGAGTGTTTGTATCTAAAACCGAACTGTTCCAGAGGGATGATTTTTTTTTCAGAGCAAATATTATTCAATGTATTATTGATTAATATTTCGTAAACTTTGCCTATATTAGGGAGTAAGCTGATAGGCCTGTAGCTGCGGGGGTCATTTTCGTTTTTGCCCGGTTTTTTTAGTGCTATGACGTTCGCTGTCTTCCATTGGGGGGGAAAATACTTGTTGTTCAAGCAATTGTTAAAGATTACGCAGTAATTGTTTATTATTTTTGTTGGGAGGTTTTTTAAGACGATATTCGGGATATTGTCGTAACCCGATGATTTTTTATTGCTTAGGTTTCTGAATATTTTGATGAGTTCCGGGGGCGATGTGAAGTAATTTTTTGTGCTTGTGGATGGACTCATAGCGTCATTTTCTTTTGAAAATTTAGTTACTGTTATGCCCTTTTCCTTATCAGTATCGATTTCTTTTCTTATTTTATTAGTAGTTTCTTGGATTTGTCTATTCCATTCGAAATCGCTTAGATTTTCGTTTTGTTTGTGAATGTTTTCGAAATGTTGTCCGAGGATATTTAATTTGTCTAGAGGCGTTACTATTTTATATTGGTTGTTGTGTATGTTTATTTCGTTTAATTTGAGTCCACTTGTTTCTAATAAATGATTGTTAGGGGTGTTAATATCTAATATAAATTCGGCAATATTTGATTTGTCTTTCGGTCTAAATATTCTGTTGATCTTTGGAAAAGCTTGTGAGGTATTTTTCGGGAGGTTCTTTATTAAGTTTACCCAATATGTGTTAACTGATTGGCTGTATTCTATTTTTATTAATTTTCTTATTGTTTTCAATTCCTCTTTGAGTGCATTGAGTGTCTGATTGTGATAAGTTTTAAATTGCTTTGTGAGATTGTGGATTTTAGTTAAGAGTTTACTTTTCATTTTTTCTAGTTTTCTTATTAGAGGAGTTTTGTAACATTCTGAGCTGTTCATAGTCTTTACTTTAGGGACTATTTTTTTAATAGTTTGTTGGATATTTTTTTCCAAGGTATTTATTTGATCGTCTATTTCTTGGCGTGATAAATTTCTGT
Source organism: Aleiodes leptofemur (assembly GCA_963942555.1). Classification (NCBI taxonomy): domain Eukaryota; kingdom Metazoa; phylum Arthropoda; class Insecta; order Hymenoptera; family Braconidae; genus Aleiodes; species Aleiodes leptofemur. The sequence continues at coordinate 11,588,620 of OZ012611.1, read as the reverse complement.
TAGTAGGTATTTGGGAGTTATAGATTTTTGTGAGGTGAAGTTGGAATTTGTCCCAGTTGGTTTTATTGTAGTTAAGAGAATGAGTTGGGGGTTTGGTGGTGAGGACCCATTCAGTAGTGTCGTTCAATTGGGCTTTGAATAGTAATGCGTTATGATCAGCGTCATATGGGATAGTTTTTATTTCGTTTGAGTATTCTTCTGCGATTTTTATTCTGTCGTCCGCGATGCACAAATCTAGGAATGATTCTCCTCGGGGATATGAGGGTATATCTGTATGGTATAAGTGGGCTTTGAATTCGAATTGAAAGTCATTGAGCCAGGAATTCAAGAAAATTCCCCTTGTATTATTTATTGAGTTTTTCCAATTGGCGTGTTTGGCGTTTAAATCACCCGCTAATATGTAGTAATTTTTTTTGTTTCTAAGATCTAGTTCTTCAAAGAGATTATGAAATTCTGATTTGAATTTTACGTGTTTGCCGTGGGGGGCATATAGTGATGCGATTATCAAGTTATTGTTGTTTTCCATTTTAAGTTTTAGTGCGAGGCATTCTAATAAATTATTATTGTTACTGTACGTTTGGCCTATCTGTTCATAGTCCAGGGACTTTTGCACGAGTATGGCCACGCCACCTCCTTGCTTGCTGTTAGGCCTATCTCTGCGAATTATGTTATAGTTTTGAAAATAGATTTTGTGTTGTGTATTTAGTTTTGTTTCGCAGATAAATGCAATGTCTGGTTTATGTACGTTAAGGACATTTAGGAGGGCGTTCCTTCTGTTATGACGAATTAATGAGTTGACATTTATGGAGATAATTGTCAATTCTTTCAGTTGTTTTATATCGTTCAGCGCGGTGAAGATTATGAATGAGTGTAAACCTCCATTAAGAGATTAATTTTTGCTACTTGAGAACCTACTATATCTACAATTGATTGTACTCGTGCTGCTAGGACTTCTAATTTGTTATTTAACGTATTTATTGTAATATTGGATTCATTGTCTGGAGTTGGGTTGGGAGTCGTAGATGTTTTTGTTTTATCAGCGTAAGATATTAGTGGATCTATTCTCTGTTGGGGTAGGACGTATGGTTTTGATATTATCGGCGGTTTATTTTTTTCCCTATCTTCTTGCATTTTTTTAATTAGTTTTTTTTGTGTTGGGCATCCTCTGTAGGAGGCTGGGTGACCAAATTGATTGCATAGAACGCAATAAAGTTGTGTTGCATCTACTTCATTATCTTTGGTGATTGTGCATTCACCTGGTCCGTGACTTACGTTGCATTTGACGCATCTATAAGCCATTCGGCAGTTACCAGCCGTGTGGCCTAATTTTTGACAATTCATGCATTGTATAATTTCTTTTTTTTTAATTTTTTCCCACCTGACTCTTTGATGCGCCACGTATTTTATTTCGTTTAGTTTGCTCGGATTACTTTGGGGGGTTATTTGTACTATTAAAATTGGCAGGATTTGGTTGTTTTTTTCGGATTTCTGTGTTTTGAATCTAGTTATTTTGATGAATTCTAGTGATTGTATCTCTTTATTTCTTAATTCAATTAAGATTTCATCTGGCTCGTAACTGCTATCAATGCCTTTCAGAAGGAAAGTTTGAATTTTATCTTCTTTCAATGTGTATGTAAAGTACTCTTTATTTGTTTCTTTGAGATTTTCGCAAATTACTTTATAATCCTTAACATTATCGGCTAAAATAATATGTTTGCCCTGACTGTTGAGAGTTTTTACCTTAAAGTTTTTTATTTTTAGATCTTCTGTGACGATTCTGATTGTTTCTCTTGCATTTGACCCTGAGACGTTGATGGCTGGAATTTTTTCTTTTTTCTCTGCTACTGTGTTGGACTCTGGTGCGTGCTGTTGTTGTGACGTTTGGCTGTCAGTGTGTGTTTGATGAGAAGATACGTCATCATTTTGTTTACTGTGACTTGCTTTGCTGGTGTGAACCGTCTGTGATTGGTGATAAGTTTGTGTTGGTGCCGATTGTTGATGATGGACACCTGTTTCGGCGGTCAGTGAACCCGTATTGATTTTGTGGGTATTGCCTTGGATAGTGTTCTCTGAATTTTCGTTTGATTTCGTAGAATTTTTTTTTAATTCTTCGATTTCAAATTGCAGTGTTTGAATTATTCTGAGAGCTGAGTCGTAGTGCTCGCTCATTTTTGTATATCTCTCTTGGAGTTCTTTCAGATCTTTATCCATATTTTTTGATTTACCTGTTTCTTTAGGTTGATTTTCGGTTGGTGAGTTGATGGTTGTCTCTAGAGACTGGCTTTTCAAGGAAGTGTTTGTCTCCTCTGTTGTTTGGGAGTCATTGGATGAATTTAATTCGTCCGCTTTTCTTTTTTTTGCTGCTTCTGTCAACAATTTGAGATGCTTGCTATTGGAGGCTTCTTTTTGGAGTTGTTCCAATTCACTTTTACTCAAAATTATGTCCTTATGGATTGAGTTGACATTTTCTGTTTTTTTCTTTTTTTTTTCATAGTGCGCCCGTGTGCGGGGCACTTGAAAAGTTTTTTGTTTTTTATTAACTATTTTGTCGTTGTAATTAACACTGGATTATAACAAGTGTATATAACTGACGGTAAAAATATTGAAATGTACTTGATTAATGAATTTAATTATTTGAGAAAATTTTTCGGTTGCTTTGTTTACACTAATACTAGTGACAGGTCTCTGCCTACGTCTTCACACCTCGAGTGCTCAGACGAGACTCCTGTCGCGTCTGTTTTCGTTGTGTTGTGTCTGTGTGCCAGCCGGCACGGAAGATGGCTGCTCTCCCTCCCTACTTCCTCTTGAATCCGTCAGATGGTGGGTCAAGTCCCATTTTCACTCATTCCTCTCATTCACTCATTCACTCGCCACATTCATACAGTTGGGGAGTTGGGTTTGGTGGGAAGGGGGCTCAGGGGCTTTTTTGTGGACCACCCGGTCACAACATATTCTTGCAAATTTCAGTTTTTATCAACTTCATTTTTAATAAACTAAATGTTCCGATATCCAATGTTCCAATGTCTTTTTCTCCTCATTCTCCGATCATTAGGTGAGCCTTTAAGACGAAATTTTTACAAAAAAAAACCTTCATTAATTAGGGTTTAAGGAACAAGCATATTGTTCCTTTAATTTTTGCTACAACTTTGATCGGTCGGGAAAAAAAATGGCTGAACCGATTGACTTGAAATTTTCCAGGGTGTTTGGGCATACATTCAGCTAAAAAAAACCCGAAGACAGTAGCAGTCCTCCGAAAAATGACAAAGTTTAGGTAGACTTACGAGAACAGTGAAGAAACGTTATTTTTTGGTAACTTTCCGAACCAATATTACGTGTAAAATTAATTTTTTTACAAATCAAATTCCAAAAACTACCTCTAGAAAATTTAATCAGGTTTGTGAAACCCACCATCCGTTCGCTGTACGATCAGTAGTTCAGAAGATATCGATGATCGAAGAGAAAAATACGAATTTTCATTCAACAGTCGATATCTCAGAGACAAATGATTGTACGAAGAAAAAAAAAAATCGAAGCTAAAGAGTTGGGCTAAATGATCCTTGCATTGGTCGAGTTGCAAAAATTTTTTCTGAGCCCGTAGACCATTTTCAAAAATGAAAAAATTTTTGATGTTTTTTCTTTCGCTTCCTTTCCTCTCTTTGCATCATAGGGAATGCTCCAAGGAAAATTTTCTCGAAAGATTTCAAAACTAGACATTTCAAGCTTCAAAACGCTTTTTTTTTTCAATCCGATCATTTTTCATGAAGTTACAGTCTTCCAAAAATCACTGAAAAAAATGGAAAATTTTTTCGTTCCTTTAATTTTTTGAGTACTGTATGACAATTTTCATTCATCAAAATTATTCAACTATTATTATGCTGATCATATCTGTTCATGTCTAGTCCTGTATTATCATGCATGACTACATATAATCCATGCCCAAATGCCGATGATTGATGCAAGAGCATTTGAATTACTCCTGCATGATCATGCAAATCCATGTATGGTAATGCATGGTCATTCGAGACTTACAATGTTATGTATTTGTATTGAATGATTTTTAACTCTGGTCATACATGGTATTATCAAATCATGTTTGATCATGTACAGGTTTGCATGTGTGCAGACAGCGATTTCTAGAAATGGATTTTTGGAGTATATTCAATTAATTCCGGAAAAAATCAGCATGCTCAATCATACATGACGATTTTCTGGCATGTCTATGTCTATTGACTCAAATAATGATATTGGTTAAATGATGATTATTATACAATAATTGTCACAGAAGAAACCATGTTGAAATGATTGAAATTTCGAGGATAAAAATATATAACCCTTTCAATTCTTGCTGAATGGTCAGTATATCACTTAACAGAGTGGGACCAGCTGGGCCTGATATGCAGAGAACCCGGGTTCCAACCCAAGTGATGTCGAATTTTAATTAATCAAGAAAATTCCTTATCGCGCGTAATTATTAGTTGAAAACGCTAAAAGATACATTACTGATGATTCAAAACTGCTCCCTTATTTTAATCACTTTTTTAATAGATATTCATGGATGATTATCTTTCATGCCCAGCCAGACATGATTATGCTTGCTCATGTATGATCATGCACGCTCATGGCTGGCCAATATCCATGCATGATCATGCATGAGATCAATGGCTGACCATGCATGCTGATTTCTTTCCGGGGCAAGTCTAGAGATGCCGTCATAGGCGAGAGAAACGATACGAGACGAGAGAATTCTACCGAGAGACGAGATTAAACGAGAGGAGAGAGTGATTCTTCATATGAGTCGAGAGACGACACGAGACAAAAGAATGTTTTCAAGGGACGAGAGAAACTGAATGATAGACCGCAAGAGGATGGAAAATATTGACTTGAATGAATATTAATAATCTTCTATTTGATTAATACAAAACTCCGTAGTTTTTAACAATGTTTTCAATAACTATAAACTTAGAAGATAGGAACTCAGTTTTTAGGCTTTCGCGGCCATTGTCATTATTGATATGTTTGGCTTCCGGATGGATGCCGCGTTCGTTTGCCGCGTTGCGCCGACGTTTCGCAAACGTTGCAGTTTGCATCTCCAGGGCTATGAGCTCCGATTCTGAGCTCCATGGTCAAAGGGTAGTCCTTATATACCCCTTCTGGCAAGGGGGGGGGGGGGGGGGTAGGTAGGGGTGGGCGTAGAGCCAATCAGGAGTTTTTAATTGACCAGCTGATCATTAAAAACTCCTGATTGGCTCTACCCCCCCCCCTCCTTGCCAGAAGGGGTATATAAGGACTACCCTTTGACCATGGAGCTCAGAATCAGAGCTCATAGCCCTGAAGATGCAAACTGCAACGTTTGCGAAACGTCGGCACAACGCTGAAAACAAACGCGGCATCCGTCCGGAAGCCAAACATATCAAGATAGGAACTATTTCATCTTTTATTCAAAGATTCTTTCAATTTTTCTTTTATCGTAGAAGATAAGGCACTTTGGAACCATGAACTCAGACACACCAGCATTCGAATGTCATTGTTACTTAAGCGGTTTCTCAACTTTCTGAGGACCAATCCAGCTTTTGAGAACAATCGTTCAACTGGTGCACTAGAGGCTGTAATGCTGAGTAAGTCACGAGCCATAGCTGCTAACCGAGGATAACAGTTTTCATGCTGCTTTCACCACATTAAAACATCAGTTTTCATATCTGCTCGATCCAGATGCAAATAATTATCAAGTTCAATCTTCCAAGCTGGCTTTCGTGAATTTTTTGAACCATACAGAGCTTTCATTCTCCTTGTATATTCATCATCCAAAGTCTCAACAGATTCTTCCTGATCGGTAGACGATGGGTCATTAGAGTCTGCGTATTGCGTTCTAAAAATCTCTTCAAATTTATCATAAGATTCTTCTTTTAATTTGCGTCCCCATTCAGACTTGTCAAATGTTTCAAGCTTGTGTCGTGGATCGATTATCAATACAGCACAATAAAGCCAATTGGTCTTCTGATAATGTTTAATCAACTTATTTCGACCATCTTGCAGTGCCAAAATGATAGCTTCATCTGCTTTAGTACGGTCCTCCTTTTTGTCCAGATTACTGCATATTCCTTCAATGCTATCAATCAAAATATTAATACCAGTGACAACAGAAGGTAGTGTTGCATTCTGATCACCACACAGTGACGTCGACAATTTTTTGAACATTAATAAATATTTCTCCAACATTCGAAGCAAATCCCACTCCTCATCAGTGATGTGGAAACGTCTTAACTTCTGATGCTTAATACTGAGAGCTGAGAGACCTTTCTTCATTTTCAATCCAACTGATACCATGTTGTGGGTGCTATTCCACCTGGTTTTCACGTCACGTGGTAATGTGGTGCAGGCTTCATCAAAAATGCTGCAAAACTTTTCTAAATCAAGCTTGAGTTGTTCAGAGTATTTTAATGCTTTGCATAAGTTCCTCAATTTGACAACAGGTGGCTCATCTGGTATTTCTTCCAAAGTGGTATCTCCTCTGGTAACATCATTATCTTCCTGAAGTTCATTACCAAAATCATCTTCATCATCTTTATCACAGATCTCATCGCTGACATCATCATTCTCAGTTGAATGTTCTAGTTTTAACCTTATAAGAAAATCTTGCATTGCAAGATTAATCACGTGTGCGAAACAACGGAAATGTTGATCTTCAGCACTGAAAGATATACCATTTTCAAATAATATATTTTCAAGTTCATACAGAAAAGTGTCATTGACGTTCGTATTATCCACTGTTATCCCTTGAGTTTTATCAATGATACCAAGCTCTTTTAGAGATTGATGAATGAGACGAGCGATGTCGACTCCTTTATGCTCACCTTTGGCTGGAATTAAAGCCAGTGATAGTGATTGCAGCTTCCAGTTTTCATCAATAAAATGGGCAGTGATTCCATAGTAGGATTTCCCAGTTATGGATGTCCACCCATCCACGGTAAATGATATTCTCGATTGATTCACTTGCAACACATCTTTTATAATTTCCAATGAACCTGAAAATACTCTGGCAACTTTAGTTGTCATTGACGATCGTTTAGGCATCTCCAGAGCTGGATTAATGAAACTGAAAAAATCTTGACTACAGTCGTCAGAAAAAAAATCCAGTGGAAGATTTTTCACAGCAATAAACTCCACTAAACGTATCTCCAATTCCACTTGACACAAATTCTGCAAAATAAAGGCAAACTGGTAGAACTTTTCAAATTTATCTTCAAAAAAATGTACATTCAATTTTCAGCATAGAAAACAGTCGCATTATTGAATTAATCGAATAAGTCATTCATTTTCTTTTTTAATTATTTTCAATTATTATTCACTTTTTTTATTCGATATTTCATAACTACTAGAAGAAAACAATTGATTCTTACCTTCATTGAATTTGGTTGAAGAAAACATTCGCACAAGCTTTTTTGAGAATTATCCGCAAGTTTCTTCTGAGGGAATAATTGATCATGAACATCAATATGATTTTTTTGAAGATGCCGTTTCAGGCCTGAGGTATTGGACTGCTGCATTTTTATTCCAGTACAAATCTTTTTCTCTGTACAAGTTTTACAAACTCCAACTTTAATACCATTAATCATTCTGAATTCAAAATATTCATTATAGTGGTTATGGCGGGTTTTGGGAGATGAGATTTGTTCAGGATCAGGTGTAGTTGATGGAGTAACATCTTTATAACCTCCAGACGTTGATGACAATTCAGAATCTTCCGTTGAGGGAGGTTCTTCTTGTCTCAACTTCTTTGCTTGTGTTTCATTAAAATTACTAACGCGTTTCCTTTCACCAGACATAATTCTCAATGAGATCACATTCAACGAATTTCAGTTTTTCTTCCTTTTATTCAGAATAAACGTTTCATAACTCAAATTCTCGTTTCTTATGAATATATGCAGCCAACGTATTTAGCCACGAGATGGCGCTCACAGCGGTTAGTAACTCTCGTGATGGGTAGGGGTGGCTGAGCCAGCAGTCGAATTTCTCTCGTCAATGACTCACCACATGTTTGCTCCATTGGCTGTATAGCTGAAATGCTGAAACGGGAGATTCGAGGTCAGCTGCGCAAGCGCAGCACAAAGAAGAAGAAGAAGTGCACAGCACAACTCAAAAGAAACAGAAGAAGACTCACCACATGCTGGATCCCAAAATTCAAGACAATGAAACGCGAACACAGTTCGATCAACTAGAAGTTTCCAAAACAACAGATGAGACTTTTCTCATCTCTCGCTATAAAACGGCGATAGAATATTTGATTAGTGATGGTGCAAGACAAGAGCAGTCTCTCTCTTGCCTCCTCTTGGAGCACGGGCTTTCTATTCGTAATATTCTCCACACGCATTAAGATACATTGGAACATGTACCAAATTCTATCGATATGATCTAATGCGAGACAAGAGAACGTCCCAAGTAAGGAGAATAATTCGAGACGAGAGGAAATATTTCTATCGTTATTCGATACGAGACAAGACGAGAGGATGGTTCATTATTTACAATACAAGACGAGAGAAGTCTCGGTAAATGGTGAGTTTCACTCTGCCAAAAATATTAAAAATTAAAATGATTTTACCAAATTTTTTGAATTGACTTGAAGTGTTTTGATGTAGTAGAGATCAGTGGCAAGGTTTCGAGGCGAGCAGACAAAATCCTAATTAAATTTTTACCAAAAACAACGAACTTTTGTTGGATGACAATAACCAATTTTTCAAAAAAAAACACCAATTAAATGCAATTGAGATTATCACCACGTTTTGCGGAACCCAAGGCCACGACGGGGACGTAGTGGGGCATAGGCCTCGAAAAAACCTATCATGACCTATCTTATGCGACACTCGGGATTTTGATGAAGAAATTTATTGACTCAAACACCGCTCACCTTCATTGAGCATTAAAAATTTTAATTTTTCAACTTATTTAGAAAACAAGTACATAGAGCATTAAAATGCGTACCTTTTCCTCTAGTCAATAACTTGTACACATCGCGTGGAACAATATCAATCAAAAATTACCTCATACTAATTGAAATGAAAGAAAGCGAAAAAAAACATCGATGAATTTAATACGGATTAAATGAAACTTCGAAATACTCATCTAAAATCTGGATTTTCCCAAAAAAATCACTCGCAGTGGTGGCAACTAACTTTGAATACAAAACACACAGTTTTGATGTTTCACTGCAGAGAACCAAAATCACACTGGTCTAGAAGAGGCTCATTTGGTTGAATTACCAAATTTGCCGTTTTCTTAAAACCATTGGTCTCTGTTTATCATTGTGTTTTCACACCAACTGTCTTTGTCAGGCAGAAATCGATTATTTCACGGCTGCCTCGCCTCTCATCATGCCCCCTCTCCCACACTCAATCAAAACAATGAACTCTACTCTCTTTTGAATTTAGTATTTTTCTATATTACTCTAAAATAAAATTTGATAAAGCAAGAATTATATTCATTGATTTGTTGAACACAATGAATAAATTCAAGTTTTTTGACTCAAAATTAACAACTCCTCTTATTTTGTGAAAAAAATTTTTTTGTAATCAAAACTTTCGGAAATCAAACTCAATGCGAGCCTAGAATAGACGCACTAAACATGATGGATTAAAAAAATTGCAAAGAAAACGTTCAAAACACTAATTTCCAGTTGGCAGAGCTATACTGCCCATTTACCGAAGTCTCTCTCTTGCCTCGTCTCGTCTCGCGGCATCTCTAGGCAAGTCAGTCACTTAGTTTGAGACTCAGCGAACACGACTATTATGAGGATCGAAATTGGTTCCACATGGATCTATGGATCCTTCTGATAGCGCAGGTGATCGATAATAGACTGGTAATGGCGATCGTCGGTATGATTCCGTGTAGCCGTTTCTTTTTTTTTACATAATCTTTAATTTTCTCAATCTTCATATATGAGGCAGTCCATGCTATTTCACTCGAATTCTGGGTGATGATTTTTGGAATGCTTCCTCATCAATCACGATTTTTTCTTGGGCAAAAATCGACTTAATAGAAATAATTTTTGAAAAAATCCCAAATAAAAAGGTAAACTTATCACATGTCCAATGAATTCTATATGATTTGCTGTACAGACTCAGTGTAGATTGCGTTATTCGCACTCTCATCAGTTTCCGAAAGTGCGTGGATCTGACGTTACTGTCATGCAAGTAAGATGGAGTTTAACCTCCAGAAAATCAGTATTTTTCGAGACGAATTAATTTATTCTGAATTTCGCAAGTATCAAATAGATTTCAGGAAGCTCTAAAAACATTCTTAACATATTCTTGTTATTTATTCTGCCAGTTTCATTCCAACCGACTCGTCAATGGCCGCGAATTTCATACTTAAATACGTACCCTCATAAGGGACAGTGTTAATTCTGAGAATCATTAATTATTCATTAAGTTCTCTCGAACAAGGTACCCGAAGGATTTGGAATTTCAACAGGTGAGTTTTTAGATACTCATTTGGTTTGATTCATCGATATCTATTGGTAATTCGATCATCAGATGTACTTCCTTAACCCTTGATAACTCGCACCCATGAGATTGACGATTTTCGTCGCGTGATAAGTGCGGCGCCGCAGGTGTTGAGTAAAGTGCGACGTTGCCAATAACCATTCCATGACTCGGAGTGCCAGCCATTTTCATACACTCAGATCGAGTGACATGGCAACACAGTGAGAGAATTTCCACTACGATTTCAGTCGCGTAACGAGCAGCGCATTGCCTTCCGGGATCGGACTCACAAAAAACTACTATTTTTCCATACAATAAAAATATATTCCACAGAGAAAAATGTACTCTTCGATTCGCAACATTATACGAAGAGTATTCAAAAAGTTTCAATTTAATATTTTGTAACGAGCCCCGAAGGTTCTCGTTCTCCAGCAGAACATCGGCCGAGCACAGGTAAGTGCGATAACCATCGCGCACGAGAAAAAGGCAAACAACCCCGAAAACCCCATTCAACCCCGTGACATAACCCTGTAACAACCCCGAAACGCGACCGTTTAAAGCGGAAGTGAGGTTAGGGATCGGAGAAAGCGCGAAAAGTCCAGTCAAACTGGCGCTCCCAATAAGGGGATTTAGTTAATAGCTGGTTTGAAATTCACGGGGAAAAAATTGTTTAAATTAGTATTAAGGATTGGGAGGCAACAGCGGACAAGATCCGTGCCTCAGAGTACTCCAATTCTGTTTCATATTTTGGGGAATAAAGACCCGTTTAGTTTAGGAGGCATCAGCAGACAGGATCTGTGCCTCATTGATGTAATTTTGGGAGGTGGATCCCGGTTAAGTTAATGAGTGTTAAGAAAAATTAGGGAATTAATTTTGGGAATAAATCCCCGTTAGATTTAAGGGGGCATCAGCGGACAAGATCCGTGCCCCATGATCATTTTATTTGAGTTTGTTTATTTAGGAAATCCCCGGAGAAGCGCTCCGAAAAGTGGCCCGGTCGCAAATTAATTGGACAACTCAGAGAAAAGCCCGTTATTTGAAAGTTTGACTTTAAGTTAGTTTGAATATTCCCGCGTGAGAAGAGTCCCGAGGTGAGCGCGACTGTCATGCGCCCTGACGGCATCGAGGGGCATGAGTCGGCTCGAGTCCCCCCCCCCCCCCCCCCGGACGACTGATCGCGTCTGAAGAGGCAGTCGAGAGTGAGCAGGCAACGGGACAACACGTGTGAGCCCTGCCATTTCATCAGTGCCACGGAAGCGGACTTCCTACAGGATGTGGAGAGGCCTATTTGTCCAGAGGATGAGGAGAGCCCAGGGAGAAAAGTCATCGAATTGGGTGAGAATAAGTATCGTTACCCCAAAGATCCCGTTTCACTCCTGTTAGCCGTGTCGATTTAAGCCGTAATTTCCCAACTCATCCCCGAAACAATTAATTAATTAATTAATTGATTAATTAATTCCCTTTAAAAATTGCCGTGTCGTTATCATTCATTTTGTTGTACGTGAAAACCCGAAAAGCCCCACGCCTTTTACTTGCCGTGACGCGCAGTGAGTCTATCTCACTCGCACTCGTAACGTTGGGTAGGGAAAATGGTTTTTTTGGAATAACTCCCCTAATTCCAGTGGAAAAATCCCGAAATCAGCCCCATTCGATAGGGATGAAGTAGGCGAACCCAACGACCCCAAATTTACCCTCCCCGAAACATATTTCTATTTTTTATTGAATAGAATCTGGAATATAATTTTGAAGAAAATGCGTTAGTCCTGTAAACGAGGCATTTTAATTCCCCCCTTCTCCCTGTACTTCCTAGAATCAAACTAATCATAACTAAAATCACTTATTACTGTAATTCCTTCCGAATTTAATTTTCAATAATGATTAATTTTTATAAAATAAATTCTTTTTGTCTTTTATTAAAGTTTCCAATAATTCTAAAGTTTCGAATCAAGTTAAATGAAATTAATGTTGCTTTGTTAATATACTCTGATTTTACCCGATTTCTCTAGTATACGAGTAATTTATTTGAGGGTTTCCTCTTCCCCTATTTCCTCAACTTTTCAGGTTCATTTCGGTAGTTTTAAGGTTTTTTTTTATTAAGGGGAAATGGCAGCGGATGGGGTTAACAACCCCGATTCCCCCCCCTGACTCATGATACGTATTTTCTCTCGGGCTAGCCGGGAAGAAGGTAACACCTCCCCCCCTCCACCTATTTCGTTCCGTTCTCGGTAGAACTCCTGGCTGCTACGAGCTGGTTATGAGCCGTAAAAATGTAGGGCAGGACTCCGCCGAGGAACTTCCGGTTTGGTGGTTCCGTAAAAACCACCTGGCGCCCATTGAAAGGTTTTTAATTAAGGGACATTGTGTGAGAGAGGTGGAGGGAGGGACAGTGCAGTGGCTCTTTAACCCCCCCCCCCCCCCCCCGGGTAAAAAGTCACGTTACAATTTTTAGTCTGTTATTTGATATTTACATGTTTGTACAGAGTGCGGCACCACGCTCATAGCACAAGTTTTCAAGTGTTAACCAGTAGAGTAGCACACGACCATTAAAATATCTTATATCTACGCATAATCGATCGATTGTTAATAAATTTACATTGAAGTGTATTGAATGAAGTTCATCATTTTATCAATGAGATAATATCTTACGCTTCACAAACCCTTTCTATTTTTTAAAATATTTTCTCGACAATATCTCCAGGTGTTTTCGTCTTGAAGCCTGTGTCTACGATCCCAGTCCCAATCCATGTTCTTGGTCAGAACTTTCCTATCCGGATCATTTGCTCTCTGCTGACGGCAGGTGGAGTTAGGGTTAACTTTATGAAATCGGGTGCATTAAATATTCAATTATATATGTAATTTGGATTTCCAGTGTTTTCTGATATTACTTATAATATTGCAATTAATTGCGTGAGCTGGAGACATGGTTATCCGTATTATATCTCATGTGAACGTATCAACTTGGATGAAAAAATGGGAGGTGCAGCATTCTTCCGACAGAAATTGTCTTCCGCCATTTTCATCGAAGTTGTCCGTATCCACGACCCAAGTTCTAGTTACTTTTCTCGCAACTACAACTCGGATGGAAATATTCGATTGTGGACACAGACCGTTAGAGGCTATGCATAAACCACGTAGCACATTTTCCGCACTCTTTGAATCCCCCACCTCTATCATGTAACGCCATGGAGCCATTGAGTCTCCCCCGTCTTCATCCTCCTTGTTATATTCCATAAGGTTCTAAATTGTTTAATCAATTTTTGAGTGACCTGTAGCTGATTCTATGAAGATCATCTCCAAAAATCAATATTTTTCGTTCAAAGCATCTAAATTGATGAAACACGATCCCACCTGTCCTCAAAGATCAGTTCCAAGTCGCTATGATTAGTAGGACCTGTGATTTCTCCGAAGAAGTGAAATTTCCCAATTTCGTAAAGAGCTAGAACCTTTCCGTACAGTTTAGCGGTCACGAATGGAATGAGATAAAAATACGGTGATTTATCGTGAAATTGACGATCGCAATTTAGTCGTACTGTGGTGATTTGACGGTGTAAAACTCATGTGCTTGTTTCATTGTAGCGCTATAGAAAGAGAGTGAATATCGAGTCATTAGTTCGTAGTTTTGTGGTCGAAATCAACTGACGGTTTGAAATATATAATACGGTAGAAAATCGTCAGATATAATTGGTTATTGAATCTATTAATTAGCCTTATCCTGGATAGGAATGGACCACTGGCCCAGGCTTGTTCCAAGCCCAGTCAAGCTTGGATGAGACTTCGTAACCAGGCCCGGCCCAAGCTTAGTGAAACCTCGGAATGTACCATTGGATCGGGGCTGGAATATCAAGCCAGGACAAGTGTCCGTATTCAGCCTTGGACCGAGGTACATTTTACGGAAATACCAGGTTTCAACCAATATTCGGTAACACTACAGTTCATCCTTGGACAAATAATCCGCGACATTTCATCTGTGCCATTCCATCCTGGCGACATTTCAATTACCGACAAATTATTAATCGACAATATCTCTACACGGTAATTCTGTGATGTGGCTACATGTGGTTGTCGATGATTTTCTTGGATTTTTGCTTCCGAATGGAAGCTTTGCTTTTGTGCAAATTTCCGATTTGAATTTATTTTATTGCGAAACACTTAAAATCATCTGAAGAATCCGGAAATGATATTTAGAAAAAATGCCTGTATGTGTCTATAATAGTTTTAGCACAAGTTTCCGAATGTTTGAAGGTGTGAGGTTTCTCGGTAGCTCGATGGTTAGAGCAGCTGCCTGGAAAGTGGACGAGATTATGAGCTTCGATTCTCATCCGAGATCGAATCCAATCACCTCCGATTTCTTCCGAAACTTGTGCACTTTAATTGATTTAATTCATTCAATTCTTCAATTCAATTGATCTATTTAATAATTTAATTTCCATCTTTCCGCGATGATATGAGATTTCAACTATTATAACTTGAATAGGTTAGCAGTTTAAATATTCAGGCATTCTGAGCCTTCTCTCCATTCAAGTTCGGCTGAATTTTTCATGAACGAACGCCTATACAGGGTCTCACAAAATTCGCGCATTGGGTGTATGTAGCGATATTCTACGTGAAAAAATAAGAATATTGACCAGGAACGATTTTTCGATCCAATGCATAACGATGGAGATATTTACAATTGAAGACTGACCATGAGGCATTTAATACCTCAGAAAGTTTCACGATCCTCGAGTCTTACCGCCAACTCCAGTTGTTACTCGATTTTTTTTCTATGTTTTCTAATGTCGCGTTTTTGACACCTTAGTTGGCCGTATTTTGCGACTGATCAAGACTTTCTATGCTGGTTAGAGTTCACCAACATCGGCAGGAAGAATCAAACTGTGATTCGCTAAGTACGAGTATCGCACTGACTTCAAT
Organism: Aleiodes leptofemur; assembly: GCA_963942555.1. Lineage (NCBI taxonomy): Eukaryota > Metazoa > Arthropoda > Insecta > Hymenoptera > Braconidae > Aleiodes > Aleiodes leptofemur. The sequence goes on along the minus strand of OZ012611.1, from coordinate 11,573,234 downwards.
CGGTTCTACAACTCAAATATGCGCTTCGCTGTACACTTTGATCTCGATTTCAACTGGGACTTAGACTAACTCTACCTTTGACTTTAACTTCATCTTTGACTGTAACCTGTTGACTATAATAACCTTGGCTTGAACTGTGATTCTAACATTGACTTCATCTTCGACTTACTCCGCTGACTATGATCATTGTACTGACTCCAACCGGCACTATAATTCAAATTTACGCTTTGACTTAAACTCTCATTTTGACTGGAATTTTGGTTAAAATTCAAAATTCCAGTTGAAATCAGAGTTCAATTCAGAGCGCAAATTTGAATTATAGCGCTAGTTGAAGTAAGTGCAATGGTCATAGTCAGCAGAGTAAGTTAAAAGTGAGTCAATGTTAGAGTCACAGGTCAAGCCAAGGTTATTATCCGAAGCATGAGTTCGAGTCAGTGTGAAAATTATAGTCAACAGGTTACAGTCAAAGATGAAATTAAAGTCAAAGGTTAAGTTAGTCTAAGTCCCAGTTGAAATCAAGATCAAAGCGTACAGCGCAGCGCAAATTTGAGTTGTAGAGCCGATTGAAGTCGGTGCGATATTCATACTTAGCGAATCACAGTTCGATTCTTCCTGTCGAAGTTGGTGAACTCTAACCAGCATAAAAAGTCTTGATCAGTTGCAAAATACGGCCAACTGAGGTGTTAAAAACGTGACATTAAAAAACGTAGAAAAAAAATCGAGTAACAACTGAAGTTGGCGCTAAGACTGGAGGATCGTGAAACTTTTTGAGGTGTTGAATGCCTCATGGTCAATCTTCAATCGTCAATATCTCCGTCGTTATGCATTGGATCGAAAAATCGTTCATAGTCAATATTCTCATTTTTTCACGTAGAATATTGCTACAAACACCAAATGCGTGAATTTTGTAACACCCTGTATATATTACGAAAATTGCCGTAAGAAGTGATGTCACAAAAAATAAAAATAATCTATCCATGGTCGGTAAAATCAAAATTCTGTAGTTTATCAATGGCATCATAGTGACGATATGCACAAGTTTCCAAAATTTGGAGGTGTGAGGTTTCTCGGTAGCTCAATGGTAGAGCAACTGCCCGGAAAGTAGATAAGGTTGTGAACTTCGAGCCTCACCCGAGATCGAATCCGATCACCTCCAATTTTTTTGGGAACTTGTGCACTTTAATTAATTTAATTCATTTAATTCTTTAATTTAATTGATTTATTTAATAATTTAATTTCCATCTTTCCGCGATAATATGAGATTTCAACCACTATAACCTGAATAGGTTAGAAGTTCAAATACTCAGGCATTCTGAGCCTTCTCTTTATTTAAGTTCGGATGAATTTCTCATGAACGAACGCCTATATATATGACCAAAGTTACCGTGAGAAGTGATGTCACGAAAAATGAAAAGATTCCATTCAAATTTTTTTCAATTGTTAAAATCCAATATTGCTATTTTTTCTAAACAATTCAAACGAAAAAAAACATAGCAGTTACAGAATGCCCGAGTTTAAAAACTTGAAAAAATTCTATGTTAATGGTTGATTTATTTTCGATTTTCATGTAAATTTTCGTGTGTCTATTCCGAAGTGTTCGTGAGATATCGCTTTTTTCATGTTCTTGCGCGATCTGCTGCTGCTGCTGCCGAACAGCCATACGACTGCGCACAACGATGTACTGCGAATCACATAATCACTGGCACGTCAGTTGCATACTCTTCATGCAGAGTGATCATGTGACTCGCAGCTAGAGCGTTGCTAGAGCGTTGTGCGCATGCACATGGCTGTTCGGCAGCAGCAGCAGATTGCGCAAGAACATAAAAAAGCGATATCTCATGAACCCTTCAGAATAGTCACACGAAAATGCACATGAGAATCGAAAATAAATCAATCATTAACATAGAATTTTTCCAGGTTTTTAAAATCCTGCATTCTGTAATTGCTATGTATTTTTTCGTTTCAACTGTTCATAAAAAAATCGAAACATTGGATTCCAACAATTGAAAAAAATTCAGATAGAATTAAATGCTCTTTCACCACAGAAAAATATTCCATCTTTTTTTCGCACACAACTAATATTAAATGAGATACAAGCATTAGAAGCTGGAGAGAAATGACCACTTACGGCGTTTTTTCTGTCAAAATTCAAATGTAATTTTTTCGTAATTTTTTCAAAAAAAATTTTCATTTTTTTTCTGCTGGGAAATGTCTTCTCTCTAGCGATCTCACAGCATTCATTCTGGCCTTTATTATGCAGGAGAATCAGAGCTACAAGAAGGAGCCTTTTAAAAATGGCTCTATTCCTCCTAGTTTTCGAGATATTCTCAAAAAACTGGTGAAAAGAATTTGGAAACTACATATTCTTTCTAGTTTTTTTTCAGTTTTTTATGAGCATCTTGGTAACTAATAGAAATACGTGGTTCCACCATCATCCTTTGTTGTAACTCTCAAGATTCTCTATAAAAAAATCAGGTTAAGAAAGATGTATCTCCATTATTGTCGGAAATTTCCACCTGAGGAATTGGACCGAATAAATCAACTCAAAAGAGACCTTCAGGGTAGAATGATTGAGGATTTTTTTTGAAGCTGAGGATTTCGCGAAAAAGTCTGAAAAAATTTGAGAAGATGATGAAATATATCTCTTTTATTGAGGAATTTTTTATTATTACTTATCCGTTATCTATCATAAGTAGGTCAGTTTATTTCAATCATTAATCCATACATTTCTATATTTGGATAGAATTATAATGATAGTAATAAACATGTTAATGCTAAAAAATTTTAGGCAAAGTCAATAGCCACGTCTACAGATTTTCCATGTCAGTTCCATCGAAAAACTTTTGAGAAAATTTCCATCAAAATTTTAGTCTTAACATGTTTATTACTATCATTACAGTGCTATCCAAATATAGGAATGTATGGATTAATGATTGAAATAAAGTGACCTACTTATGATAAACAATGAATAAATTGTAATTTCTTCAATAATAAATAAATGAATAAAAATTCCTCAATAATAGAGATATATTTCATCATCTTCTCAAATTTTTCCAGATTTTTTCGCGAAATCCTGAGCTTCAAAAAAAATCCTCAATTATTCTACCCTAAAAGTCTATTTTGAGTTGATTTATTCGGTCCAATTCCTCAGGCGGAAATTTCCGACAATAATGGAGATACATCTTTTTTAACCTGATTTTGTTATAGAGAATCTTGAGAGTTACAACGAAGGATGATGGTGGAACCACGTATTTCTATTAGTTACCAAGATGTTCAAAAACAACTGACAAAAAACAAGAAAGAATATGTAGTTTCTAAATTCTTTTCACCAGTTTTTTGAGAATATCTCGAAAACTAGGAGGAATAGAGCCATTTTCAAAAAGCTCTTTCTTGTAGCTCTGATTCTCCTTTACAATGAAAGCCAGAATGAAAATCGTGCTATCTCGCTCATATTCCGCGATATCCTCAAAAAAATAACTCTTCATTGCTAATTCCTTCGCTCCATTGAGAACCCAGTTTTTCGCCGCTTGACCCAACTACTCCGGTCCCTCTGCTTCACTGCTCACTCCCCACTAGCCATTTTTCGCCCTCTAGAGTATCGAAGTTTTCGAGAGATTGCAACTTAAGTAATATTTCCTTCATTATCTCTAGCATTGGATGATTAATTTGGGCATTTGAAATTTTCAAGGTACTAATCGATCGGATGTAGCAAGCAGTCATCAGATTATAAAATAAATCATTTCAAATTTTTCACCGATATAGCGCTCGGGGTCTTGAAATATTATTATATTGATACTGGCGGTGGATTTCAACTGGGGAAGCGTGACATCAAGCCCAAAATTTGAATTAATTCTCATTCCCGCGTGGAAGCATCTTAAGGTTTCACGTTCTCATGAACGATCGGCGTCCAATTAAAACACACCTTTATAATTTTCAATAATGAAGAAATTTAAAATTAAAAAAATGAAAATAATACGACAACAAATCGTCGTTGATAACATAAAAAAAATTAATAATAATAATAATGAAAATTTATCTTCAAAAAATGAAAAATAAATTATCACTGAAAATTTTAGAGACGCCGATTTTCAAAAAAAAAAAAAAAATTGAATCACAATAAATTCCATGAATCCCCGACAATATTATTTTCCGAAATGAAAAAAAATTGACGAGAAACGAGAAATTTTAACTAAACAAATCGCGTTAATTCAATGTCGCGAAAGAATAAAATAAGGAAAAAAGGTGAAGGGAAAGTAGAGCTCAGCCAACTAAAAGTATTTATTTTGAACATTTAGAGTCCAAATTTTTCGATCATTCTTTAGCCATAGCTAGTTTCAACTGTCGCATTGACTATAATAATTTCAAAATTCAATTTCATTGAGGTTAAAATATGTTTGTTGAATATTTTGCTTCGAGTTAAATAGCTCGGAGTAATTTCATTGTTTTCAACAAATCAATGAGTAAATTTCAGCATTTCCAAAATTTTAACTTCTGAAATATAAGAAGAATAATAATTCAATTTAAGTAGAGTAGAATATCATTGTATTGATGGAATGAAGAGAGAGGGAACTTGATGAGACGTTAGGAGACAGTGAAATAATCGATATCTTCCTGACAAAGACAGTTGGTGTGAAAATACAATGATAAACAGAGACCAATGGTCTTAAGAAAACGGTGAATTTGGTAATTCAACCACATGAGCCTTTTCTAGGCCAGTTTGATTTTGGTTGTCTGCAGTGAAACATCAAAACTGTGTGTTTTGTGTTAAAAGTTAGTTGCCACCACTGCGGGTGTGTTTCCTTGGAAAATCCATATTCCAGATGAGTATTTCGAAGTTTTCATTTAATTACAGATTAAATTTATTGAGGTGTTTTTTCGCTTTGGTTTCTTTTCTCGTTTCAATTTTTATGAAGTATTTTTGGATTGATATTGTTCCACGCGATGTGTACAAGTTATTGACTAAAGAAAAGAGTACAAATTTTAATGCTCTATGTACTTGTTTTCTTCATAATGAAAATTAAAATTTTTAAAGCCCAAAGAAGGTGGGTGGTGTTTGAGTCAATGAATTCCTTCATCAAAATCCTGAGTGTCGCATAGGGTAGGTCGTGTTAGGTTTTTTGAGGCCTGTGCACCACTACGTCCCCGTCGTGGCCTTACTCGTGGCGTTACTGGTTTTTGAAAGAATTTAATGAGGATTCTGTCTCTTAGCCTTGAAATCTTGTGACCGACCTCTGGTCAATCATAATACATCACATTGAAACGAAAAAACTCAAAAAAAAATTTGGGAAAATTTAATTTGGTATGGCTGGGTGAAACTACCCCATTAACAAAAAAAAATCTAACACGCCACGGAAATCCCGAAAATGGCGGTTACAGGCGTCGAAAATGACGCTAACAAAAATTCACAATTTTATGCCGAGAAATATTTCACACGCTTACCGGACTGTTGTTTATTAACCTCGAAACGCCAACTCCCAAATTCCTCCGGTAATCGTCCCCAATTTGTCAGGAAAATCCTCGGTATAATTTTCTAATTTTTTTTCTCAATCAAATCAATTGTAACTTTAATTTGTCCGTTACGTTAATTATCCAAAAATTACAACGATGAAAAATCACATCTGTACAGTTTGCCACCAAAACGCAAAGTGAGGGTCGCTAGCGTGCGTCGCAAATTTGATCACAGGTGGCTCTTCCTCAATTAATTGTCTAATAATGGCGTGAGAAACATTCTTTTACTGCCAAATTTGTTTTGTTCTTATTCCGGTAATTAAATTTATAATGAAAGAATGAATCTTATAATCTAACACCAAAAATTCCGCATTGATTTTCCATCATAATATCATTTATAAATTTCATTACAATAAAATAATATTAATTATTTCATCAATTTCGGGATTCCTCGAATTTCCATGTTTTCCACCAATCATGTGGGAGAATCTGGAAGAAAACTCCTCCTATTGATTTCCGCTATCTGCGTCGATAATTTGTCGCAGCAGTTTCCTTTGATCCTTGTCTGGTAGTGCCTTCTTCTGACGTTACGAGAAAAACTCCGGCAAACGCGGGAATATTCAAGGTCGAAAAGAATTCAAAGAAATTAATTCATCAATTTATAAAAAAAATCCTTTCTCGTTTCTCGGGACCGTCCATTCTGGTGATTTTCTTTTAAAAAAAATATAATGTCCACCACGATACCGGTCTAACAAATAAAAGTGAGCTTGTAACGCAAATATGGCGTTACAGTACAAAACACAGTTTCCACACGAATGAATATTCCCGACATTCGAGAATAGACCCCCTGGGGATAAACATCCGGAATGTTGGCACCTGGATGAACATATATTCAGACCACCCAGATCGAGAATTATTAACAATGAAATGAGCTTTTTGCTTCCGAATCGAAGCTTTGTAATCGTAATTTTTTTCAAGTTTGAGATTTCATCATAATATGACTGCAAATGATACAAAACGTCAAGATTCGCCGTTTAAAAAAAAAGTCTGTATGGGCTTATCTCTATCCGTACTGGATTCGTTTGAGCAGGGTTCAGTTGTCAGTGATATGAACGATGGTTTCACATCCGATAGACTACGTCCGTAACCGATAGCTCAGATCACTCGCAATAGTATGCGATGGTTTCCATCGGATGTAACTTTTTTTCAGTGGCGCATTGGACGAGAGATTTTTGCATTCATTGCACTTTACCACCGATGGAATTCATCCAATTCTTTCGAATGAGATATGAAAATTGTTCGAATCATTCATTCACAACCAATTGGATATGGTGAATGAACGATCCGGCATATCTTTACCCGCACTGAATTCGTTTGAGCAGGGTTCAGTTGTCAGGGATATAGACGATGGTTTCACATCTGATAGCTCATGTCGCTCGCGATAGTATGCAATGGATTCCATCGGATGTAACTTTTTTTCAATATCGCATTGGATGAGAGATTTTTGCATTCTTTGAACGTTACCACCGGTGGAATCCATCCCGTTCTCTCAAATCCGATATCTGAATTGCTGGAATCATCCATTCACAACCGATGAGATATGCCGAATGAACGATACAAAGTCCACATATCGGTTGCACCGGATTTTTTGACTCAATGCCGATAAGGTAAAGAGTACTCTACCTTATCCATACAGTGTCTTCCATTTCCACTCTGCTAGATGGCATTCGTGAAATAAGAAAGCATTTCTAGACAATAATAAAATACAAAAAATACAAAAAAAAATGACTATTCAATCTCAAATTTTGAAATTTTCGAGAAATCTTTATTTTTTCTATGCAATAATGAAATTATTATACCTCATCGGCATTGAGTCAAAAAATCCGGTTCAACCGATATATGCACTTTGTATCGTTCATTCGGCATATCTCATTGGTTGTGAATGACTGATTTCAGCAATTTAGATATCGGATTTGAGAGAACTGGATGGATTGCACTGGTGGTAAACTTCACAGAATGCAAAAATCTCTCGTCCGATGCACCATTGAAAAAAAGGTACATCCGATGGGATCCATCGCATACTATTGCGAGTGATATGAGCTATCGGATGTGAAACCATCGCTCATATCCCTGACAACTGAACCCTGCTCAAACGAATTCAGTGCGGGTAAACATATGCCGCATCGTCCATTTGGCATATCTCATCGGTTGTGTATGAATGATTTGAACAATTTAGATATCGGATTCAAGAAAATTGGATGAATTCCACCGGTGGTAAAGTTCAAAGAATGCAAAAATCTCTCGTCCGATGCACCATTGAAAAAAAGTTACATCCGATAGAATCCATCGCATATTATTGCGAGCGATATGAGCTATCGGATGTGAAACCATCGTCCATATCCCTGACAACTGAACCCTGCTCAAACGGACTCAGTGCGGGTAAAGATATGCCGCATCATTTATCCGGCATATCCTATCGGTTGTGAATGAATGATTTCAACAATTTACATATTGGATTCGAGAGAATTGGATGAATTCCATTGGTGGTAAAGTGCAATGAATGCAAAAATCTCTCGTCCAATACGCCAGTGAAAAAAAAGTTACATCCGATGGAAACCATCGCATACTATTGCGAGCGATCTGAGCTATTGGTTACGGACGTAGTCTATCGGATGTGGAACCATCGTTCATATCCCTGACAACTGAACCCTGCTCAAACAAATCCAGTACGGGTAGAGATAAGTCGTCTGTGTGTATGTGTGTGGGTGTGTGTGTGTATGTGATGACGCATTTTCCGCTTCACTCCGAAATTGGGCGAGCGATCTGAAAATCTTACCATGAGTTTGCCATGCATGCCCCAAGCTCTCACAGAAATTTCAGCTAAATCGGCCGGATAGTTCTTGAGAAAAATGAAAATGTCGAAATATCGTTTTTTCGACTTTTCTCAATGCAAAATGGAATCACAGCGTTCACTCTCAGCGAGGAGATGCGCGTCCAAGAGCTGCATCTTTGACCCATGGGGTGGTAGGAGCTCAGATTTTTAGTTTATCCAGTATGAAACTTTTGAGAATTTTTCAACAATAATCTTGATTCCACGACAACTTACTAAATTATTCAGCTAGAGATCTCAAATTGTGTGAGGTTATACATCTGAGGAGCACAAAGTTTGGTATTGAAACTGAGCGGAATCGATCCAGTAGTTTCTTGGATATTGGCATAGAAACATCCGAAAAAGCAAGCTATATCTTCAAAACTATTCAAGCAAAAATACAAGAAAATAATCGACAACCACATGTACCCACATTACAAAATGGACAATGAGGCCCATGAAGGATCTCGTATCACCAAAATTGAATCATTACTTTCGAGGACATCTTCGGGATCATATTTCACTTGAATGGATTATCGTGTAGAGATACACTCAGCAAAAAAATTAAGGGAACAGTAAATTTTGTCCGTTTTTTTCGTGATTTTCGAATGGCTGTAACTTCGCCAAAAATCATCGGATCGGAATAAAAAAAAATAGATGGAAAGCTTGAAGTCTCTACTTTCGAAATCTTGAGATGGAAATTTTTTTTGGGCATCTGTTATAACGAGATAAGAGGGTTGAAAGCGGACAAAATTTTTTATTTTTTTTTATTTTTTTCAAATTGCTCCACGGACTTCAAAAAAAAATTTTCGACTCGACCCTCATCAGGATCGTGTAGCCTGACCTTTCAGCTTCGATTCTTTTTTTTTTTTTCTTATGACCATTTGTTGCTGAGATATCGTCAATTGAATCAAAAAATACCCTTTTGTCTTTAATCGTTGATATCTCAGGAACTACTGATTGCACAGCGAGCGGATGATGAGATTTGTAAATTTGAATAAATTTCCTATAAGGTTCTTGCACTGCTGCATGGGAAAAAAATTTTCTTCCACTTTTAAAATTGGTTCGAAAAAGTACCGAAAAATGAAGTTTTTTTTCTTTTTTGAAAATTGACCCAAATTTCGCGAATTTTGTGAAAACTGCGAATGTTTTAACGTTTTCCTTTAGTTTACTGTGTACTTAAACACCCCCTAAATTTTCAAGCCAATCGGCTGCACCTTTTTTTTCCCGAATGAACAAAGTTTCAGCAAAAATTAAAGGAACACTTTTTTGTTCCTTAAACACCAATTAATGATGATTGGGGCCGAAAATGTTTTTTTTCCCGTTATTTCTTCGTGATTTTTTGTGCGAAATTTGTTGAATTTCATCGGAAAAAAAGCAACGAAAAAGAAAAAAGAACAATAAAAAAATTTAAAAAAAAAATTTTCAATCGAAAAAAAATCGAAAAGAAAAGTTTTTTGTTTAAACTAAATCTCTGAGTCACTATCTCTCCAAGGCAAATGTGATTCCGGCTTTTTTTTCAATTCTTCCATTGGTTTAAAGAAAATCAATTTCGATTTTTTCATTGATTTTCAAAAAAAAAATCGAATTTTTTATCGATTAACAAAAAAATGCAATTTTTTTATTATTTTTTTTTTCATTGCGTTTTTCACGATGAAATTCAAAAAAATTTCACAAAAAATCACGAAGAAATAACGGGAAAAAAACATTTTCGGCCCTAATCATCATTAATTGGTGTTTAAGGAACAAAAAAGTGTTCCTTTAATTTTTGCTGAAACTTTGTTCATTCGGGAAAAAAAACGGTGCAGCCGATTGGCTTGAAAATTTAGGGGGTGTTTAAGTACACAGTAAACTAAAGAAAAATGTTAAAACATTCACAATTTTCACAAAATTCGCGAAATTTGGGTCAATTTTCAAAAAAGAAAAAAAACTTCATTTTTCGGTACTTTTTCGAATCAATTTTAAAAGTGGAAGAAAATTTTTTTCTATGCCGCAGTGCAAGAACTTTATAGGAAATTTATTCAAATTTACGAATCTCATCATCCGCTCGCTGTGCAATCAGTAGTTCCTGAGATATCAACGATTAAAGACAAAAGGGTGTTTTTTGATTCAATTGACGATATCTCAGCAACAAATGTTCGTAAGAAAAAAAAAACAAGTGGATAATAGTATTGCTTTCTAACTGATATAGCTTTTTCTGCTAATACTTTAGCAATATGCTTCCGAATGGAAGTTATTCATTCAATTTGTCAACAATTATCGTATAGTTCTCAATGGATGTTTCCATCTGATTTTTCAGATATTCTGCAATTGTCTTTTTCGTATTTATCCATTTTTTTACTCATCGATAATCAGATGTTATTCGAATTGGTTGAAGTTATTCGTTCCTCCCTGCTCTCTATTTTCAGAGATCATTTGTTTATGACGATTCGTTTATTGCAACTGACTTTCCATTGATACCCAGATGATATAATATATCATTACTCAAGTATTATAATATACTAGCGACAGATAAATTTGGATTATGAATTCGTCATCTATTCAGAGTATAGAACTCAATAATGGCTGAAAATAGGAGTTTCTCAGGTGGATGTATTTCATGCATTCTTTTCTAATCCTGTGATCTGGCAGAACTATTAGTGATTTCAATCAATGTGACATTCCATTCTCTATTCACTCACAGCCTCAATACCCTCAAAAGCACTGATACAACTTTTTCGGCACCATCATCAAAACATCAAATTTTGTCAAATTCACTAAAACAGCGATAACTCGAGAACTATTCATGCAAATGAGCTCAAAATTGACAGGCATCTAACTGATACAACTCTCGAGATAATCTATGAGTATGGATAACATCAGTTGAATCTCTTCCAGGAATTCCATTAAAAACTGATTTTCGAATAATGGACATATCTCAAAAAGTACCCATCGCATTCTCTTCAAATAAAGCTCAAAAAATGGCGTTCGTCGAGAGGGAGTTCTCCACAAAACATGAAATTTTTCTATAAAACCGTTTTGCTGTAGTTGAGACTTTTATGCGCATACAGACACACACACACACACACACATACACACACAGACATGCGCTAAGAACATCATGTTCTCTCTTTTTAGACCATTTTAAGTATCTTCTATTGAAAAAATTACAATCAAAAATTTTCATGATTACATAGCTTCCATTCGGAAGCAATAAAAAACTTAATTTGTTGAATAGACTTCAATATCTTACTCAGCAGTATATTATTGAATAATTATATCGATTGAGGATAGTATATTGAGGTAAATATCAGGCGAGTACCAGATGCAGATAATTGACCTTGTTTCCTCTATTGCCTAACCCAACTCAAGTACTCATGAATTCTGTCCTGAATTCAGAATACTGACCTGAATATTTAAAAACTATCATTTATGAAGCGATAGATAAATTTTGCTTACGGATTCGTCATCTATTCAAAGCTCAAAACTCAATAGTAGCTGAAAATCCAGGAGGTTCTCAGATGGATGTATTTCATGCATTCTTTTTTAATCCAGTGATCTGGCAAAACTATTGATGATTTTAATCAATGCAGCATTCTATTCTCTATCCGCTCAGAGCCTCGATACCTTCAAAAGCACTGATATAACTTCTTCGAAAGCATCATCAAAATATCAAATTTTGTCAAATTCACTAAAACAGCAATAACTCGAGAACTAATTATGCAAATAAGCTCAAAATTGACAGGCATCTAACTGATACAACTCTCGAGATAATATATAAGTATAAATAAAATCAGTTGGATAGTTTCCAGAAATTCCATTAAAAACTGATTTTCGAAAAATGGACATATCTCAAAGAGTACTGATCCGATTCTCTTCAAATGAAGCTTGAAAAATAGAGTTCGTAGAGAGGAAGTTTTTCACAAAATATGAAATTTTTCTAGAGAACCGTTTTACTGTAGTTGAGACTTTTATGCACATACAGACACACACACACACACACAGACATGCGCTAAAAATGTCATTTTCTTTCTCTCTAGACCATTTTGAGTATCTTCTATTAAAAAAATTGGAATCGAAAATTGTCATGATTCCATAGCTTCCATTCGGAAGTAAAAAGAATCGAAGCTGAAAGGTCAGGCTACATGATCCTGATAAGGGACGAGTCGAAATTGTTTTTTTGAAGTCCGTGGAGATATTTGAAAAAAAGAAAAAAAGTTTGTCCGCTTTCAACCCTCTTATCTCGTTGTAACAGATGCTCAAAAAAAATTTTCATTTCCAGGTTTCGAAAGTAGCGACTTCAAGCTTTCCAACTATTTTTTTTTATCCCGATCCGATGATTTTTGGCAAAGTTACAGCCATTCGAAAATCACGAAAAAAACTGACAAAATTTACTGTTCCCTCAATTTTTTTGCTGAGTGTATTGTTGATGAATAATTTGTCGGTAATTGAGATGTCGCCAGGATGGAATGGCACGGATGAAATGTGAATTATTCGTCCAAGGATGAACTGTCGTGTTACCGAATATTGGTTGAAGCCTGGCATTTCCGTAAAATGTACCATGGTCCGAGGCTGAATACCAACAATTGTCCTGGCTTGATATTCCAGCCCCGATCCAATGTTACATTCTGAGGATTCACCAAGCTTGGGCCGGGCCTGATTACGAAGTCCCATCGAAGCTTGACTGGGCTTGGAACAAGCCTGGGCTAGTGGTCTATTCCTACCTGGGATGTGGCTAATTAGTAGATACAACAACCAATTATATCTGACGATTCTCTACCAGATTATATATTTCAAACCGTCGGTTAATTTCGACCACAAAACTACGAACTAATGACTCGATATTCACTCTCTTTTTATAGTGCTATAATAAAACAAGCACATTGGTTTTACACCATCAAATCACCACAGTACGACTAAATTGCGATCGTCAATTTTACGATGAATCACCGTATTTTTATCTCATTTCATCCATGACCGCTAAACTGTAAGAAAAGGTCCTAGCTCTTTACGAAATTGGAAAATTTCACTTCTTCGGAAGAATCACAGGTTCTACTAATCATAGTGACTTGGGACTGATCTTAGAGGACAGGTGAGATCGTGTTCCATCAATTAAGATGCTTGGAACGAAAAATGTCGATTTTTGAAGATGATGATATGATTATAAAACTGATCTTCATAAAATCAGCTACAGGTCACTCAAGAATTGATTAAAAAATGTAGAACCTTATGGAATATAACAGGAAGAATGAAGACGGGGGAGACTCAATGTCTACACGGTGTTACATGATAGAGGTGGGGGATTCAAAAAGTGCGGAAAATGTGCTACGTGGTTTATTCATAGCCTCTGAAGAACTGTGTCCATGATCAAAGATTTCCATCCCAGTTCCAGTTGCGAGAAAAAGTAACAAGAACTTGGGTCGTGGACACGGAAAATTTGGATGAAAATGGCGGAAGACAATCTCTGTCAAAAGAATGCTGCACGTCCCATTTTTTCATCCAAGTTGATAAGTTCACATGAGAGATAATACGGATAACCATGTCGACAGCTCACGCAATTAATTGCAGTATTATAAATAATATTAGAAAACACTGGAAATCTCAATTACATATAATTTAATATTTGATGTACCCGATTTCATAAAGTTAACCCTAACTCCACCTACCGTCAGCAGAGAGCAAACGATTCGGAGAGGAAAGTTCTATCCAAGAACTTGGATTGGGACTTGAATCGTGTACACAAGCCTCAAGGCGAAAACACCCGGAGATATTGTCGAGAAAATATTTTTAAAAACAGAAAGGGTTTGTGAAGCGTAAAATATTCTTTCATTGATAAAATGATGAACTCCATTCAATACGCTTCAATGTCAATTCATTAACAATCGATTGAATATGTGCAGATATAAGATATTATAATAGTCGTGTGCTACTCTACTGGTTAACACTTGAAGAGTCGCGCTCTGATCGTGGCGCCGCACTCTGTACAAAAACGTAGATATCAAATAATAGACTAAAAATATTAGATTGAAACTTTTTGGATACTCTTCGTATAACGTTGCAAATCGAGGGGTACATTTTTCTCTGTGGAGTTCATTTTTATTGTATGAAAAACTACTAGTTTTTTGTGAGTCCGATCTCGGAATGTGATGCGCTGCTCACTACGCGACTGAAATTGTAGTGGAAATTCACTCCACCGTGTTGCCATGTCACTTGATCTGTGGGTATGAAAATGGCTGGCACTACGAGTCATTGAATGGTTATTGACAACGTCGCACTTTACTCAACACGTGTGGCACCGCACTTATTACAAGACGAAATTCATCAATCTCATGGGCGCGAGTTTTCAAGGGTTAAGGGAGTTCATCTGATAATCGAATTAACCATTAGATATTGACGAAAAAAACCGAATACACTCATGAGTATCTCAAAACTCACCTGTTGAAATTCCGAATACTCCGGGTACCTTGTTCGAGAGAAATTAATAAATAATTAATGATTTTCAGAATTTACACGGTTCCTTATGAGGGTTCGTATTTAAGTATGAAATTCGCGGCCATTGACGAGTCGGTTGGAATGAAACTGGCAGAATGACTAACAAAAATATGTAAAGAATGTTTTTAGAGCTTCCTGGAATCTATTTGATACTCGCAAACTTCAGAATAAATTAATTCGTCTCGAAAAATACTGATTTTCTGGAGGTTAAACTCCATCTTACTTGCATGACAGTAACGTCAGAACCACGCGCTCTTGGAAACTGATGAGAGTGCTTTCCGAATAACGCAATGTACACTCAATCTGTACAGCAAATCATATAGAATTCATTCGAAATGTGATGGGTTTACCTTCTTCTTCGGGATTTTTTCAAAAATCATTTCTATGAAGTCGATTTTTTCCCAAGAGAAAATTATAATTGATGAGGAAGCATTCCTAGTATATATCAGCTGTAGTGATGGAACGAAAAAAAATGACGGTCATTTGACCGTCATTTGACCGGTCAATTGACCGTCAATGACCAATTGGCAATGACTGACCATTTTGGTCAAAAAATAATGACCAAATCGTGAGTCAGAAAATTGACCAAAAATGGTTTTGACGGTCAGATTCCATCTATATAGAGCTGATGATTTTTTTTCTGGACCTCATGAATATTTCTGTAAATAAATTTTTCATATAGCAGAAATCAGAGAAATTGATTTTTGCCAAATAAATTCATTTGGCAGAAGTAAATTTTTCTCTCAGTGTAATACAAGAGTAAACTGAATCTATCAGGATAAGTGCAGAATTTATGCAGAGTTTACGATTTGTTGAGAAAATAAAAGAATAGCCCTATGATATCATTGTATTTAAATTTAATAAGCCTTTTCCTCTTTAAAAATATCATTCTACTAAAAGTGACAAAAAAAATGACCGAAGAACCAATTGACGGTCATTTTTCATCTAAATAGCTGGATTTCATTACAGATTCTGGTTCTTTATTCTTCAATTGGGTTTTTCAACCGCCGATATTCTACCAAAAAAAGAAATACTGAACGACTTTTGGAAATAAATGATTTCTATGAGTATTTGCATTGAATTTAGAAAAATCATAAAAATGACCAAAAAAGTGACCAAAAATAAAATTGACGGTCAATTTTCATCTATATAGATGGATTTTTACATTTATTTCTCCTGACTGACCATTTGAATTTTTGACGGTCAATTTTCAACGAAAATTGCGGTCAAGTCAGGAATGGTCACGAAATGGTCAATTGACGACTGACCTGACGAATTTCAAAATTGACCGTCATTTTACATCTCTAATCAGCTGTTCAGGTTATGACTGCGCTAGTCATCGAGCCGACTCCGTTAGTCGTAATCATTTTTCATCACTATTAAACGGAAACCAGATGAATCGGTAGCACGTCTCAACTGCACAATGACATTTCAACACAGTTGATTTCAACACGGAAATTCAACATTGGTTTATTTCAACATTTATCAATTTCGATTGATTTTATTTCAATTTATTACATTTCAGCATTGAATAATTCACCAGGAGAAAAATAATAATTCAACACTACAATTGATGATATTATGACGGGTATTATGACGGATATTATGTGCTATCCTACGAGATAATCGAGGACATCACCTCCGTGTTTTAAGTTCACAACGACATTGCAAAGCCCTTCATCGCAATATCAATATTTCTTTCTCTTTTTTGGCATAATTCCTCTACTTGTATTCATCTGTTCAAGTGACAGATCTTCCTCTCTATCCATCTCTTATCTTCCTCCCTCTCCTCTTCGTCTCCACTGATTTCGTCAATTTTTAATATAAGAAAAAATGTACGTTGAATCCACTTCAAAATCAACCGCATTCATCTGCACGTTTAAATACGCTGGATGGGCGTTCGGGTTTTCGGGATTTTTCGAGGTATTCTGACGTTGGAATAGATTTCACATTAGAATACGATAAAAGAACGTTCGGAATTTTTAAAGATCAAAGGAATACGTTGAAAGTTCGTCAAATCCGTCGCAAAAATTTCGACTCGGGATACTCGATCCATCGCCACTGCACTTTAGTCTGTGTCGATATTACATGGCAATATGAATGACCAGTATGGTGGAAGTGTTTTTCATTTCGTTGACTCAGAACGAAATGTAGCGGCATTGTGACGAGTGTTACACTTGCGATGGATTAAACAACACTGACGAGGGAATTTGGATTGAATGATGGTCGGTTCTGAATTGTCTGTCTCTATGTTTCTGAATATCCGTAAATTATTGATTTTCGTTTGTGTTGATCTGTTTTCAAAAACAAGCAACACTGAAATAGAATGCCAGAGGTGATTTATTCACATATTGGAATTTCTTAAGATGATTTTGATAATGGGTGAATTGGGATTTTGTTGGAATTGATTTGTGTTGAATTAGAATGTGTTGAAAGGACGTTGTGCAGCTTAGACGTGTAACCGAATTTTCAATAAAATACAAAAAATAATGTGAGATACATTCTTTCCGACAAAAATTTCCTCAGCTTTTCAATGGAATCGTTCGAAAAAAATAATCTCAAGCTGTTTCATTTTCATCCCTAATTTACTCTTCTTTCTCCGATCATTATCATCTCAGCTTCTGAGAAGAAGTAATCTGCGTGAGGAACTTCTTCTGAGCTCTTAATTTAATTGTCACAGAATTGGCATTTTTTTCATTCTAAAGTTTATTATATATGGGGTATTCCATACCAAATCGACCACTTCTGACCCTGACATTTTTCGATTTGACTGCAAATTTTTTATCTGTTTCCACCCTATAAAAAACGGTTCTCAGAATTTTTTCCAAATTTTTCACCCAACCCAAAGAAAGTTATGAATTTAAAAAAAAAATGGCTTTTTTATTTTCACATAGCTATAACTTTCTTGTAAATCAACTTATTGGGACGTTTTTTTTCTTCAAAATTTTTCTATTGAAATGAACTTCTCAAAAAAAAATGCACAAAAAATTGAAAATGATGAATTTGAAGAAATTTTTGCCCTTTTCGAGGAAAACCGTTATTTTCTCCAAGTTCGCCATTTTTGATTTTTCTTCATTATCTCAAGAAAAACTTTAATCAATCCTGCGATTATTCCCACAATCCGAGAGTGGGTCGACGTTTCTTCCTATTCTTTTTATTTGATTGAAAAAAAATTTCATTTTCGAAGTTTTTTATTTTTTTTTCAAAAGCTTTGTTTGTACTGTGACGATTTGAGTTAACTTTCTTATTGATACTTGATGCTGATCCGTTGACCCTCGGCTGCTCTGTACCCGAGCTCTGGACAAGCTTACGGGGAGTTCGCTCAATTGTAGGAAGGATAGAGGGGTCTCAGGGTAATAATTCCAATCACTGGTGTTTATAATAATGTAATTGTAGTATATTGAAATAGTAATGTATACACGAGTTGCATTTTGACTCGATAACGGAAACTAAGTTTGTTTTACGCTCCAGGTTTCTCTAAGGCTGGTAGCTCCACGCGAAGTGCCGTTGGCTTCCCTGCTTGGTGTCTCCCAAGCCCCCCAGTGAAGCCCAAAATGCAAACGTAAGCATTCTCACGGTTCCGAACGTATTCCAACTGCTTCTTCAAGAAGCTGGCCTACCTGAGCTCCGTCAGACTGCTTACCTGGCACTTTAGAGAGATCTCCAGTTCGAGTCTCTTTCTCTTTCGCTATAATACCAACGTGTGGACTCCACACGTCACAGTACAATAAAATGAATACAATGAAACGATTCTCCAGGATTATAGACGCAATTCATAGTTTCATTCTACAATTATGATGACTAGGATTCAAATTTGATCCACTCAGCAAAAAAATTAAGGAAACGGAAAATTTCCTCATTTTTTTGAGTGATTTTCGAATAACTGCAACTTTGCGAAGAATGATCGGATCGAAAAAAAAAAGATTCCACAAGCTTGAAGTCCTTAGTTTTGAAATCTCAAGACGAAAGTTTTCAACTTGACCTTTATCGTCTAGCCTAATCCTTTAGCTTTGATTGCTTTTTCTTGTATCTCTCTACAACCATTCGTTATCGAGATATCGGCAGTTGAATGGAACAAGTGGAAACTTGCATCATTATCTATATCATTATTGCTTTACCTGGTAAGTTTTTAGCGAATCGCTTCCGAATGGATTCCTTGTACTTCACTTTACTAAATCGTTCCACATGAATTTCCATTTTTATTTGGATTTAAAAAGAGAAGAGTATTCAATAATTTTGTTTGAATTGATATTCAATGATTTCATTCAAATTGCTATTCCATTGCGAATTCCATTGGAATGTTTTTTAGAAATCGATTGATTCATTCAATTTTTGATGTTTCCTTGGTAACCAATTTTCAATCAACGTTATTCTTGATGATCTATCTATTCATTGCTGATAGTTTTTGGAAATTTTTGATTTTAATGATTTTTTCAATGTTGCTTCTTAGCACGATAACTGAAAAAGAATTGAAGCTAGAGACTTCCAATTTGGTAAATTCATACTGCTTATAACACTGATGCATGGGACTGCTCGTAGGCATAATTCAATGGAAAGTTTTTGATGGAGAAAATTTTTACAGTTTTGAAAAAATTCACCTTTCCGGACATATCTCCGGTTCGATCAGTCGTAGCTACCTGGTTGTTATCTTAAATGGAAGGTGAGTTCATTCTCCATGGATTAATATCATTCGAATCTATGTTTTATCGATTTTTCAATGACTCATTGTTAAAAATCCAGGGGATTTTTGGACGTCCACCGAGGTTACTTATCGTGTGAACGTGATAACTTACTTTGATGATCTTCAATTTAGTGGACTGTATTAAGATAGCCTCGTACTCTCTTCGCCTGGCTGCGGCAGGAAGGGAATACAAGGAGCTGGTTCAGGATTTATCTCGACAATTGCATGCGTGAAATAACTTTATACGACACACGTGATTTATAATGAATATATCACAGATCTTTAATGATCAGTTTCGAAGAATATTTACAATATTTACACGGGTGTTTTTTCTAATAATGTTCAATTGTTCGTTTCACTGATAATGTTCGTAAGATTTAGAGTTCTCTAGATTAATTAATAATCCGAAGGATTATTGATAATGCACGTACGAATTATTGTAGATAATTCGTCTAGCTAAAGTTTTATGATAATTGTCTGATAACTTCGATATTTTAGCAATGATAATTAACTGAGTTTCTCCGCGATAATTAACATTAGTTTAATTCGATAGTTAGATAACGTTCGTTAATATTCGATAATCGCATTTCCCTGCCGGGTTGTAAGGCCGGTCTTACACTGAAATGCTAGATAATTTCTTAGATGATGCACTGACCGCGTGGTGTCTAGAAATTGATGTAGTTAATAGTAATTAATTGAAGTTAATGTCCCGATAATTGTCTTTATCATTTAGTAATTAATAACACTGAGTTTATTGGTGATGCACGTACAAAGTTATTGTGAATTAGCTTCGTGTAGCAAGTTATTGATTTTAATTAACGCGACCGTTAATATCGCGCACTGATGCGTTCATTTTATTTAATTTTCATAATGATTTCCGGATTACGCGAAAACACGTCTTTACTGTTTCATGGCTACGGTGAGAAGGTCTCAAAATGAGACGATGGGCTTCATAGGTGATGATGACGCCCTGGGTGATGATTGGGCATCAATTGAACTAATTGATGCCCCGTGGATCGGCTGATAACCCTGGATCGGTCGATAACCTTGCCAGGATTTTTAACACTCATAGCTCATTATCTAGAAATCAATTTTTGCGTTATATCTATTTCAAAAGTCGATAATTTTTTTCAAACAGATCTATAAATTGACGGGAAATGAATTCACCTTTCATTTGAGAACAAGCCCAAATCAGTACGGCTGATAGAACTGAAAATATTTTTGAAAAACTGAAATTTTTCAAAATCGACAAAATTTTTTCAATCAATTATGCCCACGAGCGAACCCATGCATCAGTGTTATTAGAAGTATAAATTCAACGAATTGGGAGTCTCTAGCTCGAATGTTTTTTTAGTAATCACGCTAACAAGAATTATCTTAGAAAAATCATTAAAATTGAAATTTTTCAAAAAATATCATGAATGAATAGATAAAAATCCGTAGCAAGCTAGCTCATATGATTGCCAGCACAACCTATGAATCTGAGCGAAATTGATTCAGAAGTTTTCGGAATATTGGGGGAATCGGTGAAATAAAAATTTTCGAAATTTGTTAATATCTCAAAAACTACTGAACCGATTCCAATAAAAAACTAGGGGTGAGCAGTTGCTCGCTCGCTCGCGAATGGAGGAGTGCGTTATTGCTAATTGGAAGGAGTTAGTAGGAATGTATTGTGATGTAGGTGACCCTTCGAGCCGCACTAAAAACTTCCCGATAATTTCTCTCACTTATTATTAGAAAAAATGATGAATGAAAAAAACGAATGCAAAAAACATAGTTGAGAAGGAGTGGACTTTAAAATTTTTTTGGGTAGATCTCAAAATATCGAGATCAATGAAAAAATCGATTTTTCATTTTCGGAGGTCGTGCATAGACTCCACTTATTGGGATTTAAGAAAAATTTAATAATGTTTTTCATAAAAAACTAAGAAAGTACTGTATCGATTTCAATCAAAAACTAATCAGATCGAATGTATATCGAGATGCTTCGATTGCAACATCGATCATATCGATCACGTTATTAATTTATGAGAAAACGTGAACGAAAAAATTGGTCACATACATACACACACACACACACACACACGCACAGACATGATCGTAAAAACTATCAAAAAATGTTCGGGAGGTCTTAAAACATGGAGATCGATCGAAAAATCGATTTTCCATTTTCGGGGTCATTACATAAACTTCCCTTATCGGGAAGTTAAAAAGGGCTTAAAGTGGAGAGTTCAATGACCGGAATATACTGACAAAATTCCAGAATCCTACATATGAAACATCAGAAGTTATTGAAACATATGTGTGTGCACAAACATACACACACACGAACACGCAGACAGACATTTCTTCTAAATATGATTTTTGGACTTTTTGCATCATTCTAAGAGTTCCCAACAGAAAAATTCAGATCGAAAATTTTCACGATAGTAATGCTTCCATTCGGGAGCAAAACGACACTTTTGTCTTTGATCAACGATATCTCGTGAACTACAGATCGCACAGTGAACGGATAATGCGTTTCGTGCACTTGAATGAGATCTGTTAGTTCTCATGCTGCTTCGGTGAATTTTTTTTTTTTCATTTTCAGCATCGGTTTCAAAATGTACCAAAAAACGACGCTTTGTTAAAAATCGAAGAAGATTTTGCAAATATTGCGAGAAGTACTGATGTGTTAGAGTTTTTTTCTAACTCAATATGTGCCTAAATTATCTGTAAATTTTGAAGCTAATCGGTTGGGCTTATCTTTCTATACCCGTACTGGATTCGTTTGAGCAGGGTGCAGTTGACAGGGATATGAACGATGGTTTCACATTCGATAGACTACGTTCGTGACCGAGAGCTCAGATCGTTCGCAATCCTATGCGATGGTTTCCATCGGATGTAACTTTTTTTCAATGGTACATCGGACGAGAGATTTTTGCATTCTTTGAACTTTACCACCGGTGGAATTCATCCAGTTTCCTTGAATCCGATATCTGAATTGTTAACATCATTCATTCACAACCGATGAGATATGCCGAATGAACGATGCGGCATACCTTCACCCGCACTGAATTCGTTTAAGCAGGGTTCAGTTGTCAGGGATATAGACGATGGTTTCACATCCGACAGCTCATATCGCTCGCAATAGTATGCGATGGATTCCATCGGATGTAACTTTTCTTCAATGGTGCATCGGACCAGAGATTTTTGCATTCTTTGAACGTTACCACCGGTGGAATCCATCCAGTTCTCTCAAACCCGGTATCTAAATTGCTGGAATCATTCATTCACAACCGATGAGATATGCCGAATGAACGATACAAAGTACATGTATCGGTTGCACCGGATTTTTTGATTCAATGCCGATGAGGTAGAGAGTACTCTACCTTTTCCATACAGTGTCTTTCATTTCCACTCCACTAGATGGCGTTAGTGAAATAGAAAATCATTTCTATACAATAATAATTTTATTATTGCATAGGAAAAATCAAGATTTCTCGAAAATTTCAAAATTTGAGATTAAATAGTGATTTTTTTTCTCTTTTTTTGTATTTTATTATTGTATAGAGATGATTTTCTATTTCACCAATGCCATCTAGCAGAGTGGAAATGGAAGACACTGTATGGATAAGGTAGAGTACTCTCTACCTTATCGGCATTGAGTCGGAAAATCCGGTGCAACCAATAAATGCACTTTGTATCGTTCATTCGGCATATCTCATCGGTTGTGAATGAATGATTCCAGTAATTTAGATATCGGATTTCAGAGAACTGGATGGACTCCACCGGTGGTAACGTTTAAAGAATGCAAGAATCTCTCGTCCGATGCACCATTGAAAAAAAGTTACATCCGATGGAATCCATCGCATATTATTGCGAGCGATATGAGCTGTCGGATGTGGAACCATCGTCCATATCCCTGACAACTGAACCCTGCTCAAACGAATTCAGAGCGGGTAAAGATATGCCGCATCGTTCATTCGGCATATCTCATCGGTTGTGAATGAATGATTTTAACAATTTAGATATCAGATTCAAGAAAATTGGATGGATTCCACCGGTGGTAAAGTTCATAGAATGCAAAAATCTCTCGTCCGATGCACCATTGAAAAAAAGTTACATCCGATGGAATCCATTGCATACTATTGTGAGCGATATGAGCTATCGGATGTAAAACCATCGTCTATATCCCTGACAACTGAACCCTGCTCAAACGAATTCAGTGCGGGTAAAGTTACGCTGCATCGTTCATTCGGCATATCTCATCGGTTGTGAATGGATGATTCCAGCAATTCAGATATCGGATTTGAGAGAACGGGATGGATTCCACCGGTGGTAAAGTTCAAAGAATGCAAAAATCTCTCGTCCGATGCACCATTGAAAAAAAGTTACATCCGTTGGAATCCATCGCAGACTATTGCGAGCGATATGAGCTTTCGGATGTGAAACCATCGTCCATATCCCTGACAACTGAACCCTGCTCAAACGAATTCAGTGCGGGTAAAAATATGCCGCATTGTTCAGTCGGCATATCTCATCGGCTGTGTATGAATGATTTGAACAATTTAGATATTGGATTCAAGAGAATTGGATGAATTCCACCGGTGGTAAAGTCCAAAGAATGCAAAAATCTGTCGTCCGATGCACCATTCAAAAAAAGTTACATCCGATGGAATCCATCGCATACTATTGCGAGCGATATGAGCTATCGAATGTGAAACCATCGTCCATATCCCTGACAACTGAACCCTGCTCAAACGAATCCAGTACGGGTAAAGATATGCCGCATCGTTCATTCGGCATATCCTATCGGTTGTGAATGAATGATTCGAACAATTTAGATATCGGATTCGAGAGAATTGGCTGAATTCCGTCGGTGGTAAAGTGCAATGAATGCAAAAATCTCTCGTCCGATGCGCCACTGAAGAAAGGTTACAGCCAATGGGAACCATCACATACTATTGTGAGCGATCTGAGCTATCGGTTACTGATGGAGTCTAACGGATGTGAAACCATCGTTCATATCCCTGACAACTGAACTCTGCTTGAACGAATCCAGTACGGGTAGAGATAAGTCATCGGTTGGACTGTTTTCCTTCCCAAAAGGTCAAAGATGTAGTAAAAATTGAAGAAACGCTCTTCTGTTCCTCGAACATCAACTAATGATGGTTAATACCGGAGATTTTTTTTTTCATTATTTTTCCATGATTCTCTATGTGTGAATGCTGTGATTGTGATGAGTGAGAAAGAGGGAATGAGCATGTGAAATCCAACGAGTAATCCATAAGAAATCATGAAAAAATAACGGAAAAAGAAAATCTCCGGTCTCAACTAGGTTTTCTCGATTCAGATCGATCTTTTAGTCGTCGATTCTCGATTTTTTAGATCGAGTTTTGTGGGTCCGATTAATCGAGTGAATCGATTCTTTTCCAACAGAATCGATTCATTCAACGCTTCCTTGGTTCACGTGGTTCCATATTTTTTTTCGTAATAACATCGAACTACCATGAAAAATATTGTTGAAAATTCTATCGTAAAGAAGTATTGTGACGTGGTATTTTTTTTCCACGCCACCTGTAGGCTATAAGAAACAGAGATTCGTAAGTAGAGAGAGAGAATTTCGCGGGCTATGTTATGTAGATAAGTTGTTAGTTAAGGTTCTCTTAAAGACCTCCCGGTTACGAGGATAAACTGACCTAGGGCTATCTTCAAAAATCCTCCAAGTCATGAGGATAAACCGACTGAGGTTCTCTTAGAAATCTCCAGGTCATGAGGGTAAACTGACTATGGCTACCTGTAAAGTATTAAACATAAAAACCCTCTCGGTCATGAGGAAAAACTGACCTAAGGTTCTCTAGTACGGTCACTTAAAGAATTTAATAGAAAAGTACCGAAAAATACCTAAATTCCCGCGAAAATACCGAAGTAATTACCGCCATAATACCGCCACACTATTTATCGTCCGACTTTCTGAAGGGGCAGTACCTTCCGGCCATCTCGTGGTGGAAGAGAGGGCCCAGAGGCACCTGGGGTTAAGTGACCAAAATACCGTGCTTCCCCGGGCTTCTGGACAACCCTCTTGGTCGTCCTCAGAGGTGAGTGCAGAGGTCGACTTGAGAGGAGTCGCGCTCCAAGATTGTGGGAATGATCAGGCCCTCGGATGGAAGGTCTGGAGGCAGGGAATAACCCACCCTGCCAAAGGAATTGCCAAAATTCGGGTTTATAGTATCGCCGAGGCGAGTCTGCTCCTTCCCCAGGAGACGTGCCCCTCTGATGGCGACTATCCACCACGGGAAAAGGGGAAAGCACCTCCCCAAGAAGGCTCAAAAATCGAGAGCCGAATGTGTCTCCCAAAAACCCAAGTTCCCAACACTTTCCATCCTTTTTCTATAAATGGTTATCCTCCCTTAGAGCCACCATAGTTCCCGAAAAATATATATATCCAAAAAACCACCCCCTGCTAACCCTCTATCGACACAGAAATACTTCGGTTAAACCCCATTAATTTACTCAAATAACTAAAAAGTAAATGAATTAAAAAGTAATCCAGGAGGATTCAATTCTATTTGAATTCTCCCGCCTATAGAAATACGCATGAGTGCGACAAAAGTATCTTGCAGTGGCACGAGGGCGCAGCACAACAGCTGACCCCACCACTCAACTCTACCGAACGTAACCCCCACTCCCGAACAGTTCAGTTCGTGAAGTGTTGCGTAGCAGAGCGCATCGCTCGTGTCTCTGCTCCAAATATCTCGTGTTTTCGCGAACTATTAAAAGTACCTAAACCCCAGTTTTCCCGGAAAATACGTGCGAGACGCAGCGGGAAATTATGGTGAGTCCAATTAATTAATTAAAACTCGCGAGTGTAATTTAAGTAAGTTTCCGAGTGCCGTGAGACAAATTGCGATGAGACGCTACACGTGGTTGTAGCGTCTCTTTTCTTTCCCTTGGTTTTCCCTATTTTCTCGTGGCCGGATACCTCAATAAATAATGAGGCCACGGAGAAAATCATAATAAGGGAAATCGCGAGTTATCTTTTTCTTATCACGTCCGCAATTTTCGGGATTTCAGGAAATAAAGATCCGGAGGAATGCAGTAAACACGAGATGACGCGCCTCGTGGAAACACCATTTTTCCCGGCTCTCTTCATCTCTCCTGGCCGGATATCTACCCTAATTAATGGTCAGTGAGGAGATCATGGGAAAAATGAAATAAAAGGAATTTTTCCCGATGTTTTCAGGATTTTTTCAGGAATTTTGGAGCATGTTTGGATCATTTTGAAGCATTTTTGGCGAGGCATCATTGGCTGATGCAATGCCCAAAAACCACGCGCTCCCCACGCTTGGGTAGAGCCGGCTTTCTTTTCTCTCTCACACACATGCCTTTTCGTATGGCTCTCTCTCTCTCGCACGCATAGCGGCTCGAATTTATTCAATTCACCGCTATTGCGCTCTCTCTCGCACTCACTCATTTACGCAGGCTATCTCTCTCACACGCATAGCAGTGAAAATCCTTCCAAACTCACTGCTATTGCTCTCTCTCACACTCTCACTCAAATGCGCACTCTTTCTCTCTCATACACACAGCTGCTCGAATTCATTCAATTCGCAGCTATGGCTATCTCTCTCGCACTCACGGGATACCTGAAATAATATTTCTACCTAAAATAAAGCATGAAAATACACGTGAGTTGCTGAGTTATTTCTCCCGTCAATTTGGGGAAATAAACCCAGCCGGAATTCCAAGAAATTTCGAGTGCCTTTCCATACAGGCATCGAAGTCTCTTTTCCGTTTTTATGTCGGCTACCTTTTCCTCTCCCCTTCACACCCAATCCGGTGTGAAGGCAGTTGAGTTACGCTCACACCCAGCGACTCAGCCTAGCCCGAGAATTCCCTAGGCTAGGGGAAATTCCCTAGGCTAGGGGAAATTCCCTAGGCTAGGGGAAAGTCCCTAGTGACTGACTAGGGAGTAATTTAGGCGCGCTTTCACGAGCGTCGTCGTTATATATTCTCTCGCAATCAACGAAATGAAGAATTATCTTTATCTAGGAGATCTTTTGGTAGATTTATCCAAGTTTGGGTTATCTTTTGGGGTTTTTGCACTAATCGAGATGCAATAAATAATCCCCGATATCCCTTGACAAATTAGGGTATTCCTCGCCATTTCCGGCTCCCTCGCAGCACTTTGGCGGAAGTGCCAACTAATGGAAAATAATAATAAGATTTCTCGTGTCGCCGGTTATCTTTTCTGCCAGTTCATAGAAACGTAAGGGCGTATGAGTCTTTCTTAAGGGCGCACGAGATAATTAGTAGCAATAAGTACTATTATTTATTAATCCGTACTGGCGAGTACTTTTAAGGGAATTCCGCCCAATCGAATAGATAGATGGTTATCTGAAAAGTACCTTGGCCGGATTTTGGGGCGTATTGGTCTATTTCGCTATAATTCGAATTTATCGGCGATTTTAGGTCCAAATGGAGCAATCTAAGTGATTCTCTCAACTTTGGCGATTATTCTCTCTCTCGATTTATTTAAAACCTTTTGTACTTTTTTTGAGTGGATTATAGTCTCAGACGGGCTAATAAGTTAATTCGGCCTTTTTAATAACAGGAAGGGATTTTTAGTTAATCTTCTGGGAGTTTCTCTATATAAGGCGCTTCTCGCAATTTACCAAGTAGCATTGGCTACTGTTTCAATAAGGGAGAAAATCATGTAACTAATTGGTGTATTCATGGCAATTATGTATATTTTGAGTTTATTCATGCAATAGCGAAACACGTAAGGACATTAACCGACTCGTAATTATTTGTTCCTCTATTCCTCACCCTAAACTCTCGTTCTATGGTTCGGATCTCTTTCAATGATGACATTGGTGGGTTATCTCATTTCTGGCGACTTCTGAGTGTGCCCTAGACCTACGCCCTCTCTCCACGAAGCTGAACTAGCCTAGCACAAGCCGCAACCCTCTTTTCCGACACCCTTTTCTCTGGCGTTTCCTCAACCCCCTAGAGAGTTTACCGTTATCGTTCCGTTATCGTACCATTGGTCTGGTTAGATAGGTCCAGCAGCATCAAAATCTATCTGGCGCCCATATTTTCTTTTGTTTGAGCTACTCTCTAGGCGGATTGGGGGACGGTATATTGAGCCGTACCGGGTGTAACAGCCACGCTAGGGGAAGAGGCCGATTTGTTAAGGGGGCCGAAGGTGAAGGTTAGGATATTTGCTAAAAATTATGGTACCGAGTATGAGGCATAAAGGGAGAACAAAGCAGATATTTTAATTCCTCACAGTATGTATCCAACTAATTAAAATTACGCTGTGGTAATTTCTGAATTAATGGATATTTTCTAATTTTTCTGAATTTAATTCAGAACATGCACAAGGTTCAAGGAGATTGTTCTCCATTTATATACAGATAAATTGACAGGATCCTCTTGGAGTTGATAAATTGAGTCTCAACACTTATTTGCGATTAATGAGTTAATAATTATCCATTTAATTCATAAGGATCTGATGTAATATTTTGAGGAAAACAGTGAACTAAAGGTTGATCCAATTGCTTATCGGATACGTCAACGTGATTATGGTGTCTCTCCTACGTTAGCAAATATTGCTTTGAAATATTTATCAACAATTGGCAGCTCAGTGCCATGTGAGAGACTTTTGTCGCAGGTTTCCAACATTGTCACGGAGAACCGTAGTTAATTGAATGCTGAACACATCTCCATGCTGATATTCTTGAAGTAACTCAAATTTCCATGGTGGCACTTGAATGACACTCAAATGGTTGGTAGAGAAAAAATGATGAAACTATGGAGAAAATTCCGCTTTTTTATATGAAAAAAAACATTACTTTGTATGTCAGATGATTTATCTTATTTGAAAGTTCATAATAGAAGTTCATGAGTGAATAAAAACTCTTCTATTATATAAAATTCTCTGTTCCTCGCAACTATTGCCGATTCTTTCCGTTCGCACAATAAGTATAGGGGACAGTGGTGTAATTGGCTTCCGTTTCCGGTATCGTAGGAGTGAGACGCGTTTGTTCGGAGTAGGGAATTTTCAGTGGGTTCTGAGGGTGGAAAAGGTGGTTTTCGGGGCGGTGAAAGGTGGGAAAAGGTGGGAGAGGAGGAGAGTGTGAAAGGGTGAGAGTGTGAGCGGGTGTTTGAAGGGTGAGTCGAAGTTTGTGAGTGAGAGAGTGGGCGAGTGGAAAGTGAGGTTAGAGGCGTGGAGGTAAACAGGTGTGAGAGGAGAGGCAAGAAAAGAGGGAAGGAGCGAGAGAGTGTTTGTTCCTGAGGGTTGAAAGGGTTTGGTGAGAAAGAGGAAAGGAGTGAAAGGGTGTGTGGAGCGGTGAAAGGGTGTTGGGTGGAAGGGCGAGGGAGGGAAGGGAAGGAGAAGGAGTAAAAGCGCGGGAGGACAGAAAGTGAGAAGTGGTTGGTAGCGCATGTGGGGGTTTTTGGAAGTGTGAGAGGTAAGCTGTGAAGGTAAGATAGAATGGGGGATAGTGAGAAGGTAAAGGAGGTCGCGGAGACTGACTTGATCGGTTGGACAGAGGAGAATGGTGAGGAAAAAGGGAGTGAGAATGAGAAAGTGAATGATGGAAAAGAGGTGATTGAGGGAGAGAATGAGAAGGTGGATGAGATTGATAAGAATGGTGGTGGATGGGAGGTATCGGATGACGAAGAGGAGGAGGATGATTCGGGAGCCTTCAGAACACCAGAAACGGTTCTGAGGCAGCCGACAGGTGGATTGTGGAGAGGGGGAGGGAAGGGAGCGGGGAGATTGAGCAGCTTGGAAAGATTAAGGAGAAACGGTAAATCGTGGGGTTCTCTGTCGAACTTGGAAAAGTGGAGAGGTCTGACGGCGGCATCTAGCAGCAGCGAGGGTGAGAGGGAGGACAAAAGAAAGAGGGTTGAGAATGGGGGGGGCGAGGACGAGGTAATTGGGGATGGGTCTGCGTTCAGAAGGTCCGAAAAGACACGGCGGTCCCCGCTGTTCGTGGAAGAAGGCTTCGGGAGGCTGGAGGAATTGATTAAGGGATTCCGGGAAGAAACAGTGGGACGATTGGAGAGGGTTGAAAATCAGGGGGGGGGGGGGGGGGTTTAGGGGAGGAATTGAAGAAAATGAGAGAGAAATGGGATGAGTGGGAAAATGCATGGTTTGAAGAGAAAGAGAAGATGTGGAAAAAGTTTGAGAGTGTGGAAGGTAATCAGAAGAGAATGGAAGAGAGACATGAGAGGGAGATGAGAGAGGTGAAGAAGAGGCTGGAGGAACTGGAACTGAGGGATAGGGTAAGTGAAACGTCTGGAAGGTCTGCTGGCGAGACGACGTCGGCATCTGCTGGCGAGACGGCGTCGGCAGAGGACAAGAGAAGGAGAGAGATAGCGGAGGAAAGAGTATCGGAGAAAATGGAACAATTAGAAAGGTTGATTGAGAGGAATGAGAGAGAGAAAAGAGCGTTGAATGTGGTGATCAGGGATTTGGGAGTGGAGTCAGAATCAGGCAGAGAGGAAGTGGAACAGATGTTAAGAGATATTGAGGTAGAGGCGGAGGTGGATTGGGTAAAGAAGATTGGTAAAGAGGTGAGAGGAGTAAACAAATGCATGCTTCTGGTGAGAATGAAGGACTGGAAAGGCAAGAAAGATGTGATGTTGAATAAGAAGAAGTTGAAAGGGAGGAAGACGAGGGTGGAAAATGATCTGACACACAAAGAGAGGAGAATGCGTTGGGCAGTGGAAGACAAGGTAAGAGAGGAAAGAGTGAGAGGAAAGGTGGTAAGGTGGGGCTACGATAGGATGTGGACTGGAGGTGTGGAATGGAGATGGTGCGAGACGGGAGGCTGCCTGAAGGAGATTAAGGCTGACGATACAGGAAGGGAGCAAAGGAATGTGCAGGTAAGTGGGGTCACGGGAGGGAGCAAGGATGCAGAGCGAAGGGAAGGGGGGGGGGGGGGTTTGGAGGGCAAATGGAGGAGATAGCAAGCAACGTGGAAGAGGAGACGAGGTAAGGGTCCTTTTTTGGAACGTGGCGGGAGTAGAGAGGAAGGATGCTGGTTTCTGGAAGTACGTGAGCAGGTGGGACGTAGTAATGATGTCCGAGACGTGGTTGGATAAGGAGGGGTGGAAGAGGATAAGGGAGAAGACGCCGAAAGGTTTCGTATGGAGATTACAAGAGGCGAGTAAGACATGTAATAAGGGAAGAAAGATGGGGGGCATGCTGTCGGCAGTGAGGTCGGAACTGGTGAACAAGGAGGAGAGGAGGGAGGAGGAAGTGGTCAAAGGTACGAGGGGAGTGATGATAAGGAAGATGAGATGTGCATGCAAAGAGTTGATGGTGGTAGGGGTGTATCTCGAAAGGGGAGTGGACGAAGGGATGAGAGAAATGAAAAGGTGGATGGAAAATAAAAGCTCTGACGTGGTTTTAATAGGGGGTGACTGTAACGCGTGGACGGCAAACGAAGGTGGGGACGGATGGGACGCGGAGAAGGGTGTTTTTTGGAGGGAGTCGAAGCAGCACAGTAAAGAGGTGGATGGGCAGGGGGGAAAAATTCTAGAGATTTTAAGTCAAACAGGCTGGTCGATTTGTAACGGTAACACGGTGGGGGATGAGAGAGGTGAAATTACTTTCTGCGGCAAGGGGGAAACCGTGATCGACTATATTTTTGGGGACGAGAGAGTTAGAAAGTGCTTGAAAGAAATGAGGGTGGAGGAGGAGCCCGGCTCGGACCATTTTCCTCTCTCGGCCAGACTTAAACTGGAGAAAAACGGTGTGAATGCGGTGGAGAGGGGTAAGGGGAATGGGGGGGTGGGTAGCAAAAGGAGAGGGGTGAGAATGAGTCAGTGGAAGAGTGAAGAGATGAGGGTTTTTAGAGAGAGAATCAATGAAGGGAGAGAATGGGATGGCGATGGAAGAGTAGATGGAATGTTGGAGATGCTGAAAGTGAAGATGGACGCGATTAAGTAGAACGTGGGGGTGAAGGATGGGCATGGAAGGAGGAAAAGGGGGTGGTGGGACGAGTCGTGTGAGGTGAGAAAGGAAGAGTTGAGAAAGGTAACGAAGGCATGGAGAAAGGGAGAGGTGAATAAATGTGAGTATAAGAGGAAAAAAAGAGAGTATGAAAGACTGAATGATGAGAAGAAGGAAGAGGAGAAAGAGAGGTATAGGAAAGAAGTAGAAGAGGCTGTGAGAGAGAGGCGTGAATGGGAGGTGATAAATGCGGAGAGGAACAAGAGAAAAGGAATAGATAGAGAGATTGGAATGGATGAATGGACCCAGTACTTCAAAAGAGTGTTGGGGGGAGTGGAAGGTAGAGTGAGTGGTTGTAAGAGGAAGAAATAGGGTAATGCATGTGAGGAGAGGAGAGAATGGGCGAGTATAGAGATGAGCGAGGTGGAGGAGGTGCTGAAAAATCTCAAAGACGGTAAAGCTGCGGGAATGGATGATCTAGAGAATGAAGTGTTTAAGTATGGAGGGGAGGCAATGAAGCAGTTCATGTGGAAGGTGTGTGCGAAAGTGTGGGATGGTGAAGGATGGCCGAGAGAGTGGAAGACTGGGTTGGTGGTCCCTCTACCTAAGAAAGGGGAAGGGAGGGTTGTGACGGACTATCGCGGAATTACCCTGATGTCATGCACCTATAAGATGTACGCGGAGATTCTGCGAAGAAGGCTCGAGAATGAGGTGGAAGTGAAGCGGATCATTCCGCACAATCAGACAGGTTTCAGAAGGGGGAAGGGGACTACCGACAATATTTATGTTTTAAATTACTTGATCAATAAAAATCTCGGACGGAAAAAAGGGAAGCTAGTGAGTCTCTTCATAGATTTTAAAGCAGCTTTCGATTCGGTGAATCGGAAGGTGTTGTGGGACACGATGGGAGAAAGGGGTGTAAGTGAGGAGCTGACGGAGAGGATAAAGGAGATCTATGAAGAGACGATTTGCAGAGTCAGGGTGGGGGGGCGAACTGGGAGAAGAATTTTGGACGGGCCGGGGGGGTTAGGCAGGGTTGTCCCTTGAACCCGCTGCTGTTTAGCGTGCTGCTGTCCGATCTGGAAGAGAGATTGGCAAAGAGAGGGAAGGGGGGTACCGATTTGGGTAATGGGAGGCTGTACCACCTGGCGTATGCGGATGACGTGGTGCTGATGGCGAACGATGAGGGGAGAATGAGGCTGTTGATGAGTGAAATGGAGAAGTATGTTAGGGATAAGGATCTGACGGTGAATGCAGGAAAATCCAAGGTGATGGTTTTTAGGAAGAGAAAGGACAGGAATGAGAGGACGTATGAATGGAGAAGAGGTTGAGGAGGTGGAGGAGTTCTGTTACCTTGTATATTGGTTCACGGCCAAGGGGGGTACAAAACTCCAGGTGAAGAAGAGACTGGCGAGTGCGGGAAAAATTATGGGGCAAGTGTGGTCAATTGGGAAGAGGCGTTTTGGGAATGATTGGCGAATGAGGGTATGGTTGTTTGACGTGTTGGTCTGGTCAGTGTTGAGTTATGGGGTGGAAATCTGGGGGTGGAATGAGAATAAGAGGGTAGAAAGCATGCAAGAAAGGTTTCTGAGACGGGTGTTCGGGCTGAGTTGGAGCTGTCCAGGATACATGGTCAGGGAAGAAGCGCGGAGAGAGAAAATGCTGGTGAGAATGAGGAAGAGAGCATGGGGCTACGAGGAGAAGTTGAGGAATGGAAGCGGGAGTGATTGGGCGAGGAAATGTTTGAGGGAGATTGAAGGTAGAGAGAGAGGGGGAAGGGTGGGAAGAAGAGCATGGGAAGCGATGAGACAGGATGCAAGAAGTGAGTGGAGAGTACGCCCGGAGGATAGTTGGGAGGATGTGGAGGAGAGAATGGTAGAGCATGAGAGGCAGGAAAGCTGGGAGAAGATCGAGCAGTCCAGGTACAATAAATGGTATAAGGTGTTGAGGAGGGAGGAGGGAAGACTCCCAAAGTACCTGGAATGCTTGAAGAAGGAGAGA
The DNA here is from genome assembly GCA_963942555.1 of Aleiodes leptofemur. Classification (NCBI taxonomy): domain Eukaryota; kingdom Metazoa; phylum Arthropoda; class Insecta; order Hymenoptera; family Braconidae; genus Aleiodes; species Aleiodes leptofemur. Next base: position 11,538,812 of record OZ012611.1, on the reverse strand, counting down.
AAATGGCAATTGTTGGCTAAATTCAGGATGGGTGAGGGAATGAATGAGGCGAGATACTGGTTGAATGAGGAAGAGAGAATGTGTAGAGTGTGTGGATGGGAGGTTGAAAGTTGGGAGCATGTGTTAGAGAGGTGTGGAAGGGGGGAGGAAGAGAATAGTAGTGTGTTGGAAAGGGTGAAAGAACTTTTAAAGGAGGATGGTTCGGGGTAAGAGGGTTGAGGGAGCTGGAAGGTAGAAGGGAGGGCGCGCAGATCGGGATTGTTGATGGTGTCGAAGAGTAGAAAGGATAGCGGAAGTGGAAGCCCAAACGCGACGAAATGAAGCACTGAGGCAGTGTGGAGTGGAGTCGGGAGGATGGAGGAGGAGAGGGGGAGAGGGAGAGAGAGAGATAGGAAGTAGGATAAGTAGGTTAAGTTTTTGTATTAGCTTAAGAATGGAGGTGTAAGCTAGAGGTTTAAGACATGGAGAGTGAGAGAGGCAAAGAGAAGTGTGATAAAGGATGTAAAAGGAGAGAGGATGAAGAAAATGTAAGGAAAAATGTAAAAATGTAAAGAAAAGTGTAAGGGAATGGGAGCCTGAAAAACCCGTAAAAGGGTAAATAAAGATACATACATACAGTGGTGTAACTCTGGGTCTTTTTCACATTTTTTTCCTCATTAATTTAATGCCGCATTTTTTTGTACTTTTTCTTCAACTTCAGTTTTTCAAATGAAGAATAACTATTCGATTTCTCGGAAATCGATCTTTTCGCGTTCGATCTGATTCTGAATCGATTTTTCAAACATCGATTCGATTCGATCCATGGAATCGATTCTCTACCCCTAGATCGAAAAACCCTAGTCTCAACCATCATTAATTGATGTTGAAGGAACAACAGGGCGTTCCTGTAATTTTTGCTACAACTTCGACCTTTTGGCAAGGGAAACGGTCCAGCCGATTGGCTTCAAAATTTACAGGTAGTTTAGGCGCATATTGAGCTAGGAAAATACGCAAAAACATCAGTGTTTGGGTTTTGATGATTTACCTTAGATGTTGTAGCCGAAAATTGATGGTTGAGTGGACTGTATTTTTTAATAGATGAAATGATCCCAAAATAGCACCGACGCTGGTCTGAAAACGTAACAGGTATCGATAGAATAAAGAAGCCGGATTTATATAAAAATAGATATAATTTACTCTGTTGTTATTTGGATGAAATACATATAATAATCAATATTGATATGAGCCGTGCCGTTAATTTATAGATGAACATAACTGATTGATAATTGACCGAAACCGAAGCAATAGATAAAAGGCCCGTTGGCCGTTAATTCACACGCGTTTACATCTTGATTTTCCGTAAGAGAGTGGCGAGTGCGTTCCGTAGCACTGCCGGCTAGAGCCTGTGGCCCACCCGAGATTGGCCGAGTTGTCCCGATGTCCGTCGGCTCGTCTCATGACAAAATCTCAGACTTTTCCATGAAAGTCTGAACAATCAGTTTTTTTGTTGCAATATTCGCAAAATCCACCTGGATTTAAAAAAAAAACTTCATTTTTTGGTACTTTTCGAAACCTATTCTAGAAATGGAATTTTTTTTTTTTCGACAAAGCAGTATAATAACTTATAGAACACTCATTCAAGTTGACGAAATTCACCATCCATTTGCTGTGTGATCTGTAGTTCACGAGATATCGTTGATCAAAGACAAAAGTGTCTTTTTCCATTCAGCTGCTGATATCTCAATAACAAATGGTTGTAGAGAGATACAAAAAAAAAGCAATCAAAGCTAGAGGATAAGGCTAGACGATGGAGGTCAAGTCGACAATTTTCGTCTCAAGATTTCAAAACTAGAGACTGCAAGCTTTTGAAATCTTTTTTTTCGATCCGATGATTTTTCGCGAAGTAAACCGTTTGAAAATCACTCAAGAAAACTAAAAAAATTTCCGTTTCCTTAATTTTTTTGCTGAGTGTATCAAATTCAAATTCTAATGATTATAGTTGTAGAATGAAACCACGAATTGAGTCTATAATCCTGGGGAATCGTTCCATTGCATTTATTTTATTATATGAAGAAAGCTTTTGAACAAAAAATAGAAAATAAAAAATTTCAAAAATGAATTTTTTTTTTTCAATCAAATAAAAAAAAAGAAAAAAACGTCGGCCCACTCTGGGATTGTGGGAATAATTGCAGGACTGATTGAATTTTTCTTTGAGGGAATGAAAAAGGGTAAAAATTTCATTGAATTTATCATTTTTTATTTTTTTGCATTTTTTTCTGAAAAGTTCATTTTAAAACACGAATTTCGGAGGAAACGAACGTTCGAATAAGTTGATTTTTGAGAAAGTGATAGCTATTTGGAAATAAAAAAGCCATTTTTGAAAAAAAATCATAACTTTTATTGGGTTGGGTGAAAAATTTTGAAAAAATTCTGAGAACCATTTTTCATAGGGTAGAAACAGATAAAAAATTTCCAGCCAAATCGAAACGGGTCAGGGTCAGAAGTGATCGATTTGGTATGGAATACCCCATATACATCAACATATTTACTTTATATACAGGCTTAAAAATGAACTTACTTAAGAAAAAAACCATTTTATAATTACAGGATTTGGCATCTGTGATAAATAAAACATCCGACTTTTTGGGGAAATCAAAATTATGTACAGAAGATTTAGAGAAACTCGTTGATCATCTTAGTTTTGAAAAAATGAAGAAAGGTCCAGCTATGAAACATTTCAGGGAGAAAAAATCACCAGAAAACGGAGAATTCAGAAATAATGATGAATTTTTCCGTTGTGGTAAAATGAATCAGTGGAAGACTAGAATGACACCGGAGACTATCAAGAAATTTGATGATTGGATTGAAAGTAATTCCAAGTCCTTGAATATTTGAGAGAAAATGGAATGAAATCCCCACTCGGAATATTATCCATGTATTCATAATTTGAAGCTGTAACTGTTATGAATGTAGCACATTATTAATAGAATACTATCATTTATCCCACGAAAGTGAATTTGTGAAAGAAGTTTTGGAGTTAGGAGTGAATATTCATTCATCGGCAAGAATTAATTTAGAAGATAGTCAATTATTTGAAAGAAAACCTTCCAATGCTGATCGATAATTTTTAATAGAATAAGAATCAGAGACGAACTTTGTTCGACGATATTCAAGTTTTATTGTACGCCTATCACAGAGAATTGAATAAAAAGTATCTAATCGTTTTCGTCAATAATTTTTTATTATTTCACAATACCATGAAAAATTATCATTTTGATTCTCAGCATTATTTATTGTGTGATCTTTTTCTCTAAGCAGCACACACCGTCCCCAAAGGGAGAAAGGAGACATTCTCCGGGAGAATTGAAGATTGTTCAGTAATTGGACTTTGATAATTATTGGAAATATGTGTTTTTTGACGCCAATGCTTAGTTAACGTAAGCTCGAAGAAGTATTGATAAACTGGATAAATGTTGGTAAAGAATAATAACAAGTAATGATTAGAGGTGTGGATCGTCCTCGAATTGAAATAAGAAATAATCTATAATAATAATCTGATGATAATCTGTATTATTATTCATTGTATAAATAGTAATCAAGTGGGGACAATGCATGTCCCCGTCTTAAATTCTGTCGCTGTGCTCAGTGTAGGGAAAAAACGGTTAAGCCAATAGTGAATGAAGCACAGCATGAGTCACGTTTTCACTTCTTTCGGAATAAGCTGTATTTATGAAATGATTCAAATTATAATTCCACTCGTTTTTCCATCCTTTCATCCTGAAAAAAATTTATAAAAATTAATTGCCATATTCTTTGAATGCTTTCACTATATTATCATCAACTATTGCAATATTATTCCATTATTGCTCTTTCTATTTTTTTATTGTACAGTTTATTATATGATTCAGTGGAATCGATATATTTAACTCAATAAATTTCCCACATCATTCAATTCATCTACCACCTCTCGTATCGTCATCCTATAAGCATGAGTGCATAAATACGAACATTAGAAAATTTGCCACATGTTGTGCAAGTTCAAAACAACAAAAAAGCGTATTCCAACTTTATGCGTCCCTCTGTTAATAGTAATTTCTTCAATTGTCCTATATTAACACCCTCCCGAAAATTTGAGAATTTCTGTAGACATGTGAGAGCTATAGAATAGAAAATTTCGAGCCCAAAATTTTACTGCGAAGTTTATTTTTTACGATTTTGAAAAGTTCAAAATTTTCCAATTCCGGTAATTTTCAATTTTTTTCCAAAAAATTTTTTTTCTCATACCTCTAAGCGTCCTCTCTGAACGCACCGGTGGTTTTTTTTAAAATGTACAGTAGATTATGAAATATTAAATAAATAAACTTATAAAACCAGAAGAATAGTGAAATTTTCAATTTTTCATAACTCTCAAGAAAATATTTTTAAAAAATTTTTCCTTTGGCAGAACTTCGTTTCATGATGAGACAAAACTCTCCACCAAAATTTATCCGAATCGGAGGGGGTCAATTCCAACCATTTGTTGATTTGACATGGAATGACCCATCTATAAAAATTCTCGTATCGTTAAGAAAGACGATTGAAAACGAAAAGACGTATGTGCGGGAGGTATACCATTCAAATAAAATAAAAAATGCTTATTCATAGAAAATAGTATATTACGCACCAAGGGAGTAAAGGAGTCAACAGGCAAATTTGTCTCCCGAGCGAAGCGAGAGTGCCAAATTTTAGGGCGAGTTGGTTTTTCCACATCCGTGGTGCATACAGTATTTTTCGCATCGAGGAAGCGCCAAACAGACGTTTTCAACTAAGCAAAGTGAGGTTAGAAACGTCGTTTTTTGCTCCCTAAATACAAAAAATAACTTTTTTTTTACTATCAATTCCTCCTGAGGAATTCTGAATTGAGGAAAAGATTAAATACGAAAGGACATATATGCAGAAGATATGCCACCCTGTTATTATCATCTTTATACGATAATTAGTCAGTAGATAGGCTGTACTGATTTGCCCCCAACTTTTTGCCAGTTCTGAACCGTAGTCCTGCAGGGGGTCTAGGATACATAGTGAACATATTGAAAGTATATGTATGAGTGCATTATTGGCTGAATTGAAAGTATTGAAAAGTCGTTTCCAGCAATTGGAAAAACAAGGTGGTGGATTAAATGAAAAATTAACTGAAAGAATTCAGTGGCAGGACATCCAAAGTATTTTTGAAAGTCGTATGCAGACTAGTGTCGTGATTAATTTAACTCACAAAGACATAGCTGAATGTCTAAAAGATGTTGAAATAACGTTCATGAGGCGCATAAAAAATGCTTCAAAGGAACAAATCAACTTGAAAGTGAATACCGTACTGGTATCATGAGAGTAGGAAACGATATAGTATCATGCGAGTATTGAACTAACAAAGACGACGGAATACTTCAAGAGACCAAGTATTTCAACACCAATAATGAAATCATAATGGGTACAACTGACTTGGAAGTGTGGTTGGATAATCATGTGACAGATAAGCTGTTGGTGAAAATTGAGTTCAGGTCCAGGAGAGACTCAGGCTGGACACTGAGTGAAATTCTTAGTATTGAAATACATATTAATAAATATGATCCATTGAGGGCTGGAACGTCAACATTCACAGAATTACCCGAATGGATACGTGACAAAAACGCGGTAATTAACATTCAGAATAAGAAGGATGGATATTGTTCACTGTGGTCCATAATGGCCGCTCTCTGTAAATTAAAACGACATGCAAATTGACAGAATTCATATCCACCCATTGAAACGAGGATTGAAAAATATGAAATGTTTGACTACCTCATGGCTCCTAAACATATACCAAAATTTGAGGAATTGCATGAATTATCGATCAATGTCTATGGAATTGAATATCAAGACTCTGGGAATAAATCCATCGTGCCACTGTATCTCAGCTCACAGCCATCAATGGAAAATGATACGATTCTCCTCGTCATGGTTGAGGTTCCCAGCGAATCAGTAGAGAAAAAGTATCATTGTACATATATTGCAAATTTGTCCCGTCTAATCAAATCACAATGATCTAAATATCAGCATAAATCTTCGATATGCGAGAGATGCTTATGTCATTTTGCCATTGAAAATTCTTACAAGAAACATAGATTAGATTGCATTGCAATCAACAGTTGTCGAATCACTTCCCCTAAAGGACCTGCTAAGTGGATGAAATTCACGAATTTCAAGCATCAATTGAAAGTCCCATATGCTGTATATGCCAATACAGAGAGTCTCTTGGTGGAAATGAAACCTCGAGGTGAGGCAAAGACTCAGTGATCACGATCATCACAAGGGCTTGCCTCTGTGCCCAGAACACTCTGTGCCCCCAACAATCAGTCCAAATTACCCAAATTTCAGACAACACTGAATGATAAAAAGGATTATGTCATTCATTATAAGAACCTCAAATAATATTCGAAGCTGGGCATGAAATTGACAAAAACTCATAGAATATTGAAATTCACTCAAAGTCCCTGGCTCAAGAATTATATCGATCTCAATACCGACTTTAAGAAGAATTCTCGTAATGAATTTGAAGAAAACTTTGGCTTCAGTAAAGCACGTGTGACACCGTATAAAAACCTATTTGTACTCTAACTATGTGCAATTTTTTGATATATTTCGATTGTCTAGGGGTCGGCAACACAACGCAACGCGAGAACAACGTCCTAATTAAAATTTTTTGAAAATTCCATCAACTTTTTCCTGGGAAGTTTAACCCATAAAATCGGAAAAAAACGAAAACTACCAAAATTGAGATTATCACCACGTTTTGCATTACCCGAGGCCACGACGGGGACGTAGTGGCTTATAGGCCTCAAAAGAACCTACACAACATACCCTAATGCGACTCCCGGGATTTTGTTGAAGAATTTATTGACAAAAACCACCGCTCACCTTCTTTGAGCTTTAAAAATTTTAATTTTTAATAATTTCAGGAAACAAGTACATAGAGCATAAAAATGCGTACTTTTGTTATCCCTAGTCAATAACGTGAATGCTCCGCGTGGAATAATATCAACCCATTAATTTAATCATATATATTCGGAAGAAAATTTTTTTAATTTAATTGAAAACGCATATAATTTTAATTCAGATTTAGAAAATTTCGAAATTACTCATCTGGAATTGTAAATCCACCGGTAATCCATTGAGACACTACACTTATTCTTTTTCCACAAGAAAGAAACAAAGTTAACCATTATAGGAACACCAGAAGACTCACTGGATAGAAGAAGGCTATGAAGGTTCTTCTTCCCAATATTTCCCCCTCCAACACCAATGGTCTCTGTCCTACTCGTGTAAATGTCCTCAATTCACAAAAACAATCGACAATTTTCGCTTGTTGACTCTCACCGCATACCGCGTTCCCTCTCCCATGACAATTCAAAACACTGAGAAAACCGGTATAAACTGACTTTATTTTTACGTGTAAATTTCAATATTTCCGACTATATTTATTTTAAATGCTTTAAATGAACTGTGGATATTAATACAAAATTATAAAAAATTGAATTTATTGAAAATTTTAAGGGATATATATTTTTGAACTTTTTGTCACATATCCTTTACAAAAGCCAAAACTTTTACAAGCTCATAAGTAATGCAGTATTTGAGGAAACGATGGAAAGTGTTTGTAAAGAAGTGGACATTAAACTGATAACCAAGTGTGAAGGACATTATGGTGATGGGAGTTATATATCTAAACCCCATTTCCATAGCAATGTAATTTTTGATGATATCATGGTAATCATCTACATGAGAAGAACTCAAATGAACTTTAATATACCTATCCACATAGGCTTTAGTATTTTAGATATCTCGAAAACGTATATTTATAATTTCCACTACAATTATATCAAGAATTTATTCGGGGATGATGCAAAATCGCTGTACACGGATACAGACCGACTAATTTACCAATTCAAGGTGAAGGACATCTATGAGTGGATGAAAACCGACATCAACAAGTTTGACACGTCAGACCATCCAGTCGATAACATTCATGAAATACCTCTGAAAAATAAAAAAGTCGGTGGGCTAATGAAAGATGAAAACAAATTGTGAGTAATGACGGAGTTCATCGGGCTAAGGGCTAAAATGTATGCATATAAAGTGCATAGCGAAGAGCAAGGCAAAGTTAAAGTGAAATTGGAAGCAAAGGGTGTACAGAAATCGACACTGAATAGAATTGTCTTTGATGATTTTTTAAAATGTTTATTTGACCAAGAAGAAATCTCGAAATTTGAATATATCATTAGAGGTCAGACACATAATGTATTTACAATAAGACAGGATAAATTAGCTTCAAGTTCACATAATGACAAACGTGTACTTATGCCTGATACTACAGATACTTTACCCTATGGTTATAATGGATAAACAAAAATTGTAACATGAAAAATGTCTGTTTATTTCATACAACCGTTTCCCTAAATCCATATTTAATAATTATCTGGAGAGTATATAAATAGGAAATTATTGATATTGTTGTGATATTGAGACAAGATCTTTTCTATTTTAAAGAATTTATTGAATTTTATTTATTTGTCAAAAGATCTCACCCGACGCGGCTTGGGTCAGAGCTGTCGAGGCTCAAGAATATGCGAATATAACGACAAAATATATTTCAAATAAAATTTAATATGTGGGCGCCAGTCGGTTTAAGTCCGACGACTTCAAACAAAGAATTTATAGAACATGAACCTCATTAATTATGGCGTGTAGTTCGTCTTTGGAGACCTAATAGAAAGATTGGAGAAGAGAAGACAAAGTTAACGAGCAGAAACACAGATTACTTACACAAATCCTCGGAAACCGACTCCTTCTCTTCGTCCCGACAAGGTTGACAATCAATCACAGGTAGAATAAATAATAAATAAGTTAAACAAAGATAATTTTGACAAAATGAATGGGGCAATGCTTTATTAAAGAAATAAATTTTGATTAACACACAAGTGATTCGACAACCCGAGAAGAACTGTTCGCGTGGTCCCGCTGACCACTTGTTGAGCCCCGCTGGGCCTGAAATTAATAATTTGGCGCAACTCATTAGACCAAATCGGGTATTGTGGGGAACGCTCTATTGGCTATTTCCATACCGTTTTGACCAATTTTCACCAATAGCGATCGCGCGTAATGGTCTCCGAGAACTGACGCTGGGGGGAAATTTGAATATTGTCACAATATTCAAAAAAACAGAAAGTATTTGATGTATGATAGATGAATCATTATGTCAATTTTCAATTCATCATTCACGGAATAAACTTTTCGAATTTCTATATTTGCGTGGTAGATTCTTAATTAATAGTAAATTCGGTAATAAGGCTTAAACAATCAGCTTGAAAGTCCACATTGGATCCATTGACATGTTGGTCATTCTATGATTTTCACCCATCGTAGCATACGGAGTTACAGCTTGGCATTCAGGTTTCAATCGGAGAATTCCAGTTCCAGTTATATTGATCGTTTGTTGCCAATGAAATCCACATAATATATAAACTTGCTCTTTTCTTGGTACAGAATATAACCGCCTACCCACGATCGTCGTCCAAAAAGGGCTAAATTTTGAACTGATACGAATATCACAGTCTCCATATCTTCCCAATTATTTTTTCATAGTAATAGCGACTTCACAAATTGATTCATGATTCAGGCTGAAGAAAGGATTGAATATCTCGTCACATAGCAAAGTATTATTGATGTCTGATTATCTGATAAGATCATCATGATTTGCTAGAGTAAAGTGATGATCTCCAAGCAGTAGGTAGTCAGCTCTGGGTCGAATAGATGCTGATCCGTTTCTTTCATGACCCAGATGTTGACACGTAGAGTACTGATACAGTTTGTAAAGGTTAAACTTGGTGGAATTCCTGGATACGAAAAGCACTCCACGTAGAAACTCATGATCATGAACAATCCACTATAGGAATGTATCTCTACATTGGTATAATTCTCTGCATGGCAGAGTGATACCACAAGAATGTAATGTCCAAAAATTCGCCGTAATGGGCGCATTCCTTTTTTCCCCGATTTTATTACCATAAAAGGAAATGTTTTGATTCTGCGACCGGCTGGCCTGACGACAGGCAAATAATTATTGCACTGTGTGCGAAATCGAGGCACGAAGAGCGATGTGGAAATCACGTCACCCAGAGGCAATAACCTTCTGTCATTGCATTTTTCGGGTGGCGTGATATCTCCCACCACCTAAAAAACGAGTTTTTCTTGAGAGGAAAACTGAGAATAATAAGTTAGACTTGATTGAGCGGTGATAAGGAGATATCTGACGTTTCGTCTTCACGCCTCTGTGTTTTACTCCAACGAACCGGTCGAAGTTATTAAAATATTTCCGGAGACAATTGTTACTCGTTTAGAGACGTAGTCGAGTGGAGAAGTTATCGAATAATAGTAGATGATTTTGATATATTTAATAACGGGACAAATAAAAATAAGTTACTGGGATTATTGTGGTAATTCTGCGGTTAAAAAGGATCAAACGCTAAGTGAAATCTCGTGATATTTCTGAATCACAGGACTCTTATATAGAAAAACATTTAATTCGTATAAACAAATTCAGAAAAATATTTAATTCGTTAGACAAAAATAAAATAAAACATTTAATTCGTATAAACAAAATAAAATCAAACATTTAATTCGTATAAACAAATTCAGAAAAATATTTAATTCGTTAGACAAAATAATTAATTAGAAACATTATTGAACCAAAAAGTGTAAACGTGTATGTGTGTGTGAGAGTGAAAACCATTGGATTACTATTGGATAATTAATAAAGAGAAATACTTAACAGAATCCAGCACTGTGAGTCAAGAAGTCTAATTAATTCATAACCCAGAAAACTGATCCAAGGCTATCCTATAGAAGTAGTAGAATCCTCGAAATCTTTTCTTTAGAAATTGAAATAAATAAAATTCCCGCGAGAATATAAAAAATCTAGCGTCATCCTCTAAATAATTAAATAATAATTTTAATCTGTCATCTAGTAGATTTGCTTTTGATGCGAGGACAAAAATCTGGACATAACAGCTTAAAATTTTTGGCGCAGTCGGTAGGACGAGCCTATTTTTCCATTATTCTCGCGATAATAATTCAAAACTATTCGGCTCTTAATTCCAAATTTCTATTCAAAAGTTCTTTTTGTAGATTATTTCAAATTTCAGTCAAGATTTTAATTCAATTTCGAAGTAATTAAGTCAAAATTTTTAGGTGGAATTTGATAGATAAATTCAAGCAGCAAACTCAAATTTAAAATAATTCATTATTTTTGAAAATATAATCAAATACAAATTTCTTTTCATTTAACATGGCTAATAACGCCTCATTCGTACAAGTGACATTCGACGGTGATGCGGTGACCGGTACCGTGAATGCTGAGGGTATATATGCTAATGTCGCGACTACACCAAGTCACGAAGACTATGTGAAAGCACGCGACATTGCGAATAGTATACCGATCTTTTCGGGTACCGATCAGCACGCATCGCTCGAGGAATTTGAATACGCGGTTAGAGCTAACTTAGGGTCAATCCCAACAGCGGATGGTCAAAAGGAGGAATACATCCACCAGGTCCTCAAACGACTTTTGCCACCCGCTAAACTCGCGGTAACACACAAACCAATCCACAATGTGGAAGAAATTCTCGGTTATTTGACGAAAAGATTTCGAGGTCAATATGATATAAGCTATTATGCCAATAGAATTAGAGGTTTATTAAAATTCTCGGATGAACCCTTGGAATGTTTTCTGGATCGGTTAAATCTGTTGGTTCAATTCGGTCTTCGAGCTATCGACAGCGAAGATGCAGCCACAAAAGAAGTATATGAAAGTCTGCTAAATAAGGAGGGCATTGCTAGGTTCAAAGAATACAGTAATTCCACCATCAAGGAAATAATTAGGACTAGGAAGCCTAAAAAAATTTCCGAAGTCACTGAACTCCTTGAGCCTGAAGATATCCGAGGAAGCCTTAGTTTGCCGGCTGTTGAGGTCCCAAATAACGGACGATACTGTTATGCGACGGAGTATCCTTCTATCCAGGATCATCCAGAAGTCCTTCGCCAGCAATTGCCAGTGGCTCAAGGCCAAGATGTAGCAAGCATGATGCTACCACGATGCCATGCGAGTGGAGCTCCTCATCACCAGCAGCATGGTCGATCCACTTTCGGTACCCCTACCCCATCGCGGAGCTACGACAATAGAGGTCAGCCTCCAACAGGAGATACGTCCAATTCCCAGCAGGACGCCCTCAACGCACTATTGCAAGATTATCTCTGTGATCAGAGGGTTCACCCCCCTCCACCATCCAGAGCAGGGACCACGAGATCACCGCCTCGACCACAAACACAGCCTCCACCGCCACCTACAGTACTTCAGCAACGATGTCCAGTAGCCTTCGGATTGAGTTACCAACCGGACATCACCACATTGCTACTGGGCTATTTCAATTCTGTCCAGAATCCCAACCAAGCAGGACAACGGACTAAGCTCGAGGCTGATCAAATTCAGTCCTTAGCTAATGCAGACCCTCAGACGCTTCAAGCTTTAGCCAATATCATGGCTGCCCAGCACAAGCCAGTGGTTGAACCAGTTCCTCCAACTGTTGAGACCACCAATGATATCGGTGACTTGACGCGAGTCCTAAAAGAACTTACCACTGAAATTAGAGATCAGCGTCGCCAGATGTCAAGATACTTTGAGGAGAGATCAAGATCTAGGAACAATTCCAGGGAACGGGGCCCACCAAAGTCACCAAATGGTAAAGAGAACCCGGTGCCCCCCAAGAAAGAGGCTGTCGTACTATCCGCGGAGCATTTAAACGAGTACATAGCTCGGCAGAGAGGTGCGATGCCGAGCTCAACCACTCAGGACTGCCACTCGATGTCCAGCACCCACCGTCAACTGTAAAATTTAACATCTTGTGCAGAACGGGTGGGGGTGGACCGGAGATCTTGTTGAAAGGACCGAATTTGATACCAGAGGGAGTACATTCATTAATTGACACCGGAGCTTCTATCAACCTGATGTCAATCCATTCCTTAAGGAAATCAGTATTCATCGACACCTCAGAAATCGTCGGTCTAGTGGGCTTGTCCAACAACACCATCAACTCCATGGGCACAATTAACATACGGGTCCACCCTCAAGTTGATGTCAAGTTCCACGTCATCCCTCACAATCCGGCGGGGGTGGGAGCTATCATAGGAGATCCGATGCTTAAACAGCTCCAAGCACATATCTCCTTTTTCACCAATACCATCGCATTCAATATAGCTCCATTGTCCCCAATACACTTTTGTATTCCAACACCAGGAGGAAATGCTACCTCGAAGATATCACTAAGCGGGGGTGGTCCCAGGATCAACGTGAGGATACCCAACCTCATTGGGAAACGACATCGATTTTTAATCGACACGGGAGCAGACATCAACCTGATTAAGAAAAGGGTGTTGCAGCCCCATCTCAAGACTGAACCACCAAGAGTCAAGTTTCTAGTGGGGGTGACAGAAAATACTCTTCCAACTATCGGCTTGATTTACCTCAAGATCTTTGGTTCCCGTGTACCATTTCACATTGTGGATTTTAAATTGCCAGTGGAAGGTAGTGGATTGCTCTGATTAGAATTCCTAGTCCAGGAACGAGCCGAAATTAGGTACTTGCAGCAAAATATTACTACCGCGAGGCGACCCTGCACCCCTATCTACTGGTATCGTGCCCCTGAACCAACGGATCCCATCACGATTCCTCCACGCACCAGAACAGCAATTGCCGTGGCAGTTAAAACATTGAGTACAGGAATGAGTAGCGGATATCTCCCTAGGATAGAAACACAGGAGGGTGTTTTTATTGGCGAATGTGCTGTCTCTGTGAAAGACGGAATAGCCTGTATTTTCGCCATCAATACTCTTAATACACCTGTCGAGGTCAAGATACCCCCACAAGAGATCTTCGATTTTGATACACAGAATCCGGAAGGAGAAGGAAGGAAGGAGCAGGATTTGAGAACATGCTGCATGGGCATCCCTGAAGAAGAAAAGGTGGGATTGAAGAAAAGACAACACCAGATCCTGGGAGCTCTTCCAGAACAAGACCTAAAATCCTTTGAAAGGCAAAGAGTGGTCGAGTTAATCGGTGATTATGATGACGTCTTTCATCTGCCAGGGGATAAACTGGGAGCAGCAAGAAACTTCAGGTGTAAGATCAGAACCACTGACGAGAAGCCGGTACGCAAAAGGCAGTATAAATATCCACCGCAACATCAGGCGGAAATCAACAAACAAATTGAGGGACTCCTAGATGAGGGGATTATCCGAGATTCTAAATCCCCATATAACTCGCCATTGTGGATTGTGCCCAAGAAAGCTGACTCTCATGGAAGAAAGCGCTGGAGATCAGTGATAGACTTCAGGGAGTTGAACCAGAAAACCATCGGCGATTCTTACCCGTTGCCGGATATCTCACAGATACTATCCCAGTTGGGTGGATCAAGATATTTTAGTGTCTTCGATCTGGCGAGCGGATTCCACCAAGTAGAGATGGATCCAAACGACAGCGAGAAGACCGCATTCACAGGACCAAGTGAGCATTATGAATACATCAGAATGCCCTTTGGCCTACAGAATTCACCACCAATATTCCAGAGGATGATGGACCACGCTTTGAAGGGTTTGAAGGGCATTGAGCTCTACGTCTACCTGGATGACATAGTTGTGTACTCCAAGACCTTCACCGAGCACAACGAATGACTCAGACGATTCTTCAAAAACCTGAGGGTCAACGGACTGACATTACAACCCGATAAATGCAGGTTTTTCATGAAAGAAGTGTCTTATCTGGGCCACATTATTAGTGGAAAAGGCATCAGCCCAGATCCAGGAAAAATAAGAGCCCTACAGGAAATGACTCCTCCTAGAAGCCAACATGGAGTGAGATCCTTCTTGGGTTTCAGCAATTATTACCGCCGTTTCATTAAGGATTATGCTGAAAAATCAAAAGCTTTGACAGAGCTGCTGAAAAAGGACGTCAAATTCAAGTGGACGGAGGAGCACCAGCAAGCATTCTTGGAGTTGAAATCAGCTATCACCGAGGACTCCTTGCTATACCATCCAGATACCAGGGAACCCTTCTTGGTGCATGTCTCTTCCTCCAACACAGGACTTGGGGCTATCTTGAGCCAGAAAGACGAGGAAGGAGATGAACATCCAATCCTATACGCCTCAAGGACGTTGCGGGACGCTGAGACTCGATATACTTCAGCAGAAGTCGATTGCTTGGCTGTAGTCTACGCGCTGGCACAGTTCAAACCATACATCTATGGTGTGCCCTTCACAGTTACCACCAACAGCCCAGCTCTGAACTGGTTGAGAGAAGCCACGAGCCCTACCACCAGGCAAGTAAAGTGGAAGACCTTCCTGAATGACTTTATCTTCGAAGTGGAAATCAGGAGGAACAAACGGGACCGGATGGTAGACATTTTCGCCGAAAATCCATTGCAGGATGGACAATCGGAAACAATTCTGATGGCAAAATGTCTGCCAATTCAACCAAAACTGAAGTCGTGTTTGAAAGATGCCCAGAAGGTCACCGATCCTAATCGCAGAGTAAGGATTAGCAGCGAACCAACGCGGAATGTGACCCCGTCCGCTTCAGGAACCATCGCTGAAAGGATAAGAACTAGGAGAGTAACAGAAAGGACCACAGGAGCTCGAGTCCCGATTTCATATAGGGATGCTCGAGACTACAAACCAAAATCGGCCAATCAAACAACGAGCAAAACGGGTACTCCAAGAGCTTCAGTACCAGCCGCAGACGAGGCTAAAGATCCTTCGCCGATCGTCGAACTGAACCCAGGCACCACTCCAACTCCGAGTGCTTCAACGAAGGAAGCAGATTTGCTCATAAATGAAACTACGCCTGAGGCATTGGAGACATCGTTGGAGGGGGAACCCATTGAAGACGAGGTCTTTATTGCTGGGAAAGAAAGTCCCAGTACACCAGCAATTATAGAGACTCAATCCGTAGCTGATTTGGAAGAAGAAGAGTCAGAGGAGGAGCTGCTTAACACCCCCTCTACACCAAAGAAATCACTGGGTGAGGAATCTCTTGCGTGGGATAGTTACCAACCGTCCACGGAATACCAGCTAGCAGATTCGGATCCGGAAGAACTGGAAGACGAGGACCCTCAAGAATCTCTAAAGGATTTTGAAGAGGTGATGGAACTGCTTGATAGCACCAAATCCAGTGAGTCATCTGAAACCTCCCGACAGGAAGAAACGCCGATTCCTCTGTATCAGCTGAAAAAGCTAGATGACGAACAAATGCGGGAGGAAGTCAACAACTCCATCAGGATGTTCGAAGAGAAAATGGCCAGGTTCCAAAGCGCTTCACTTCAAATTACTGAAGAAAATGATGAGGGTCAAGAACTACTTTCCAATACCTTGACCCCTTCAGAGGGAGAAAGCACGATACAGGACCAAACTACAACCGGTCAAGACGTTGCACCGAGACATTCCATCGTCTCTGCTCCAAGGATGACGAGGGAATCGTTGATGCCATCACCAAGAACGATCAGGAATCCTCAAGCAGGGTCATCACCTCGTCGGCCAGTACCAGCGGATCAGCAATCGACCAGAGGGATAGCCAATGACCACGCCATAACTGAGGAGCCTACTATTGTCCAACAAGCAAAAGAGCCAGATGACGTAGCCCGTGACTCGATGTCTCCTGATACAAATTCCACCGTAACATCTCATGGGTCACCGGGGGCGTTCACCCCGACTCCCAGCATGCCCGGGAATGATCGGACTCCAGTGCCAACAACATCATCGGGTATAAGAGTAGAGGAGTATGAAATTGTGGAAGATAAGCTCACAATTCCACTCAATGAAGAATACTAGGCTGCTGAAAACATCCAGGAGACTCGAGATGGGTTGACGTTTGTTAGGGGAAATATAGCTCACTTCCTGGCTGCTGATGGGGAACCGATCAAACAGAACACCAAGTTACTCCAGGACCTGAACCTAATAAATATTGACGAGATTAGAAAACTGAAACCCGGAATAGGACAGGTCATTGTAACCAAGAGTGGAAAGTTCATCACATTCACGCTCATCGTGAAACAGCTACACTTTGAGAACATCCAGAACAAGCACTTGAACTTATGCCTGACCAATCTAAAGGAAGCACTCAGGAAATATGAGGTCAATAGCTTACGGATGGTCCAGCAAGGTGACGAGATTGACAAAGACATCCGGATTAAATACTTCCTAGAGAGACATTTCAGGGACTATCCTGTTAATATTCTCCTCTGCCATGGGAAGGTCAGCCTACCACCTACAAGCTTGAGGGAGGAGATTATCCGCGAATGCCACGAGACACTTCCAGGTGGACATAAAGGGATAGTGAAGACATTCAACCGAGTCCAAGAAAGGTTCTACTGGCCAGGGTTGCAGCAGGAAATTGAGAGGTTCATAAAACACTGCAGAACATGTCAATTAGAAAAACTCCAAAGAATAAAGTTTAGGAAACCGATGCTCATCACCGAAACACCCAGTGAAGCCTTCGAGAGGATTTCAATTGACACAGTGGGACCTCTACCCGCAGCGTCAAAGGGCCACTGCCATATTCTCACTATTCAGGACAATTTCACCGAGCACTGTTCTGCAGTCCCTCTCAAAGACATCAGAGCACACACGATAGCTCACGCATTGGCCACCCAATACATCGCGCTATATGGCTGTCCGAAGATCATCCTCTCAGATAAAGGGAGCAGCTTTTTCAGCAAACTATTCGCACAACTGTCCAAGGTTTTACGGTTCCACCACATCACCACTTCAGGGTACCGACCACAGTCCAATGGAGCCCTCGAAAGGAGCCATCACACTCTGGTGGAATACTTGAAGACTTGCGTAAATCAATCCCAGGATTGGAGCCAGCTACTGCCATTCGCCATGCTATCCTACAACACTACGGTTCATAGTTCCACAAATTTCACCCCCTTTGAACTACTGTATGGGAAGCGAGCAAGGACTCCATCGAACTTCAAGGAACTCGATCAACCAGTGGAAACATATAACGACTACATGGTAGAACTGGTCACCAACTTGGACAAGATGCAAGAACTGGCCTTCCAGAACCTCATTCAATCTAAGGAGCACTCGAAAGAGCTGTATGATCGTAATGCTAGACCACTGGAAATCAAAACAGGAGACTCTGTGTACGTCCTGAAGGAACCGAAGACAGGAAAATTGGACCATCAATACACAGGTCCGTACGAAGTAGTACATCTTACTGAGAAGGGTAATGTCTACCTGGAAACGGAAGGAGGCCATCGGTTCATGAAGCATCCCAACAAGCTGAAGAGATGCGAAGAGGACTGAAGAGAACCATTCCATCTATCTTCCGTTCACAATTAGGAATAAACATTTTTTTTTTTCCTTTCCTCCAGCTCGATCATGAACCCACCAGGAAGAACTGTGGTGTACGTAGATGGATCCTGTGCTTTTAACGGTACCAACAAAGCGGCTATGGGAATAGGAATCTGGTTTGGGGAGAACCATCCATTGAACACCTCCAAGACAGTTAAGGCATTGAACTCTACCAACATTGTGGCGGAAACCTTAGCCGTAATCGAAGCGTGCAAAATTTGTATTCGCCACGACATAGGAGCCGTCAAAATTCATACAGACTCGGAATACGTCATCACCTGCATGGAGGTGTACTTGGAGAAATGGAAACAGAACGGTTGGTTAAACGCGAAAGGGAAACCTGTAGCAAACCAAGAACTTTTCCAAAAGTTGGAAGAACTCAAGGATCAAATTAGCTTAGAATTTGAATACACTCCAGGTCACCAAGGTATAATTGGGAATGAGAAGGCAGACGAGTTAGCTAAATTAGCATCGGGAAAATACACGGCATAAATTTTATTCTCTGGGATGGATTTTTGTTGGCTGTGGCTGTGCAGAGCGAATTGAACCAATCATCAGCTGCTAATCTACACCTTCAAAAAACAAAAAAAAAAAAAAAAAAAAAATTAAAATTATATTTTCTTTTTTTTTTTTTTTGATTAAACTAAATTTTGAATATAATAATATTGCTTTCAGAATCCAGCACTCAAAATTATCCCATCTGAGGTCCGGTTGGAATCACCACCATGAAGATCATCAGCTTCCTCACCACCTGGCTGAGCACCATCTGTATAATACAAGGGGCAAAACATTACCGGAATCATCCAATTGCGCATCACCCCGGACTATACTTCGAAAAGATTGAGCAAATGCGCTTCATCAATAATCAGTGGCGTCTCATGCTGTCAGTCGATGTGAAGAACTTATTGGGCCATACATTACCAGGACTCACTAGGGCAAGAGAGCAGTTTCAAGCCTGTGTGAGAAACTTGGACCAGAAGACTTGTGAACTAGCTACCAAAATCAGGATCATCGAGGATTTTGACCGAGAGCTGACCCACATTCAGAAACACCTAAAGGAAATACTAACAGACACTCCTGATCAGTCCGATAAAAATCGCAAAACCAGAGCGCCATTGCTGGGATTTGTTGGTACCATCTCCAGGAAGTTGTTTGGAACAATGGACTACAATGATCAGGAGCACATCAGAAAGGAGACTGACCGGCTCTATCGGGATCAGAGGCAGATCACCCATTTAATGGGGAATTCAACCCATATTATTCAGGCCGAGATCAATGCCATAAGGAAAAATTATGAGAATAATTTCGTCAATCTGCGAGCAGCGGAGGAAGGAATGAAAAATTACACTCAACTAACTAATGAATTGGTGAACCGATACAAAAATACCCGGTACTTGGAAATGCTAGTGGCCCTGGCAGCAGAAACGGAGTGGGTAGCCCAAAAATATATTAACTCCGCTAATGATGTAGTTCAAGCACTGGAGGATGCCAAGCATGGAAAAATCCATCATCAAGTGATTCACAACCAGCAATTAAGGACTGCGGTAGCCGACATT
This sequence comes from Aleiodes leptofemur, assembly GCA_963942555.1. Lineage (NCBI taxonomy): Eukaryota > Metazoa > Arthropoda > Insecta > Hymenoptera > Braconidae > Aleiodes > Aleiodes leptofemur. The sequence continues at coordinate 11,518,803 of OZ012611.1, read as the reverse complement.
GAGCGATCACTGAACGAGAGCATATTTCCCCTCTCAGGGGCTAAGATAGACCTGGCTTTGCTAAGTAAAATCTCTCAAGTCGAGACGGCACATCATGATCAAAAATTCTTGATCATAATCAACATCCCACTGCTATCACTTGAAGAGATGGAGGTATATAGAATACACGCTGGAAAGGTAAGGCAGCAGGTTCAAAACCAAAGAGTTGTTGCAACCTACATTAAACCTCGTCAGGAAATAATTGCAGTATCCAAACACAACACGCAGTACGTGGAACTCACCGTAGACCAACTCAAATCCTGCCTAAACCTGGAGAATTGCGTAGCCTGTCCAAGAGGATTCCCCATAAGGAAAGCTACCGCTACTGAAACCTGTGAGTTCATGCTGTTGACCAACAATGCAGTCTCCTTGGGTCCGGAAATAACAAAAACCTGCGACGTCCAGGTTACTAACAACGTGGAGACTGACTGGTCCCGGCTAACCAAATCCAATGGATGGCTTTACTCTGCAATATCACCAGAAATCCTAGAGGTACGGTGCCAAGGGGAACCCCCCCAGAGCCTTAGCATCAATGGGAGTGGACTTCTCTATCTGGATTCCACGTGTTCAGCAGAGACTTCCACAGTCATATTAGAAGGAATTGGTGAGATTGAAACCCAACTAACGACCATTTTGGGAGTTCCCAAAACCCTCAATATTTCTAATATCACTTCAATCTTCTTGGATAGTCCAAAACCCATCCATGCCTTATCCAATGTGGAATTCCACCCCATTCCACCGCCAGCAGACAACGATGTCTTTGATGGGAATCTCCAAGACATGATCGACCAGGCTGACAACATTGGGCTCCATCATCAAGAAGAGTATCACCATCGTCTCTTCTCCCTCACCAATGGAATCCTGTCCCTCGTGTCCCTGGTAGGGGTCCCAGCATGTGGATACCTGCTATACAGCAGAGGAGCAGGCACTTGGGCTATATGGAAATGCTGTTGCTCCAGAAAGAAAAGACAGAGACCTACAATTCGTACTCCGCACTTCGTATCTTCCCCTCCAACCTATGAAGCTTCCATCCACATCATCTCCAGACCAGAACTTCCCGCCCTCCCAGCACCAGAACCTCCAAGGCTCAGTCAACAACCAGCGAGGATCAGAGAAATAACTACTCATAGACCCTCCTCAGCAGTGATCGTCACCGATTAAGGGATAAGAATATTTTTTTTTTTGTCGGTAATATATATATATATTTTTTTTTATAAACTGAATCCTTTGGCATTGAAAAATTGCGAAAAAAAAAAAATAAAAAAAATAAAATTATCATAAAGGGAGGAACAAAAGAAAGGTAAATATTCAATGATTACAGGATATTAGAAAAGAAATTTTTTTTTGGAGATATATGTATATACCAAGTGAAACATATAAGGGCGCGTAAAACGGAGAAGGGATGGTCCACGGAAAGACCTACACACATAAAAGGGAAGATACCTAAACATAGAGTTTAAGACCGCCAGGCTGGAAAGTGAAATAAAAAGGGGTTCACCCTCTTTTTGGAAAAAAAATTTTTTATAAAAAAAATTTTTTTTTTTCTTTTTTTTTTTCTCATGAAATCAGAGATAGATACATATGAAAATATTTTTTTTATATTTTTTTTTTTGAAATTATACACATAAATTTGGTGCCAGAGAAACTTAATAGTAAATAGATGAAATAAATAGGCTACTTACGTGTAAAAGATATTTTTTTTTATTATTGGGGAGAAAAGGAAATAAGACGCAACAAGTTGCGACAAAAGGAATTTATTCATACAAAAAATTTTTTTTCCTCCATAAAAATAATAAAAGTTCATAGTAAATCGGGTAAACAAAAGCAAAATATGAAATTTCAAATGCTAAGTGTTATGGCCGATGCAGCAGTCTGACGGTCCAGCACCAACCCGGGCTCCATCCACTTTTCCCTGGAAAAAAAAAAAAAAAAAAAAAAAAAAAAAATTCAGTACCATTACTTTTTCCTACTCTCTCTCTCTTTCTTTTTTTTTTTCTTTCTTTCTCCTTTCCCTCCTTCCCCCAATTTAAAATCTTCCTTTCCCTCTTTTTTCTTACCAAAAAAATGAAGGTCCCTCCACAACTGGACCGATGCTTGGCGTAGTTGGGCATGTTGTCAGGTGCCCTCTTGAGGAAGTGGAACACCTCCAGACTGCACTTCAGGCAGCGATAAACGTAGGGAACGAGAGGGAGAACTCTTTCCAAATCTTCAAAATCTAGCAACTCAAGCCCAAGAGCCTCTTTCAGGCGATTGGCCTCTGCTTGGAAGGACCACCCGTGACCTGCACTCTGAACCCGGCAGGCTCCAACGCAATCGAGATACACATGTATCATTTCATGCAAAAGCACCCTCAACAGATAAATTCGATGTATACCCTTCGAGAAGAGTCGATTCTGCAGGATAACCATCTTGGTATTGGGCTTAGTGCAACCCCAACTCGCCTTGTAGTTGGACGAGCGGGTGAAGACGAAATCACGTATCTCGTTATTAAAAAACCGCTCGTTCAAGAGTGAAACAACCTTATGGATGTTTGGCCTGTCCCCAAATAAGAGGCTCACGTATTCTACGGCTGGAACAGGGACTAGAATCCTGGGAGCCCCGACATCGAATCGCACCTGGTTAACTCGTGGCACTTTCGGCCTCATGATAAAAGAAAAAAAAAAAACCTCACGGTATCACTGACACTTTGCACTAAGTTTTCCTTCCCACTCCTCACACTTCTCAAATTTTTTTCTTTCACTATTTCTAATTTTCAATTTTTTTTTCTCCCTCCTTCTCTGCTCTCTATTTGTATTTAATTTTTTTTCCCTTCCCTGAATGAATAGCCAATGCAGAGAACAGAGCAGTAATGGCGTCAGGAGAAGACGCCACACCCTGGGCAATAAGAGGCAGTGCCCCTGGCGACCCAATTAGCATACTAATGAGGCCAAGACGCCATGCACTGGTCAGTTAGATGCAGTGCCCCTGGTGACCTCATTTGCGTGCTAATTGGGGCACCAGTTACCGACGGATGGAAATGAACTGTCAAAGAAAGATCTCACGATCAATGTTCTACTTTTCTCTTCTTCCTTCTTACTTCCTCAATATTCTTCCTCAATATCCTCATCCTTTACCGGAAATTAAAAGGGAATTAAGGATATCGAGCGGGGGCTGTAATGTCCAAAAATTCGCCGTAATGGGCGGATTCCTTTTTTCCCCGATTTTATTCCCATAAAAGGAAATGTTTTGATTCTGCGACCGGCTGGCCTGACGACAGGCAAATAATTATTGCACTGTGTGCGAAATCGAGGCGCGAAGAGCGATGTGGAAATCACGTCACCCAGAGGCAATAACCTTCTGTCATTGCATTTTTCGGGTGGCGTGATATCTCCCACCACCTAAAAAACGAGTTTTTCTTGAGAGGAAAACTGAGAATAATAAGTTAGACTTGATTGAGCGGTGATAAGGAGATATCTGACGTTTCGTCTTCGCGCCTCTGTGTTTTACTTCAATGAACCGGTCGAAGTTATTAAAATATTTCCGGAGACAATTGTTACTCGTTTAGAGACGTAGTCGAGTGGAGAAGTTATCGAATAATAGTAGATGATTTTGATATATTTAATAACGGGACAAATAAAAATAAAAAATACTGGGATTATTGTGGTAATTCTGCGTTTAAAAAGGATCAAACGCTAAGTGAAATCTCGTGATATTTCTGAATCACAGGACTCTTATATAGAAAAACATTTAATTCGTATAAACAAATTCAGAAAAATATTTAATTCGTTAGACAAAAATAAAATAAAACATTTAATTCGTATAAACAAAATAAAATCAAACATTTAATTCGTATAAACAAATTCAGAAAAATATTTAATTCGTTAGACAAAATAATTAATTAGAAACATTATTGAACCAAAAAGTGTAAACATGTATGTGTGTGTGAGAGTGAAAACCATTGGATTACTATTGGATAATTAATAAAGAGGAATACTTAACAGAATCCAGCACTGTGAGTCAAGAACTCTAATTAATTCATAACCCAGAAAACTGATCCAAGGCTATCCTATAGAAGTAGTAGAATCCTCGAAATCTTCTCTTTAGAAATTGAAATAAATAAAATTCCCGCGAGAATATAAAAAATCTAGCGTCATCCTCTAAATAATTAAATAATAATTTTAATCTGCCATCTAGTAGATTTGCTTTTGACGCGAGGACAAAAATCTGGACATCTTCTTATTCCAATTGCAATTGGCTATATCCCCATAGAGGGGCAAGTGCCAAAAATCTGGACATAACAAGAATCAGGAGTCAGGTCTTTACGATGCAGAGTCACCGAGTGAACTGATGAGGTTGACCTGGCTGCTTCATAGATATACCCTCTCACAAATCTGCAACATGAATCCAGCAGTTATGTGTGTTGTCAAAACCAAGCCATTTGGCATGAACTCGTTTTCCAGTCCTTTCTCGGACCTTCTCCACCAAGTAAATATCCTCATGCTTGACTAAATCACATACCCTCATTACATATTTTTTCCGAAATTTGATTCTCTAAAAAAAATTTATTAATAAAAATTAATTAATTAATAAATTTATTTGTTTAATGGCGACATTGCCTCGTGGATGGGAGGTGGAGAAAAGATGTGAGAATCAAAATTCGAAGGTGAATAAAGTAACTCGCAATAGCTCAGAGGTCAGAGCACCTGACATGTAATCAGAGGGTCGTGGGTTCTCATCCTGCTTGCGCATTACATATTTTTTCCGAAATTTGATTCTCCTAAAAAATTTATTAATAAAAATTAATTTATTAATGAATTTATTTGTTTAATGGCGACATTGCCTCGTGGATGGGAGGTGGAGAAAAGATGTGAGAATCAAAATTCGAAGGTAAATATAGTAACTCGCAATTGCTCAGTGGTCAGAGCACCTGACATGTAATCAGAGGGTCGCGGGTTCAAATCCTGCTTGCGCATTACATATTTTTTCCGAAATTTGATTCTCCTAAAAAATTTATTAATAAAAATTAATTTATTAATAAATTTATTTGTTTAATGGCGACATTGCCTCGTGGATGGGAGGTGGAGAAAAGATGTGAGAATCAAAATTCGAAGGTAAATATAGTAACTCGCAATAGCTCAGTGGTCAGAGCACCTGACATGTAATCAGAGGGTCGCGGGTTCAAATCCTGCTTGCGCATTACATATTTTTTCCGAAATTTGATTCTCCTAAAAAATTTATTAAAAAAAAAAAAAAAAAAATTTATTAATAAAAATTAATTTATTAATAAATTTATTTGTTTAATGGCGACATTGCCTCGTGGATGGGAGGTGGAGAAAAGATGTGAGAATCAAAATTCGAAGGTAAATATAGTAACTCGCAATAGCTCAGTGGTCAGAGCACCTGACATGTAATCAGAGGGTCGCGGGTTCAAATCCTGCTTGCGCATTACATATTTTTTCCGAAATTTGATTCTCTTAAAAAATTTATTAATGAAAATTAATTTATTGATAAATTTATTTGTTTAATGGCCATTTGTTTAATGGCCACGTGATGTGTACAAGTTATCGACAAATAAGAGGAAAGTACGTTTTTGAAAGCACAATGTGCATAAAGTACTTGTTTGCGTATTCACGTAGAAAAATTCTGATGGCGGCCGTTATGGCGCAGGCCATGGCCGTGGTCATGGCGCTGGCCATGGCGGTCGCCATCAGAATTTTTCTACGTGTTAATATAAAAATCAAATTTTTTATGCCCAATGGAGGTGGGTGGAGTTTGTGTCGATAAAATCTTCATCTGAAGTCCCAGGTGTCGTTTATGGGATGGGTCGTGATAGGTTCCTTTTCGAGGCCTATACACCACTACGTCCTCATCGTGGCCTCAGGTTCCGCAAAACGTGGTGATAATCTCAATTTCATTAAATGATTTTTTTTCGTCTTTCAATTGGTTTAACTTCCAGAAAAAAGTTCGTTGTTTTTTTGGAAAAATTTAATTAGGATGGTCTCTTAGCCCTTAAATCCAGTGGCCGATATCTGATCAATCAAAACATATCATAATATAACAAAAAAATTCAAAATAATCATGTAAAATTCATTTTGTTTGGCTGAGTGAAACTAACCCTTTACCGAAATTTCCGACTATATTGAGAAGTGATTGGCTACGGTAAATATCACGATAAAAATGACAAGCAATAATAATACTTTGCGCAGTCAGATCAAATGTAGCAAAGATATAGATTTTTGACCTTGTGATTCGATAAGTTGCTTATTGGGGCTTACACCAAGACTTCTGAAAGCTGATATAATGCATGAATTGGATCAACCTGTAGCCGTTCTCAAAGTGAACGCCTCACGTGTCAAATGTAATATCACGACTGGACCATATATAAATGGTGAAAAAGTGCACACAATACACGAATTCTTCCCAGTTGTACCTCCAGGATATAAAATTGTTGAGGTACCATCCCACGTGATTTATTTACCTGTATCAGTGAATACAATCAAGTACTTACAGCTTCGCATAGTTGATTAAGACCATGATCTAGTAAATTTTCGTGGAGAGACCATAGCTATTCGCTTACATATTAAATATATTTCATGATGGGGATTGTTTATAATCGAAAAATTTGATCTCCATATAAGGCATCAGCATGCTCTGCTCGCGTCAGTTTGCATGCTGGTTCCAACGTGTTAACACCTCAGAACGTAAATTTCCTGAAAAGTATGGAATTGAAAATTAAGGGGTTACATAGGTCCAGCAGTGCCAGAAACGCGCTGAAAGAAAAACTGCTTTTAGAAGGGATAGCCATAGAAATTAGTGAAAAGAATTTCTGCACAGTGTTAATGAGTATTTATACTTTATAAAAAAATTATTTCATGTTTTTTTTCCGAAAATTACGATGTAAAAAATCACGTCCCCCAAAGCACTCTGATCAAAAAGTTGCTCCACGGTTGGCATCATTTCTCCTCAAAATGTTGATGGATATGCATTCTTTCTATATAATAATCGGTCAGAATTTTTTGTCTCCGATTTGAATTTTTCTCACTCTCTCTGTCTTATTTGATAGTTAGAATAATATTAAAACTGATTTTGAGTTTCTAAGCCAATAATTTTCACATTTAAATCCTGTCCGTAGACATTGATTTCATGCTTTTTGTCGATTCAGGTTTGCATGTGATTATCTCAGAAAATCTCAGACGAATTTGAATGAAACTTGGCTGTTAGAATGCAGTTATAGAGAACTATATCCTGTATGCATTTCATTAAGATAGGTTCAGTAGCTTTTGAGATATTGAAAAAAATAGAATACAGAATATCATCATTTGGGATAATACTGGGTGTTTGGTAAAAAGTGTATTTCCTTTGACTCAGTGGTAGGAGAAGGCTCAAGAAGCATAGGAAAAATTGAACAAAAATGATCATTTGAGCAAATTTGAATCATTGAAGATTAATATGAGCCTATCAATGCATATGTATTTTACCACCAACACCCGAATGGGGGTAAGGAGGAAATATGTGGCAACGTCACCATTCAAATAACGCGAGTAGACTGTCTAAAAATACTGATATTCGGATATCATTCGAAAATACAATATGTATACTGCATGGATACGGCAAGTGTACAGCCTGCGACCGGCGCAGATACGGCCTCCAGGTGGCAGCTCGGAGGTGCATAACCGGTAACTGTACTGCACTCATTCGTGTTCTGTCATTGCAATGCCGCCACATTTATTTGTCTTCCCTCCACTTGGATTTTGGCGGTGGAATAACATGCATTCATAGGCTGATATTATTCATCAATGATTCGAATTTTTTTAAATAATAATTATTTTTATTATTTCCCAATGCTCCTTCAAGTCTCTTCTACCGCTGGCTGAAAGGAAATACACTTTTTACCAGAAACCCTGTATATTATGAAATGATGTAATATAATGGAGATTCAATTCTTGGATGGAAATTCATCCACTTCTTATATCACATCACGTCATGAGAACAATGTCCAATTGAATTTTGAGGCATGAAACCTAAAATTGTCATCTTCAAATCCTGTCCGAAGACATTGCCTTTACAATTTTTATAGATCTATGGTTATCTGTAATTATCTCAGAAGCTATGAGGGAAAATCTAATGTGATTACCGTGGCTGTGAATACTTATAGAGTACATCATTTCGCATAAGTTCGATTATAATTGGTGGAATATGTAATAACAAAACAAGGTTCGAAGTTATTGATTTCGGAACTTCTATTGTTAATGGCCATTATATTTTGTATATCCGAATCATTCCCATCTCTGCAGTGATGCAGTAAAGCAGTAATGAAGAATGAATTCCGAGAAGTTGAAGAAAATAGTGACTGCAAGATCAGTAATATTCGAATCTTTAATTGAAGTTCGACACATTAAATTTCATGAAACATTTGATCGTGGAATTGTAGTCATTTGTTTTTGGGTTTTTAATATGACATTTGCTGTAATTTCATCGTGATATTGTTTGAAAATGCCAATAATTCAATCGATGTGCAATTAATTTGACTGATGACTGATATTTAGTGATAATATGTGCTTTTTCATTGATGATGAGTATTTACTGATACATCAAAACAGAAAGGTGAGTGAGTGATATTATTCTTATTCATATGTAAGATCTATTAATGAATATTCATTTGAATTATATTTCATTTAGTTGAATGTTATGGTCTTATCATTGGATTGGTATCGTCGAAGAAGCAGAGCTGCTTATTCCGTCTCATTATTATTATTCTGATCATTAAAATATGATGAATCTATCAGACCACATGAAGAGGCTCATTTTCGATGAGCCTGCGAAATTAGAAGATGAACATATGCTGAAATTGCGCCAACTTTTTCCAACACAGGACTGGGATAGTTATACAAGAACCAATTCTGTATGAAATACCAGAATTCATCAATCCTATCAATGAAGAGGAAATACATATTCAAATTCTATTTGGAACCGATGATCAAAGCGTTCGTCATTCTGAACCTGTAATAGGTCATTGGACTTGTACACATTATGAAACAACGTCATTGTGGTATACGATAGCATGAATGTAGGTCAATTACCCCCAAATTCATTGGAATTCCTGGAAATTCTCTACCCTTTCCATCATCGAGTAGAATATGAAACCGTTCAACAAGAAAATTGTATAGATTGTGGAGTTTTCACAATTGTATTTGCTATATCCTTGAGTTTCGATAAAAACCCTGCAAATATTCGATACAAGAAAAATCGGTTGAGAAGATACCCATATAATCTATTGATAGATGATATTCATAAAGAGTTTCTGTATGATGAAATAACATCAGACCTCACTGGAATTATAGATGCCCAACAAAGAAAAAGAAATTTGAAATATAATGATTTCGCATAAGAGATTGAACAGAGAAAATGTCGAAAATGGAAATACTAAGAAACTTCAGAGGAATACAGATGATAATCATGCACAGCCACATGAATCACATCGAAAAAAAATACACGATATATGTTGAACAATATCAAAATGAAGAAGAATCGAAGTTATCACTTGGAAATATGTCATATTGACAAATTCTTCAAATTATTCTTGCATAATACAGGAATAGGAATGAAATCCATCTATAATGATGGAGAAATATTCCCCATTGATGAGAAAGAGCACTATATTCAGATTGTTGTAGTTAATCAAAAGATGGAGAAAATATTGGAAAATTATTGGATTTGTTTGAATTCATGTGACGATATTATCAATATATGTGATAGCGAGAATACTCCGGAACTGAGTAGTCATTTGAATGTGTAAATTCATGAGTTACTTCCCACTAATCCTGCAATTATTTACCATACTGTGCAAAAAAAAAATATGAATATAATAGCGTCTTTGTCACTTATAGCTTTCACCATTTCGTTAATTAATGGAAAAGATCCTTCGACATTCATCTATGATGAGCTGGAAATTGGAATTCATTTCTTCAAATTATTGAACAATAATCCACACGAACATTTCCCATAAACTTGCAATAATCTTGAAGTTCCACTCATGAAAGAGAATGTAAAGGAAAGGCATCAGAGATTGAAAAATTTAAGTGAGGCATCTATGAAATCGAAGCTGAGTCTAGATGATATATTTGTCCATGGATGTTATATACCCATGGACCATTGCCAGAAGGTGCTACGATTTTTGCACCCATATTTGCAAAAGCCAACGCACTGTTGTAACAACTTCTATTTCTCCGAAAACCTTTAGAATATCGCGATTTGTTTGTTAATAGTTCTCTTTCAAATTTCGGATGGTTTTGGCAGTTTTCCAAGTTCAACTTATGGCAAAAATTGTTGAATGAATTATCAATGAATTATCAATTATATTTTTCTACAGTAAAATATAATGCACTACAAAATGTACTTTTTGAATCTATTTTTCCACAGTAATGAGACATTACTTCTTTGCATTTGTATCAATGGTACCAATTAAGAAGTTTCTGCATTTTTGATATTCTATTTTTATTTTTTCATCATATTCATTATCCGACAAACTCTCATAATCTTGAGAATATTATTCAATCACATGTTTCATTTCATTAAATGCCATAGTTTTGTGTTTACGGACTAATCGCCGATGCCCATCTTTTTCCAAAGAACTCGGCTTGCTTGACTGATTATCTTGATGGCAAAAAGTGTCACGAATTTCTGACGTGAATTCTTCCATAATTCTGGACCGATCCGAATTCATTAATATTAGAGAAATATTGTTGACTCTAACATTACTGATGATCTGTAATGATTTTTTTCCAATTTCAATATTTTCAACTACATGATGTAACTCATCATGCTGATGTTATTGAGTTTTCGTTTCAGTACTCTTTCTTGAATTTTTAGAATATTTGGCAGCTTTTCATTCCCGGTTTATCATTTCATCATGAGTCTTAGCATACAGTAATGTTATTTTTTCAGACGGCCAAAAAAATAGGAGAGGAATTAGAAGACGTCGTTCACAGAGGCTCATCTGAAGAAAGTGAATGATTGAATTTCAAATGTTAACAATCACATAAAATTAAAAGAAATTATTTTGGGAACACTCTTTTGAATCATTTCAAATTTTAGTAAGTTGAAAACGAAGTTTAAATGTTATGACTATAAAAACTAAGATCAATATGATATAATCGAATGGGTATTGATTTTTGAATATTTGATTTTCGAAAGAAATGAAAATTTGTAGGAACAATTTTATTTTTGGATAAAAATTATCGAAAAAAGTTCAACCCTTTAAATCAGATCCATGGAACCTTTAATGGCAGGCGCATCACGCCCGCAACCCGCTCGTATAAAAAATTTCTTGTTAAATGAAGTGATAGTTAGAGTCTATCGTGCCGGATTTTTGAAATTCTAACAATACAGCAATTTACAGCAGCTTACAAAAAATGTGCATTTTGCGTCACGAATTCCACTCTTCAATTAATTTTATGAAAAATTTTAATCGCAATAGCAAAAATCCGGTTCGACAGACTAGAGAGAAAACAATTTCGAATTTTGAAAAGAAAAACACATCAAAAAATATTGAAAACCAGGGACTGGAAACGTTACTTTTGTTTAGTTTAGTTTCCAAGCGAATAACGAAACAAAAGTACTAACGTTACTCCCGGTAACAAAAGTAGAAACAAAACTCGAGTAACGTTAGTCCCAGTAACAAAAGTGAAAATAAAACTCGAGTAACGTTAGTCCCAATAACAAAAGTGGAACAAAACTTGGTAAAGTTACTCCTAGTAACAAAAGTAGAAACAAAACGCGAGTAACGTTATTTCAAATAACAAAAGTGAAACCAAAACGCGAGTAATGTTATTCCAACTAACAAAAGTGGAAACAAAACTCGAGTAACGTTAGTGGCAGTAATAAAAGTGGAAACAAAACGCAAGTAACGTTAGTCCCGAAAAAAGAAGTGGAAACAAAATTTGGGTAACGTTAGTCCCAATAACTGAAGGGGAAAAAATGTAATTTTTCGACGTTTTATAGAAGAAGCTTTCTAAAATTAAAATAAAAATGAATCTGATCAATAATAATAATAATTTCTGTTAGTAATAAATGATGATTGATTTAATATTAATATAAATAATAATAATTAATTAATAGAAAATACATTCTTAGGTGGAGAACAAGCGGCCGAATGAATCTTTTTTTAATTTTTGAGAATTCTATTTTTTTCAAAAACTTTACGTTTTAAATATATCTCCGGCTCTAGTGGTGATATGTTACGTCCTAGATTTGTTTTCGACGTTGTTGTGCTGCTTTCAGACTCGATAGAGTCTTCGGATTTTCCGACTCCTTGATTTCCGCCTTATTTACTGCATTTTGTAAGAATTCACTAGTGTAACTTATTCGTAGAGTTTCACTCCAGGTTTAGGAAAAATGATTTACGGGATAAAATGATTCACACGCGATGTTCGAAATTAAACTGAGCCAATTTTATTAGAGTGTTTTTCTTTTTATAGTTCCTGCACAGGGTCTCATTTAGCATTTTGAATTTGCTGACGTGGTTCCTGTGTTTGGTGTGAGAATGATTTTTTATAAATTGAAAGAGTTACGCAAAATATCGTGTGAATGAAAATAAAAATTGTTAGTGATATTATTTTATTATTTTATTTTTTTATTCATTTATTTATACCTGACTTACAGGGAGTAGTCCCTAGGTCAGGGGGGTTACATTTTTAAACATTATTAACATTAATATGTTAACAACTAACTTAACTAGTTACTTCACCATTCCATGTACATTTTCCTATTATTTTTCAATTCTTTATTTTTTACTCGCGGAGCATTTCAAGTTTTGATCTTGAATTTAGATACAACTCTTTGTTTACATATTTATTTGCTTAACCCCTCAAGTACGGGGCCTCAGCAAGCCAAACTGTCCTAGCGGCCGGGTGCCTCGTGACATGTGAAATCAGAAGTTTGAAAAAAAAACAAATTTCTCAAAAATTCATTAGTTGAAATCGAATTAATTGTTTTTGGAAGGTTGCATATCAAACTTGAATCATCCATCTTCACGAAGCATTTTGCAAAATCTAAAAATCTTGAACATTGTAAGAGATATTGAAATTTTTATGCAACGTTGTGAGGGTCTCTATGACATAGAGACCCCGGCCGGTGGGACAGGCATGAGGGTCCATATACGTAGATGAACCCCGTACTTGAGGAGTTAATATTATTATTATTATTTTTTTTTCCTCTCATTTCCTGTAATTCCATTTACCACTTCTTGTAATTTTAGTTTTCTAAATGGAAGCGCCTAATTTTCAATGAGTTACTGACATAAAAATGCAAATTCTTCAGCAAGTCACTGGAGATGCTCATTTTATAGATGAAATCAGTTAAAAATTTCTTATCATCTATTATGTTGTTGTGAAGTAGGTTAATTTCATGTAAAGGAGGCAATCAATATTTCCTAGGAGCAGAATACATTCAGCACCGAATCAGGAGATGGACAATGTCCTCCGGTTCATTACGATTACAAATTAGACAGTTTTCTGCTGGCGTGAGTTTGTGTGACTCATTTTTTGGCCTAATCGAGAAAAAGCGCAGGGATGCAAGTCTCATCTGAGTTAAAGTGCGTATAAATGGCCAAGGGTACCGGGAGTCTCAATTAGGGAGAGTATCACCGGTTGTCGGTCTTGGTGGAGCAAGCTGAATACTAGTACTTTGTCTTAGTCTTGTCAGGTCAAGTTCCCTGTAATAATTAGTGAGGAGGTCTATGAGAAGATCTTTTTTACATATCCAATTAAGGGGGTCATATCATTCCACATATGTTCAGCGCAAATATTCTTCAATAACTCATTAACTTGAGCTACCCAATTATGCTTCACAAAATTTAAATATTTCTTGCTATCGGAACTTAAGCTCGTTGGTTTGTTATTGAATAGAGCAAGCTGCCTCATTAGACGAATTCTTGGGAGTCTCTCATCGTCCATCTCAAGTATTTTAATTATCCAACCAATTGTTAAACTAAATATTCTAATTGTCAATGGTGCCAGACCCAACTCCAGCCTGATGACATAACCGGGAGTGGATATATGCAGATGGAACAACTTCTTGAAGAAAAAAGTCTGCACAGTTTCTATGAGGTCTAAATGATTCAAAGCCCAAACTGGAGCACCATAAGTGAGGGTAGATGTTACGATGCTATCAAACAATTTCAAATTACCAGCCCAGGAATTGGATCTGACACTGGCGAAAATCTTTAGAACAACACCAGTAGCTACAGGTGCTTTTTGAATTGCCGATAGTGCTGCCTGACGCCCACTCACAAAAAATTCTACGCCTAGATATGTGTAGTTACTGACGTTTTGAATTACTTCATTTCCAAATTCTAAGGGTGTTCGCTTAATTCGCTTTCTGCCATTTTTGAAAATAACACTTTGTGTTTTTTCAAGATTAACTGTTAGACCCTTTTCTTGGACATATTGGAACAGAGCATTTGCCATTTTCTGTGCAGATACCTCATTCTCAGCAATAAAAACCATATTATCTGCAAAGTGCAGTTGTGCTAGGTCATGATGACTATCCAGAGATACCCCCCGAATCTCTCTCTTTGCAAAAAAATCAACAGTGTCTGAAATGAATAGAATGAACAATAGCGAACTGAGGAACTCTCCCTGGAGAACACCCTCTGTTATATCAGTTGGATTTGAGAGCCTCGACCCCTGTTTCACCCGTAGCTCGGCTTGATCATACAAATTTTTCAGTATACGGATGAGCTTGGCACTGATGTTCAAGTCGTACAAAAATTTCCACAATATTTCATGTTTAACCGAATCAAATGCTCGCCTAAGTCAACAAATAAGGCCAGAACTCTCCGCTTCTCCGATCTCAATTGCAAATTTACTGCCGAGGACAGTGTGAAAAGATTGTCAAGGCATCCCCTCTCCCGAACGAAACCCGATTGGCACTCAGGGATGACGTTGCGACCAAAGATCCATTTCTCCGGGCGGGCTCTAAGATTCATAGTGAACAATTTCGCCGTACAGTTAACTAATGCTATACCTCTATAATTCAGAGGATCGTTCTTGTCCCCCTTCTTATGGAGCATTGTCATATTAACATTTGACCGAGAAGAAGGGACACGTTTGGTTGGAAGGACTTTGTTAAATAGAGCTACGATAAAATAGAGCCAGTCGTCTGGAAGAAATTTCCAGAATTCGTTCGCCACCTTATCCCCTCCAGGTGCCTTGTTGAGCTTACACCTCTTAAGATTTTCGACAGTTTCAGTTAAATTTATTGAACTATCTAGAAATGGGTCGAAGGTTCCATAAAAAGTATAAGACTCTTCACTTCTATCAGGATAAGTTATCTGGTAGAAATTATGCCATTTCTCTAGAGTGATTGCGTGTTCAATATGTGTATAACCAGAATAAAATTTGACGGTTTCCCAGAAAATTTTTGTATTGTTCACACCCGCGAATCGGTCTCTCATTTCGTTGTGAAAGTCGTTTTTTTGCATTTGATTAAGTTATTGTGCATTTTTCTCACCTGGCAATAAATTTTCCTATCCGAGTCTTGAAAATTATTTGCCTTGAGAGTTTTACCTAGTTGTTTCAAGTTCACTTCTGATTGCTGGCAATCAGCATCGCATCAGGGCTTCCGTTTTTTTCTTACGGGTGCAGACGATTGCAGAATAGACATACCCAATTGCAACGCCACTTCTCTAATAGAAGATATTAATTTATCATTCAAATCATCTGCAGAGTCCTCGTCAAAATTCGCGAACACTCTGGCTGACCAGTTCATTGCACTATTATAGCTATCTTTCAATTCGGTTCTCCACTTCATTACTCGTTTCCGTACGTTAGGTTGTGGGCAAAAATTTTCACGCTGCATGCTTAATATTTTTAGAGTCACGGGATAATGGTCAGACAAGGTGTTCTCCGAATCCACCGAGAGATCAACAGTACAATTTACATGGGTAAAATTCACCCAAACCAAGTCAATTGTGCTAGCTCCACTGTCCGCCACGTATGTGATACTACCTGGAAAATCTTCTGTTATTCTCCCGTTTATTAATAAAAATCCATTAGTTTCCATGAATTCAATTAAATATAATCCCCTTTTATTTTTTTTCTTGTGCATTGAGACACGTATATCGTGAAGGACAGTGGAGTCAAGTATTTCAGAGGGCCAATCATTCAGTTCAGTGACCCACCCATTGAAATCCCCACCCAAAATCCAGAGATGGTCCGGATACTTAGATCATCAACAATCAATGATTTCTTGTAAATTCTGTAAATCTTCTACAATATTAGTATCAGGCTTAAAGTAAGCTCCGCAAATTATTTCACTACAATCGTTAAATTTGATTTTGAAAAGAATCCAGCTGATAGAAGTGCAAAGTATTTCAACCTCACACACACTCGTTTGCCACAATAGTAGAAGACCTCCACTCGCACGGCCCCTCGTGTGCTCCTTTTGAGCGTCTATCCACTTTTGCTGATATTTCGGCTTCCATAAGTTCGATAGGAATGCAGGTGTTTGAGTTGTGACGTGGTTTTTTTCCACGCCACCTGTATTTTTAGAGAGGAAAAAAATTAGTGAGTAGAGAGAGAGAAATTCGCAAAATCCTCCAGGGGCTCATCTCTACTCGTACTGGATTCGTTTGAGCAGGGTTCAGTTGTCAGGGATATGAACGATGGTTTCACATCCGATAGACTACGTCCGTAACCGATAGCTCAGATCGCTCGCAATGGTATGCGATGGTTTCCATCGGATGTAACTTTTTTTCAGTGGCGCATCGAACGAGAGATTTTTGCATTCATTGCACTTGACCACCGATGGAATTCATCCAATTTTCTCGAATCCGATATCTAAATTGTTCGAATCATTCATTCACAACCGATAGGATATGCCGAATGAACGATGCGGCATATCTTTACCCGCACTGAATTCGTTTGAGCAGGGTTCAGTTGTCAGGAATATGGACGATGGTTTCACATCCGATAGTTCATATCGCTCGCAATAGTATGCGATGGATTCCATCGGATGTAACTTTTTTTCAATGGTGCATCGGACGAGGGATTTTTGCATTCTTTGAACGTTACCACCGGTGGAATCCATCCAGTTCTCTCAAATCCGATATCTAAATTGCTGGAATCATTCATTCACAACCGATGAGATATGCCGAATGAACGATACAAAGTGCATATATCGGTTGCACCGGATTTTCTGACTCAATGCCGATAAGGTAGAGAGTACCATATCCATACAGTGTCTTTCGTTTGCACTCCACTAGATGGCATTAGTGAAATAGAAAATCATTTCTATACAATAATGAAATTATTATTAACAAATCTTAGCTGCTCCACTTGAAAAAAAATCAATTATTCTCAACCCTCGGATTATTTACCCCTGAACAGAACTTCCGAGCACACGTGGCGTCAAATTGACCCCACTCCATTTATGTTATGAGTCTTTTTGTAGATAAAACAAGGTACTCACATCATTGGTTTGATTTAACTATTTTTTTAAAAGATGAATTTTTATAGAAATTTGGAGCAGCTAAAACTTGTTAATAATAATTTCATCATTGTATAGAAATGATTTTCTATTTCACTAATACCATCTAGCGGAGTGGAAATGAAAGACACTGTATAGATAAGGTAGAGTACTCTCTACCTTATCGGCATTGAGTCAAAAAATCCGGTGCAACCGATATATGCACTGTGTATCGTTCATTCGGCATATCTCATCGGTTGTGAATGAATGATTCCAGTAATTTAGATATCGGATTTAAGAGAATTGGATGAATTTCACCGGTGGTAAAGTTCAAAGAATGCAGAAATCTGTCGTCCGATGCACCATTGAAAAAAAGTTACATCCGATGGAATTCATCGCATACTATTGCGAGCGATATGAGCTATCGGATGTGAAACCATCATCTATATCCCTGACAACTGAACTCTGCTCAAACGAATTCAGTATGGGTGAAGATATGCCACATCGTTTATTCGGCATATCCTATCGGTTGTGAATGAATGATTCGAACAATTTAGATATCCGATTCGAGAGAATTGGATGAATTCCATCGGTGGTGAAGTGCAATGAATGCAAAAATCTCTCGTCCGATGCGCCACTGAAAAAAAGTTACATCCGATGGAAACCATCGCATACTATTGCGAGCGATCTGAGCTATCGGTTACGGACGTAGTCTATCGGATGTGAAACCATCGTTCATATCCCTGATAACTGAACCCTGCTCAAATGAATCCAGTACGGGTAGAGATAAGCCTCCTCCAGGTCATGAGGAAAAACCGACTTAAGGCTACCTAAAATCCTCCAGGTCATGAGGAAAAACCGACTTAAGGCTACCTAAAATCCTCTAGGTCATGAGGAAAAACCGACTTAAGGCTGCCTAAAATCCTCCAGGTCATGAGGAGAAACCGACTTAAGGCTATCTAAAAACCTCCAGGTCATGAGGAGAAACCGACCTATGGCTATCTATTGTGGTTCTCTCGAATATCCTAAAGGCAAAGAACTCCCTTAGTTTAGGGTGGAGCTCTTCATGCCAATCAAAATCGTACTTTAAGTAAATTAAAGAAATTCCCGCAAAAACATAAACTATCGCCATAAATACCGCCATTCCACTCTCGTCTGATTTTTTGCCGTTGCGAGAATCCGCTCTGGCAAATCTCGAGTGGAAGGGAGGGCCCTGAAGCACCCAAGGTTTAATGACCAAGATAACGTGTTTCCTGGGGCTTTTGGACCACCCTCTCGGTCGTCCTTGGAGGTGAGTGCAGAAGACGGTTGGAAGAGAGCCGCGCTCCGATTTTGTGGGAATATTCGGGCCCTCGGACTGGAAGGCCCTGAGATAGGAAATAAGCCACCCTGTCGAGGGGATTGCCAAAATCCGGCCTTATCGTATCGCCGAGGTGAGTCTGAGTATTCCCCAGGAGACGTGCCCCTCCAGAGGAACGGCTATCCACTCGAGAGAGAGGAAAACATCCCCTCGAAGGCCCCAAGCCTTAGCCAGAGGGAAATCCCTACATCTCATCCAAAATTCCACTCCTAGTCCAGATAAAACTCCACAATATTCCGCAATAAATCTCCGAACCCACTCTCACAATATCACCAAATCCTCCTTTCCGATCTCCAATTCTTTACCGAAAATATCCCGATTTTATTAAATGAATTAAACTATTTTATAAAAGGGAGAATTCAAATATTCCGAGTTTCACGGATTTGAATTGCTCCCGCCGAAGCCCAAGCTCCGGCCATTTTATCCCTACTGCCTAGTACCTAAAGTAGGCGCGAGGGTGCAGCCCGAATGGCTGGCCCCCACCGCTCTACGCATGACGACCGACTCGAGAGCGAGTTCAGTTCGCCGAGAGTCGTCAAAGTGTGCACCTCGCCTGCCACATTAAAAATGGAAAATCGCGTTTAACAAGTCTCCCATACCCCCAGTCGTCCCGAAAAACTATTCCAAAAGACGGAGGACAAAATGGTGAGTCTTGTGATACAGTAATTATCGTGGTTTTTAGTGTTTTTAGAGTTTTTTCAGCCAGTGAAAAGATTAAGTGAAAATGACGCGCCACGTGGCTACAGCGTCACCTCAATCTCTCGGTTTTCTCAATTCCCTCATGGCCGGCTATCTTAATTAATTCTAAAGGCCAGCGAGAGAAAATAAATGAGGGGAAAATATACACCGATGCATTTGAGGACTTTTCGTGATTTCAGGGGGAAAAGGCAGATTTCACGAGTGCAGCAGTGATACGCGAGAAAGGACGCTACACGAGGCATCGGCCTTTGTCGGCTCTCTTATGGCTCCCTTACTCTCTTCTGGCCGGTTCTCTCAAATTTAATTGATGGCCAGAATGAGGAGAAATGGGTGGAAATGCACTCCATAATTTTTCCCGATGATTTCAGGAATTTTAAAGTACATTTTCATCACTTTTGGTCATAGCGTCATCGGCTGACGCAATGGTGCTGAAAACACGTGCTCCCCACGCTTGGGTAGAGCTGGCTTTCTCTACCTCTCTCGTACTCATAGTACCTATGGTTGGTTTCCTTTTCTCGGAAAAGAGTAAACGGCTGAACTGGTTGTCGAGCGTTAATTCCCCCAATTGTTTGGGAATTCACGACTCCAACCAAAATTCTCCGTATTTTCCGTTCACCTTTGAGCCAAGGTATTTCTTTTCTTTTTCCTTTAACAAGCGCATCAGTATGAAGGTAGCAGAGCACGAGGCTCTCCCTCCCTATTGCCAGGCAAGCTAGGGAAATCCCTAGGCTAGGGGGAAGTATCTAGAAATAATCTAAGGCATATTCCTGGCGTGCATTGACGATTACGGTTACCTATTGTATTCTCGCGGTTCTCACGACAGAATATTATCTTTCAATTATCTTAAAGTAACTCTATGCAGTAAGGTTATCTTTTCAACGTTGTCTACGTAAATACGGCATGATAAATAATTCGCGAGTGGCTCACGCTCAGATAAGGCATCTAGATGACCTTGCAGCTATCTTAAGATAATTGTGGCGCACGTTGGTTATCTATTCGTTATCTTCGGTGATTCACGCACAATACCGAACCCGCGGAATATATCTACGTAAAACGTCTCTCTCTTATCAGCAAATTTCAGATAATATATTGGATTTACTGAACTCTTTGTAATTATTTCCTTGGAGCGCTACTCTCAAACGTATTGTAGCTTTTCATCTAAGATTTTGTATATTATTTTGGCAATAGCAGAACACGGATCTTAAAAAAAAAAAAAAAAAAAAAAAAAAAAAAAAAAAAATTGTTAATAAAAATTAATTTATTAATGAATTTATTTGTTTAATGGTGACATTGGCTCGTGGATGGGAGGTGGAGAAAAAAGATGTGAGAATCAAAATTCGAAGGTAAATATAGTAACTCGCAATAGCTCAGTGGTCAGAGCACCTGACATGTAATCAGAGGGTCGTGCGTTCAAATCCTGCTTGCGCATTACATATTTTTTCCGAAATTTGATTCTCTTAAAAAAAAAAAAAAAAAAAATTTATTAATAAAAATTAATTTATTAATGAATTTATTCGTTTAATGGCGACATCGCTTCGTGGATGGGAGGTGGAGAAAAAATATGTGAGAATCAAAATTCGAAGGTAAATATAGTGACTCGCAATAGCTCAGTGGTCAGAGCACCTGACATGTAATCAGAGGGTCGTGGGTTCAAATCCTGCTTGCGCATTACATATTTTTTCCGAAATTTGATTCTCTTAAAAAAAAAAAAAAATTTATCAATAAAAATTAATTTATTAATGAATTTATTTGTTTAATGGCTGACTTCTATCTTATTTCTCTATTCCCTCTCTATTCCCTACTCTCTCGCTATTACGGTTCGGTTATCTTTTGCTAATTTTTAACGCTATCTTTGCGACTTCTGCGTGTGCTCTAGACTCACGCCTGCTCTCCACCATTCCGAGTTAGCCGAACATAGCCGCAACCCCCTCTGCCGATTCCGCTTTCCCGACGTTCCCCCAACCCCTTAACCGGTTTACCGTTACCGTACCGTTATTTTATCGTTGATCTGGTTAGATAAATCCAGTAGTATTAAAATTTATCTGGCGCCCATTTCATTTCATTTTTGAGCTACCGGTTAAGTGGGCTGGGTGGACGGTATTTTTGGGGCCGTATCGAGCTCCAGGGCTACGTCGGGGGAAAGTAATTTGATTGAGGGGGCCGAAGGTGGAAATTAAGGTATTGGATGGATAAGGTTAAGAAAGGTCAGGGCTATAGGGAAAACGCATTTTCCCAAATATTTTAATTTCTCACAGAGTGAACCAGGTTTCGCTGATGAAAATGATAGGACTTGGACAATCAGATACTAAGCTGGCTAAGCGGTTTGGCCCATTGGCGTTCCAGAAGGTGATTGGAAAAGAGGGGTTGAAGTTTAAAATGCTCTGCGTAATGCGTTTCCCTGCTGTAAAGCTAATGCGGTATTTTTATTGTTCGCCTCATTATTATTATTCATCTTTTTTTTTTGGAGTTTAAGGAATGTTTTCAAGTGGGATTAAGATTTCTCTGACCTCATCCCAGCTGAACCAACTGTCTTGAATCTTCAGTTTCATATGGCCAAGTCTCGTCTTATTCCCTTTGAACCTTTCAACGGAAGCCAGCTCTCTCAGCTTTCTCATGATTATCATTTCTCTCGAGGTTAAATCAGCGTCAGGGTATATGCCGGAGTTACGCAGAATTGCACTCTTTTTGGACAAAATGAGTTGCTTTGTCTTCCAGTCAGACAACTCTACTATAGTGATCGGACGACCTTCAAGAATTCTTACAGACTTAATTTCACTACTGATTCCAAATTTATCGATCAAGAAGTGTTTGATCCCTTCACCTGTTCTAATCTCCATACTGGGCAAGCCACGACTCACAATATTTAGTCTTTTTGCCCAAAAATTGCCCAAAAATTCTCAATCTGCTTCAAGTTTTCGAGCTGCTCACCGTGATTACCACCGAGATTCTTCTCAATTTGCACTTTAATTATCTTATCTAGAGCTTCCTTCGGAATTGCTGTTGTGATACAGGCGTTCTCTAGCGCATTTACTCTTTTTTCAATATGCCCCATCTAGCCTCAGCTTTTTCCTCTCCAGCTTTAATTTGGTTCTTCAAGTCCCCGTACATACTTTTCAATTCACTGAAATCATTTTTTGCACTTAGTTTCACTTGATTAATATTTTCTGAGATTTTGTCTAATTTTCCCTCCAATCATCTCCACATGTCTTCACTTGGCTGTTCCATACTGCTGCTAACGGGTACATCCACTGGCATGGCACTAGGGGGTGTAAAGTCTCTCTTGAATACCGATTTTACAGAGTTTTCACTTAAGTTTACTATATCACTTTTTTTGGATTTTTTTGGGTCTTTTGACGTTAGTGATATTATTTTATTATATTTGTTAGTTATTTGGTTGGAAAAGTTGAGTAAAGTCGTTGCTAAAGTCCTCTCATCAGTTCACTCGTTGCGGTGAACTAATACGTCACAGATACCGTGAAATTTTTCGATTGAGGTATTTTTCTAATCACCATATGAGACTGAAAATAGTGATTTATCCGGAAAGGTGTATACTTCATTATAATGAAATGAAAACTATATGTGCCCTCAAGAAAATATGGTAAGAAATTTTAATTCCTAATTTTTTTCTAAAAAAATGAATTTTTCGCATAACAACAAGAAACACTTGACCGATGAGTCGGGAATCTAGAGAGTTCATTCCCTCCATTATAACGATTTTTTGTCCGGAAGCTATTTTTTTCTATTAGTTTTTTCAATATTTTTCAGAAACTGAGCGAAATAGTGCAATTAAATGGTGCATCTGAATCCTTTTTTGGAGCTATTGAGATTCTGTCCAGAGAGCAATCGGGAAGAAATCGCTCTATCTCACTCATTTCTCGAAATTTTGGGCAAAAATGAGAAATATAAGAATTAAACAGATAAACCGAGGAGAGCTACAAATATCTCTTCATCATGCAGCCACAAATGCATCTCCGATTACGATACCCGCAGAAATGCATCGAATCTCGGGAAATCGTCTCGATTGAATGGAAAAAGAGTTAATAAGAAAAAAGTAGGCGTTCATCGAAGCGTTAGTCACTGTTTCTTGTACGTTATTCTTTCAATCAGTATTTCTTCCTTCCAATCTCTGCTAAAGAATTAGCAGAGTGCTTTTGAATGGTTCTCCCTGAATTTTTTCTATCATCTCTTCTTCTTCTTGTGTTACAATGGATTAAAATATAGGATAAAATGATTGGGATTTATTGAAATCAATTATTTTCAAATTATACCAAATTTCACATAAAAAATCCTCTTTTCACTTTTAACGTTTCTTTTCGGGTACCCTTTCTGATTGGTCTACAAAGGCGAGTAGGGGCTTATTTTGGGGTGAAAAATGTGTTTTTTTTCAGAAAACCAAATAGAAAGTTAGGGGTCCATTAAAAGAGTCGAGGAAAATTGCATTTGTCGGAAATATTGAAAAAAAATACACTTTTTAATGTAATAAGCGGAGGACTTCATCTAATAATTGCAAAAATTGAAAGTTTGTTCAGCTTATGAAGACGAATTTTTTGAGCTTCGTTCCGATAAAATAAGATGAATAGTTTGGAAAATAGAGCCCATTTTTGGAAAAACTTCAATTCAAAGTATTTCGGGAACCATTTAGCCGATATGACTCAGATTCAATCCCAACTATCTTTATCAGAAATTGCATGTACAGAAAAAAGTTGGAGTCTTCAAGTCAATCATTCATTGAGTTATCATCGATAAATAGAATTTTGAGGAAAAGCACAAAAAAATTAATAACTACTGGAATAATGGGATTAAATGCATGAAAATTCACTCAAAGCTAGATATTACAGATGCGAATCTTGAATAGAATTTTGAACGAAATTCCTCTCATGCAAGTAGAGAAATTTCGAAAAAAGTAGTTTCACAAAATTGCAACACCTCGGAAAGTCAGCTGACTGATCTGAGAATGGGCTCACAAGATTCAAAAACAACTGATCCTAATGACAAGCTCATTTTTTAAGCTTCGAAGGCTTTTATTGCTTTTTTGTTTAGTTGAAATGATATTTCTGTAGTGAATAAGACTTAACAGTTAGGGATGCTTATATATAACTCACGAATTTTTTGAGCTTCGTTCCGATAAAATAAGATGAATAGTTTGGAAAATAGAGCCCATTTTTGGAAAAACTTCAATTCAAAGTATTTCGGGAACCATTTAGCCGATATGACTCAGATTCAATCCCAACTATCTTTATCAGAAATTGCATGTACAGAAAAAAGTTGGAGTCTTCAAGTCAATCATTCATTGAGTTATCATCGATAAATAGAATTTTGAGGAAAAGCACAAAAAAATTAATAACTACTGGAATAATGGGATTAAATGCATGAAAATTCACTCAAAGCTAGATATTACAGATGCGAATCTTGAATAGAATTTTGAACGAAATTCCTCTCATGCAAGTAGAGAAATTTCGAAAAAAGTAGTTTCACAAAATTGCAACACCTCGGAAAGTCAGCTGACTGATCTGAGAATGGGCTCACAAGATTCAAAAACAACTGATCCTAATGACAAGCTCATTTTTTAAGCTTCGAAGGCTTTTATTGCTTTTTTGTTTAGTTGAAATGATATTTCTGTAGTGAATAAGACTTAACAGTTAGGGATGCTTATATATAACTCAGGAAATAATGAATAATCGAATTATAGTTAATTAAAATTCATTTTATTCAGTAGTAAGATAGTTTGAGTATTAATCAGATGTATACATCGAATAACGACAGAATTCGTAGACTTAATACAATGATAACAATGGAACCTTAAGATGAGAATAATTTCTAATATCTATCAAATGCTATTTCACGAGAAACATTTTGTATGGATACTCCGGATTCATCAGAGGCACCGCTTACATTAGGAGGAAGATGATCATCAGTTGGAGTACTAGCACTGGAAGATCCCGATGTAGGTATTGCAGATTCAGTATGTCGCCTTTGCCATCGGGGTCCCACGTTAGTTTTTCGGAGTTTCTTCTGAGTGTTTTGGTGATCACAACGGATAATAATGATATCATCCAGAATTTGGGACTTTAGATTCACTCTTAGTGGAGAAAATATGAAGTGCGTGCTTGAAAAAAGCCGTTCTACGCTCACTTGTGTAGCTGGTGCTGCATGCACGACTGTGGCTAGTTTGTACAGCTGAGGCATGGAATTCTTCTTACTTTTCCAATATTCTACGATAGGTATTCTATGTATAGGTAGGACTCGATGCTTTCAACAGAGGCTCTAGAATTTTTCTGAATCGGCTACCGTTAATTGAACTGAATGGTCGTCCATCTACAGTGACCATTTCAACGAGAGCATTTTTAATATCATCAATATCCATTTAGATCGTTGCCGTTTTCCGGAAACCGACTCCTCCTTAACTCGGATCATGACAGCATACTCTTCTGGATGCCATCAGCGTAGATGTTTCTCTAGGTTACCACCATGATTGTGCTGCAATATAATAATATTTTCAATTATTGAGAGGTTGAAACATTGTTGAATTTCTTGGAATTGCTCTTTCCGTCGCCATTTTTCCATCATAATTAATGAAGAAATGGAACTTGTCAACTCACCTTGACTCTTCCATTGCAGCCTGCAATTTTGAAATAACTATAATTATCTTCGCTGTTGAAGATGAAATATTGGCGGCTAAAATCACGACGTGGTCTCCCTGTAGATTTTTCAATATTCTCAGTAGCCATTTTGAATATAACTGTATTCGACAGAGTGATACAACAAAATCGATGGATATTTCTCAAGCGCCTTCTGATGTGATTGTCCTCAGAAAGAACGAGTGAATGTGAACATTGATATTCGATCGCATTATTTAAATGGAGTGACTACCCCAAGGCGAGTCAATAGCGAGGACCGATGTCACCCCACTCCTCCACATCCCACCTTACCCTGTATTACTTCCAAGGAATTTGAAGGTATGAGTCATTAATCTCTACACGCATCAACTTGTGCAAGTGTTAGAGGAAGGGGAATAATTCTGTCACTTGAACCTAATGCAATTTTGAAGAATTGCAATTGGGAAAATATCAGCATGACTATGATAATGAATTATAGAAATGATTCTCATGGGAAATCCTAGACGATTTTAAATTTATCGAAATTATGGATGAATATGCACGAGTAGATATTGGATAGTCATCTAAGCAGGAGAAACATTTGAATGATAGCGTTAACGAACAGTTGAACAATAAATCAGTGAATCTTGCAGCATTGAGCGGCACCATTTCTCAATCATTGATCATTAATGCAAAAACGCTTTCATTCTGATTTTCGAAATAAGTGAGGAAAGCATTCTTCTCATGTTTCTATTTACAAAGAAATGAAGAGCATGAGTATAACTCTAGAAATGTTCAGTGATATTGTTGAAATAGTCGATTCACAAATGATTTCTCAGGGTTCTCTACGAAACTGCATATTATCTCCTCAAATTTAACTTATTTTCAATTTCTTTACCGTTATTGCCGAGGCTTTCCCTAAATGAATATTTTGGACAACCATGAATTATTGAAAAACCAAAAAATAAAAATGGGGATGAGATACTTGCCTTACCTGAGGTTCGAGGATCCATAGTAACGAGTATCAATGATACCCACGTGAGCTCATTGTACGTGATGAGGTCATGGAATATTTGCAGGGGGTGATAACGCATATGATTGGCAGAACGAGTATTGCTGGTAGTATTGACAATTGCACCTGCCCTCTTTTCAAGACTGATTTCTGTAGTTTCAAACCAGCTTACCTAAAATGAATAATTTAGTACAGTAACACTCATAATTTATGAGTGTTACTGTAGTAAAATCGTCATTTTTGATAAGCTGGTTTGAAACTGCAGAAATGAGTCTTGAGAAGAGAGCAGGTGCCATTGTCAATACTACCAACAATACTCGTTCTGCCAATCATATGCGTCATCATCCCCCGCAAACATTTGATGACCTCATTAGGTACAATGAGTTTACGTGGGTATCATTAAGGGGGGGGGGGGGGGTAAGGGTTTACGCGTGAAAAAAACGCTTTTTTTACGAATTTTTTTTAGACGTATGGATTAGGCCTTTTTGTTGAAACCTTTTGAACATTATTGAGTATGGATTCAACAACATGAAGTAATTTTTTTATACGAAAATATCCACAAACAAGCCGGTGACGGAGCATTTCTGAGAACGTCTATTGGAATAGACGATTTGCGGTGATCACTGTATCTCAGCTAAAAATTATCAGAAATAAAAATCCATTGAAATTTAGTCAAAGTATCATCAAATCTTCCCCCAACGTTCTCTGGTTATTTTTTTCTTCATTTTTCAATTTTTGGTGTTCATTTAAGGTAAAAACTGCTATTTCTTACGAAAATTTGCGCCATTTTGTGGCACAATTTTGGTAGAAAACCCCTTTAATATAAAAAAAAAAATAATCAGAGAACGGTGGGGGGAGGATTTAATGATACTTTGACTAAATTTCAATGGATTTTTATTTCTGATCATTTCCAGCTGAGATACAGTGATCACCGCAAATCGTCTATTTCAAAGAAACGTTCTTCGAGAAGCTCCGTTGTTAGTGAATATTTTTGCATAAAAAAATTACTCAATGTTGTTCAATCCATGCTTAATAATGTTCAAAAGGTTTCAATAAATCTGCTTAATCTATACGTCTAAAAAAAAATCGTAAAAAAAGTGTTTTTTTCTCCACGCGTAAACCCTTACCCCCCCCTTAATACTCGTTACTATGGGTCCTCGAACCTCAGGTATAGCGAGTATCTCATTCCCATTCTTATTTTTTGTTTTTTCAATCATTCATGGTTGTCCAAAATATTTATTTAGGGAAAATCTCAGGAATAACGGAACTGAAATTCAAAATAAGTTGAAATTCAAGAGATAATAGGGAATTTCATAGAGAATCCTGCGAAATAATTTGTAAATCAACTATTCTGATAATATGTTAGGACTGGAATTGGTCCAAGAGTAGGTTCTTTGGGTTTATCTGTAGAGATACCCTCTACAGTGAATAGATACTTCACCTCGGTCGTTTATTAGAAAAGGAATAAGTATTTTTTTAAATTAAATGATTAATTAATATCCATGATGTATAATAAAATATAGAGGTAGAAGGTAAAATGACACACTCTTGTGTCTGATTAAGAACTGACCACTCGAACATCAGTGAGTTCGATTGTTACAGTCAATTATCAGTGTCATATTGCAACATAATTATACATGTAGCAATAAGACGCTGAGTTAGATAATATGTGAAGTAAGTTGAACTCATTAATGTGTTCAACTTCTTCACTGTAATTGTGAAATAACTGAATAATATTAAATAATGCTTATGGGGCATAACATTCCTCCCCCCCAGGGAAGAAAATTATTATCCCAGATAATTTTCTCTCATTATAGACAAAATATGCCTCATATAACTAGAATTTTACAATTTTCCTTTACAAGTTCTACGTTTTGAAATAGTTTCTCATACATAAATTCTTATTTCATATATATCTTTTATTTCTAACTTCCATTCTGAAAATTGTATATATATATATATATTTTTTTTTTTTAATTACCATAACTATTATTATATTTTTTTTTTATACAATTATTGGCTATGTGCAGCATCCATAACTGCAATTGCAATCAAATTTCATTTAAGATCTCTATGGTAAGAACTCGGGAGTCTCTGCTTTTCTCAGATCTTGATTGTCCGAAATGAGAATTCTTCGTCGATGTCTCTTCCATCGTCCAGTTGCATCTTCCTGTGCGATTTCTATTGATAGCTTAGAAATTGTGTAAGTGGAAAGAAATCCATTTGAGTTTATTGGCATCACTTGTTGTGTAAGAGCTATCGTGCACTTGGCCTTGGTGTCATCGACATCATCATTCTGCTGAATCAGCTCTACAATGAATTTCTGTGTCTTCAAGTCTGCTAAAAATTGCAAAATTAAGTCAATTGTAGACTGTAATTTTTTTACTTTTTCTAACACGTCTGGTTACAGCTTCTTCAACAATAAATACTTGGATGTCTGTATAGAGAATTGTTGAATCTGTATTAACTTTCACTATGAAAACTGAAATCAGAGTTTCTCTGAGTTCAAGTTTTTCACTTTTCTTCCCTCTTTTGAGATAAATGTTTTCTAACATTGAATATGAATTTTCACAATTATCGCGTTCACAATTTCTTATTGAATTACCAATTGAATTTTCGGATATAAATTCATGTGACTTGGATGGAATTTGCTGTCGTTTGAACTTGAATGTGCGTAGCTTTTGCTGACAGTGCACTGAAGTGAATAAAAACTTCTGTCTCCAAATCGTTTCATTCGATTTCCGTATTTCTGTGTGAACAAGTTCTCTAATTATTCGTAGCAAATTCAGCTCAAATATGAGTTGTGCCATAAAAAAGTGTTCCGTATGTGGTAGTGATCTGCACATCTGTGAAGACTGTCCCCAAATGGTCCAAACATCAGTTATTGTGAAGAGTCCGTTTTTCCGCAAATCTGTTATTCATGGGCCCCAGCGAAAGGTGCATGGGCAATTAGGATCATGAAAACCCCGTTTAATACAGCGTCGTCTTCAGGTATCAGCTCATTGCTGTCCTGGCTGTATCCGCTTTGATTGTGAAAATTTCCAATGTGTTGGAGCAAACGAACTAGTAAGTCCTTTAATCTTGAAGTTTTTTCCCTTATTTTTTCTTTTCTCGAAAATTAAAAATTTTCCTTGTCGCAGGGCTTCACTCGCTATCCGCAAGATTTTTCTTCCACCATCCGTGAGTGGTGTCAAAGAGAAGAAAATTTGAATCCCGTGAGAGTTACTCGTAGAGATGCCGCGAGACGAGACGAGGCAAGAGAGAGACTTCTCTCGTCTTGTATTGTAAATAATGAACCATCCTCTCGTCTTGTCTCGTATCGAATAACGATAGAAATGTTTCCTCTCGTCTCGAATTATTCTCCTTACTTGGGACATTCTCTTGTCTTGCATTAGATCATATCGATAGAATTTGGTACATGTTTCAATGTATCTTGTTGCGTGTGGAGAATATTACGAATAGAAAGCCCGTGCTCCAAGAGGAGGCAAGAGAGAGACTGCTCTTGTCTTGCACCATCACTAATAAAATATTCTATCGCCGTTTTATAGCGAGAGATGAGAAAAGTCTCATCTGTTGTTTTGGAAACTTCTAGTTGATCGAACTGTGTTCGCGTTTCATTGTCTTAAATTATGGGATCCAGCATGTGGTGAGTCTTCTTCTGTTTCTTTTGAGTTGTGCTGTGCACTTCTTCTTCTTCTTTGTGCTGCGCTTGCGCAGCTGACCTCGAATCTCCCGTTTCAGCATTTCAGCTATACAGCCAATGTAGCAAACATGTGGTGAGTCAGTGACGAGAGAAATTCGACTGCTGGCTCAGCCACCCCTACTCATCACGAGAGTTACTAACCGCTGTGAGCGCCATCTCGTGGCTGAATACGTTGGCTGCATATATTCATAAGAAACGAGAATTTGAGTTATGAAACGTTTATTCTGAATAAAAGGAAGAAAAACTGAAATTCGTTGAATGTGATCTCATTGAGCATTATGTCTGGTAAAAGGAAACGCGTTAGTCATTTTAATGAAACACAAGCAAAGAAGTTGAGACAAAAAGAACCTCCTCAACGGAAGATTCTGAATTGTCATCAACGTCTGGAGGTTATAAAGATGTTACTCCATCAACTACACCTGATCCTGAACAAATCTCATCACCCAGAACCCGCCATAACCGCTATAATGAATATTTTGAATTCAGAATGATTAATGGTATTAAAGTTGGAGTTTGTAAAACTTGTACAGAGAAAAAAATTTGTACTGGAATAAAAATGCAGCAGTCCAATGCCTCAGGCCTGAAATGGCATCTTCAAAAAAATCACATTGATGTTCATGATCAATTGTTCCCTCAGAAGAAACTTGCGGATAATTCTCAAAAAAGCTTGTGCGAATGTTTTCTTCAACCAAATTCAATGAAGGTAAGAATCAATTGTTTTCTTCTAGTAGTTATGAAATATCGAATAAAAAAAGTGAATAATAATTAAAAATAATTGAAAAAGAAAATGAATGACTTATTCGATTAATTCAATTAATGCGACTGTATTTTCTATGCTGAAAATTGAATGTACATTTTTTGAAGATAAATTTGAAAAGTTCTACCAGTTTGCCTTTATTTTTCAGAATTTGTGTCAAGTGGAACTGGAGATACGTTTAGTGGAGTTTATTGCTGTGAAAAATCTTCCACTGGATTTTTTTTCTGACGACTGTAGTCAAGATTTTTTTAGTTTTATTAATCCAGCTCTGGAGATGCCTAAACGATCGTCAATGACAACTAAAGTTGCCAGAGTATTTTCAGGTTCATTGGAAAATGTAAAAGATTTGTTGCAGGTGAATCAATCGAGAATATCATTTACCGTGGATGGGTAGACATCCATAACTGGGAAATCCTACTATGGAATCACTGCTCATTTTATTGATGAAAACTGAAAGCTGCAATCACTATCACTGGATTTAATTCCAGCCAAAGGTGAGCATAAAGGAGTCGACATCGCTCGTCTCATTCATCAATCTCTAAAAGAGCTTGGTACCATTGATAAAATTCAAGGGATAACAGTGGATAATGCGAACGTCAATGACACTTTTCTGTATGAACTTGAAAATATATTATTTGAAAATGGTATATCTCTCAATGCTGAAGATCAACATTTCCATTGTTTTGCACACGTGATCAATCTTGCAGTGCAAGATTTTCTTATAAGGTTAAAACTAGAACATTCAACTGAGAACGATGATGTCAGCGATGAGATCTGTGATGAAGATGATGAAGATGATATTGGTAATGAACTTGAGGAAGATAATGAAGTTACCAGAGGAGATACCACTTTGGAAGAAATACCAGATGAGCCACCTGTTGTCAAATTGAGGAGCTTATGCAAAGCATTAAAATACTCTGAACAACTCAAGCTTGATTCAGAAAAGTTTTGCAGCATTTTTGATGAAGCCTGCACCACATTACCACTTGACGTGAAAACCAGGTGGAACAGCACCCACAACATGGTATCAGTTGGATTGAAAATGAAGAAAGGTCTCACAGCTCTTAGTGTTAAGCATCAGAAGTTAAGACGTTTCCACATCACCGATGAGGAGTGGGATTTGCTTCGAATGTTGGAGGAATATTTATTAATGTTCAAACAATTGTCGACGTCACTGTGTGGTGATCAGTACGCAACACGACCTTCTGTTGTCACTGGTATCAATATTTTGATTGATAGCATTGAAGGAATATGCAGTCATCTGGACAAAAAGGCGGACCGTACCAAAGCAGATGGAGCTATCATTTTGGCACTGCAAGATGGTCGAAATAAGTTGATTAAACATTATCAGAAGACCAATTGGCTTTATTGTGCTGTATTGATAGTCGATCCACGACACAAGCTTGAAACATTTGACAAGTCTGAATGGGGACGCAAATTAAAAGAAGAATCTTATGATAAATTTGAAGAGATTTTTAGAACGCAATACGCAGATTCTAATGACCCATCGTCTACCGATCAGGAAGAATCTGTTGGGCCTTTGAATGATGAATATACAAGGAGAATAAAAGCTCTGTATGGTTCAGAAAATTCACGAAAGCCAGCTTGGAAGATTGAACTTGATAATTATTTGCATCTGGATCGAGCAGATATGAAAACTGATATTTTAATGTGGTGGAAGCAGCACGAAAACTGTTATCCTCGGTTAGCAGCTATGACTCGTGATTTACTCAGCATTACAGCCTCTGGTGCACCAGTTGAACGATTGTTCTCAAAAGCTGGATTGGGCCTCAGAAAGTTGAGAAACCGCTTAAGTAACAATAACATTCGAATGCTGGTGTGCCTGAGTTCATGGTTCCAAAGTGCCTTATCTTCTACGATAAAAGAAAAATTGGAAGAATTTTTGAATAAAAAATGAAATAGTTCCTATCTTCTAAGTTTATAGTTATTCAAAACATTGTTAAAAACTACGGAGTTTTGTATTAATTAAATAAAAGATTATTAATATTCATTCAAGTCAATATTTCCCATCCTCTTGCGGTCTATCATTCAGTTTCTCTCGTTTCTTGAAAACATTCTCTTGTCTCGTGTCGTCTCTCGACTCATGTGAAGAATCACTCTCTCGTCTCGTTTAATCCCGTCTCTCGGTAAAATTCTCTCGTCTCGTATCGTTTCTCTCGCCTATCGCAGCATCTCTAGTTACTCGTCCTTGTCGACTTCTGTCGAAACAGAAAATAGCTGTTCCTTGCCATCTGCCAGGTGTACGGCGATTTATCTCTCCCTATTGTATCTTGTGCTATGGCTATTATCATGGAACGCCTGGATATGTTCTGTCGGATGAAGGAGAATGGAGAATTCATCTTGTAATGTGATTTTTCCCCCTCAAAGAAAAAACCACCGCGGCGTCCCTCCCTCCGCCTCTCTCTTTATAAGTTCCACTAATAAAAAACCGTTGCTGGGCGCCAGGTGGTTTTTACGGAACCACCAAACCGGAAGTTCCTCGGTGGTCTCTGCCCTACATGTTTACGGCTCGTCACCGGCCCGTGACAGCAAGGAGTTCTGCCGAGAACGGAACGAAATAGGCGGAAGGGGGGAGGTGTTACCTCTTTCCCGTCTAGCCCGAGAGAAAAACCATGACATGAGTCAGGGGGGGAATCGGGGGTGTTATCCCGATCCGTTGCCGTTCCTCCTCCAAAAACCAAAAAAAACAACCAACCAAAAAAAACCAACGAAAGAACCTGAAAAGTCGAGAAATTTTAGGAAAGGGAGAATCCTGAAATAATGACTCGAAAACACAAAATCGGGTAAAAGTAGGGTATATTGTCAATAGAATGAATAAATATTACATACGTATAACTCCTCTTTTTATTATCCCAATAGTTTCCCTTTAAACATCCCCCAAAATGCGCGGAGACTCAAGAAATTATTACTCCAAAAAAAAGAAATCAAAAGAAATAATCAATTTTCGGAAATGGTATGGTATGGTATTGGTATGGTATGGTTTAATGTGCGGTGGCAGAAGAGACATAATGAGTATAAACTATTTTATGCCCGCCTAGTGGCGACCACCTTGGTTCCAGGTTCAAGAAGGTTGGTAAGCCTGGCAAAGCAGGTGCCCCACCTCCTCCCCTGTATCCGTTAAGTTCGAGATGCTAGTCGAATCGAATCTACTGCATCTCGTCAACAAGTGGTGGACGTTGCCCGCTTCCATCCCACATTATCTGTAGTACTTTTTGATGCCGTCAGTGTACAAAACTGGGCCCTTAGGCTGAAGGAAGGGTCTATTTCCAGAGCCCATACCGCGCTCCTCGGTCTCATGACTTCGAAACTCCTGGTGAGGGCACTCCACCCCCCACTCACATCGCTGCCAAGCCGGAGTATCTTTTTCACTCCTCCGTCCTGGTCAGCAACGCGCGCATGAAGGTCGAGTTCCTCCAGAATCTTATCGCAGAGCCCTTGGCTGCCTTCATTGCCACTAAATGTGGTGACTTCAGATCCAAGAGGGCCATCAGGGCAGTTATAGGTGTGGTTCTCAGAGCCCCATCATGGGAGTGTGGTTCTCAGCGCCCCACTCACCCTAAACCTGCCCATCCTGTATCGTGTGTCCGGGGAATGAGATCCGCTCCCACAGAGCCCGGTTTGTGAGAGTAAGGTCTGGAATACAATGGGGTGCGACCTGGTGCCCCAAGGACATCGTACTGACACATTGACCCAGAGTTTCATCCACCCTGTGTCACCCCTGTGCCATTCAGCCTTCGGCACGATAGTTTACACCTTTAGCTTGGGGGAGCTGGTCCGCGGTGTCGGCTTTCGTTCGACTGCCCGGGCTTTTACCTCCGTCGTCTCCCTTATTGTACCGACACTTCACCAGCATTTCCGGAGGTTCCTTGGTGGGGCCCTGCTGGTACGATATTCCCAGCTGGTTCCCTCCCGGCAATTCTCGGAAATGTAAAAGAAAGTATCGAAATTAATTTATTTTAGTTATGATTATTTTTGATATTGAAATAAAATTATTTCAGTTATGATTAGTGCGAATACAGAAATTGAATTATTTTAGTTATTATTCTGTCATTACTAGGAAGTACAATAACCTGTAACGGTTTGCTCACTGACCTTGAGCCAACTGTTAAAGGCACTGAAAAATCCTTTATTTAAACCCAATTTAATGATCGAAAATTTTACTCAATTATTTCCCAATTAATTTGCCTTCTTGAAAAAATGGGCGCCAGTCGTTTTGAAAAATTCCACAAATTTGGGGGAAAACGACAAATCCCCAAGTTTTATTTGATTTTAATGAACAACAAAAATCCTGAAAAGACTCTAATTTAACCCGCTTTCTTACGAGAGACTCCTATATTGTCTCAAGGGGGGGAGGGGACGATACCCTCCCTTTGGGTATTCGGACAAACGAAAAAACTTCACAAAAACTCCTGAAAATTTCGGTTTAAATAACAAAAAATTAGATATATTCAAAAAAATAATATAAGTACATTTAAATCAAAGAAAATAGGAATTTTTCAGGAATAATACGAGGATTATTTCACTTTAATTATTAATCGTGAACGTAACTCAGAATCAACAAAAATAACTTTAATTCTGCTTGAGTGGAAACACCCCAAACAGACACTAACTCTACGTTTCCTCTACTCTTTACCTTTTACTCAAAATTCTTTACTTTATAACTCAAAATATTAATTATACGGGGACTCGCGTACCTTACTCTATTTGTGCTATCTTTCCTCCGTCTTGGCCTCTTTAACTTCTCTTTTACTTTTGCTTAATTTCTCGAATTTCTCTACAATTTTCTCTTTACTTTTCTTTATGTTTCTCGAAATTGTCTCTACACGATGTGGCCGCCACGGTGTCCCGGGAGAAGAAGACCGAGTCTTCTCTCCCACGAGTTGCGTTGGGTGCCCTCGGCCGTTCCCGCTCAACTTCGGTAGAACCGAGGCCCAACTCGACTAATAACGCGCGAGTCCCCCACTACTCTCCTTAACGTCACTGAGTTTACTATATATATATATATAATATATATAACACGCGAAAATAATCATAATAGTTACAACATGACAATATTTTCCCGACATTTCTAAACGGAAAACTTTAGTCTTTCATTTTCACTGATAAATAGTCTTTCATTTTACTGATTCCCACGTTGTCCTCGACGATCTCCAAATTCCCTCACTGTTGGCCAACATTTCCTCGTGTTGGCTGATGCTGGACCAAATGAGTGGATGCTGCTTCCATCCAGGCTCCTCCAGATCGTCCTTGATTCAGCTACTTTATTTGTGGGACTGGGAAAAATCCTTCCCAGTCCTACTCTCGTACTTTTCTCCAAATTTTGGAGGAAGATTGAATAAAAATAAACAAAAACAATTAGTGAGGTCATTAGCTTTTGCTGACCTCACTCTGGACATATGCTGACCTGACTCAAAATGAGCCCCATTCTCACCGGGTACCGCGAGTTGCGGCCATTATCGCGATTTTAATGAAAATAATTAATTTTTCATAATTTTCTTGATTCTGTGACGGTAAAAACCGTCACAAACCTTCCAAAAGGCACAAATTCTCAGAACTCGTCCGAGGTATACGGGTGACGCGATATGGGGGGGAAGGGGGGATTGGAATGTATCGCCACGGGATTTTGGCAATAAATGCTCCAATTCTTCCTGTTAATTTACCTCATTGAAAATTCGAAAAAAACGTAACGGGAGGGGCAAATTGGGGCTCGTTGGGTTCGTGGGGATCAACCCCATCGAAGGGGGTCGGTTTCAGATTTTTCCCATGGGAATTACGGGAGGTACGAGAAAAAAACCACTTTGCCTACCCCAACGCAATGAGTGCGAGGGAGAGAGACATAGGGCTGTATCGGCTGATGCAACGCGTGGGTTTTTGGGCATTTTCTTGATTAACAAAAAACGTGGTAAAATATCGACACGGCGTGTAAAGAGAAATCTAATTAATAAATCGAAACGGGGATCAATTAATCACGTAACGGGAAAGGAAAAAAAGCAATTAAATTAGTGGGAACGATTTTTGGGGAGAGAAGTTAGAAACGGGAAATAAAATGAAGGCTCACCAAATCCTGCGGCGTCTTCGCCTCTTTTTCCTCCATCTTTTCCTTTCTCTCTTCTTTTTCCTCCACTACAAAAAACTCACTCCCCACTAACTACTACTCTTTCTTCGTTTTCGTCTTTTTTTTTTCTTTTCATTTTTTTTTTCACTAAAAAACCACGCACGGAGATATACCGGGTGAACGCCGTGTTGCACTCACGGTAGGCGTACACTCGACTGTCTTCGGTTGTCCATGTCCTTCGACTCGAACGGTTCATGCCCCATTTCACCACTAGGGCGCATGACGTACCTTTTCGCGACGGGACTTTTTCGCGCACTTTTCTTTTAAATTCAAACGGGGATAATGGGTTAACTTTTTATTAATTAGATAAAATTTGTCGCGACCGGGCTATTTTTGGGCGCGCTTCTCCGGGATTTTATTACTAATATTTTTATCAATCATTGGGGCACGGATCGTGTCCGCTGATGCCCCCTAAGTTCTTCAACAACAACAAAATTAATTAAACAAATATTTGAGGCATGGATCTTGTCCGCCGATGCCTCCTAAATAATACCGGGCCTTTCATACCCAAAAAAATGTGATTGGCGTACGTTGAGACACGGATCTTGTCCGCTGTTGCCTCCCAATCCTTTCTTAAAATTACAAAAATAACCGGAGTTCCCTCGACTAATTTTCCCTTAATGACTACAAAAATCCCCTTATTGGGAGCGCCCTTTTTACGGGGCTTTTCACACGGGATCCCATCCCTAACCTCGTTTCCGCTTTAAACGGTCGCGTTTTCGGGGTTTGTCACGGGGTTTTGGGGCGTTGCATTACGGGGATGAACGGGTTGACTGAATAAATTTTGTCGGGGTTGTGCGCGATGGTTATTGCACTGACCTGAGCTCTGCCGATGTTCCGCAAAGAACGAGATCCTTCGGGGCTCGTTACAATCTCGGCTATGGTCGTTTGGGTGCTCGCGTCAATCAGTCTTTTTCGGCATTTTCTAGCTGCCTAGTCAATGATCTTTGCATCAAACATGTTCCTTGTGTGAGAGCTTCATCTGGACCACTTCTACCTTCCAGATTGACGGAAAATAGTTCATTGATCTCATTATTTATTTTGATTACATATATTTGTACTATCAAATATATTTTCACTGTAAAAAATAAATTGAGTACTTGACTACCCTTCAAGGTGTTCAATAGATCCTTCTCACAATTCCCAAGATTAGCTGAATTGCCAGAATTAACTGAATTCCCAAGATCGGCTGAATTCCCAAAATGAACTAAATTCCCAAAATTGACTGAATTCCCAAAATTAACTGAATTCACAAAATTGACTGAATTCCTAAGATTCACTGAATTGCCAAAATTAACTGAATTGCCAAAATTAACTGAATTGCCAGAATTAACTGAATTGCCAGAATTAATTGAATTGCCAGAATTAACTGAATTCCCAAAATTGACTGAATCCCCAAAATTAACTGAATTGCCAAAATTAACTGAATTGCCAGAATTAACTGAATTGCCAGCATTAATTGAATTGCCAGAATTAACTGAATTCCCAAAATTGACTGAATCCCCAAAATTAACTGAATTGCCAGAATTAACTGAATTGCCAAAATTAACTGCATTGCCAAAATTAACTGAATTGCCAAAATCAACTGAATTGCCAGAATTAACTGAATTGCCAGAATTAACTGCATTGCCAAAATTAACTGAATTGACTGAATTGCCAGAATTAACTGATTTGCCAAAATTAACTGAATTGGTAGAATTAACTGAATTGACAAAATTATCTTTATCTTTACAATAAGGATATTTCAGCAAGTTCTTATGTTTCATTTCGTTTCTATGGATTAGGAGTTCATAAAAGTGTAAGAGTTTCACTTTCATCAAATATTTCTCCAGAATTTCATTAAATATTATTTTAATCGCTGTTTCTTCCTTCTTCCGTTCTTCATCTTTCATTCTGCCAGGTGCTCCGGTTGTACGAACGTTGAAGAGTGCACGCGTCAGCGTTTTTGACTCGTCGCATCGCCCGGTGGTCGTCCGCTGCCATAATTCGATCTCCGCTTCACCTAATTTCTTCATTGAAATTTTTATTCGAATTATTATTCCACGAATAATTGTTTTGACACACATCTGATGTGTTACTTCTTGTATTTTTATTTTTGCCTGATACTTTGCGACAGTTTCACTCCGTATTTCAACAATTTTAAGGGCTTTTAAGGGCCTTTGCATCTTCAAATTATTCATTTTAGTTCTTGTAGAATTTTCAGTCTCTTGACTTGCAACTGCTGTTGGTCCAATATTTATCTCGTAATTTTCCTCATCACATACATAAACTTTTGTATAACGCTGTGCACGTAAATCATTCATCATCTTCCGCAAAAATTCTTTTATTCCAAGGTTCAGCGACACTTGAAGTATCTGGTGATGTTCTTCTTGGAAATCTTTAACGTAGATGGTATCGAAGTACCAAAAGTCGAATAATTGATTGTTGGTGTTTGCTGAATCTGATTGGCTCCCTTTCGAGATGTTGATTGCATCCATGTTTCTGATTAACGAGTATCCAACGAACGTTATCAGTGCGAGATGATTTTCCATCTTTCCAGCACAATCAGAATGACCTTTTTCTTTTTTTTTTCCTTATTCCTCCGATAATCTCGTGAGCTATCTTTAGTGCTGGACCTCGGTTACCATGTAAAATTCTTACAACACTTGGTTTTAGTGGAATTTTAATCTTCTGAGAATCAAACTTCGTCATTGAGGTTTTATAAATGAAAGTAAATATTTGGTCTTTAGTGTTGTCTTGAAACATAGAAATATGAGTAACTGTTGTATCCATTACTCTGGAACTTATTTCTCCTTGTTCATCTCGTCTATAAGCTTGATATTCTCTATTGGAGCTGCAAAATTCTGCCCATGTTTTGATTCTAATGTTGGGGTCTTGATTGTATCGGAATTCTTTCTCATAACGAACTGTTGTTTCCTGGTATCCCTTGAGGTTGGTCAGTATCTGAATGTCATCCAACGTAATGACTTCATGTTGAGTTAAATGTTTACTAAACGAATTTCGACATCGTCCTTGTCCTGTA
Source organism: Aleiodes leptofemur (assembly GCA_963942555.1). Lineage (NCBI taxonomy): Eukaryota > Metazoa > Arthropoda > Insecta > Hymenoptera > Braconidae > Aleiodes > Aleiodes leptofemur. The sequence continues at coordinate 11,478,034 of OZ012611.1, read as the reverse complement.
TTACACTGAGTTTGCATTATGTAAACACCGGAATTAGCGATATTATCCATCTGTCTCACCTTGAATACCAACTTGTTTTTATGTTGTACTGATTTGATGATCCATAACCTCAATGTTAGTTATGTATCACGCAAGAGAATGGATCTTCTGATGCTGCCTTTGGTGTGAGATGTCCATTGGAGATATTTTTCGATCTTCTGATCCCAAATGATTGGTATAATCAACAATTTCCTCAATAATTCTTTCTTTAAGAATATTTCATTTTCTCTCAGTATTAATGCAATATTAGTATCATCTGATTCATGTAATAATTCAGGTTTTCTAGACAAATCGAGAATTAAATTTTCATATTTTTAATTGAATCTTTCAATTGTAACTCGACCATGAGTTTTTAGACAATTCGGCTCCATGATTAATCTTACTATGTCTTTCCTGCAGTATTGACTGATGCTATGACCCATCAAGTTTGTACCCTCAATCGAGTCTGGATGGATTTTCAATCGCATGACTTCAACTTCATTCATTTTTGTTTTCTGATGGAAATTAATATTTTTCAACTGCTGAATTCCCTCGTGTTTGACCTTGTTATGCTTTTCTAGCGCAGATCCAAGTATCACAATGTTAATGTATGGATGATAGCACCACCGCAATCCTTGAAATTTGGTGAGATTAGATGATATGAAGTTGTATTGGAATCTTTGAATTTTTCTTTCATCGAGACTGAAATCGCCATTTCTTGTTATTGCAATTCCTGGACATTCTGTATACATTTGACTGGGAATGAAACCTCTTCGTTTCAGCATATTTTCCAAAGTTGTGAATGTTTTAAATACTGAGAATAGACCTCCGATGATTCTCTCATTCTCTGTCTGATAATGATACTCTGCATTTGCTCCTATTGCTTCTGGTTTCTTGAAAATTGCAAGAATGATTGAGCAATAAGCATTTTCTTTACATGATTCATTGTTGGTCAATGCTATGACCTTAACCTTCCGCAAATCGAACAGCTTATCTGGTTCTTCTCTCAATAAATGTTCATCTAATTTGGTTGAATTAACGATTTCTTCTTGAGATTGTTGCGAGTGTTTTGGAAGTAAACTAGCGCTGTGAGATTCTTGGATAATCTCTATTTCTTTTTCTCTTGAACTCGGATTTGAATTCTCATGAATCGAAGGATGTTGATTTTGTTCCCGATGACAAGATTCCCCTATTTCTATTAGCATCTTCCGATTATTTATCGAGAGATCATTACATTTTGGATTTTTCTTGTGTGAACTCAATTCTTCTCCTATCATTTTCTCTGCAAATATAACTGGATATTCAGTTATTGAGTCATCCAGACTCTTCTTAATAACTATCGTTCTCTTGATGATTTTCTTATGCACAGTTTTGATGGTCTTCCGGTTCTGAGTTGACTCGTTGTTTATTGGTGTCTCATTTTTTACTGGAACCAATCTTTGTTCCCGCATTTCTCGAAAATTGTAACCTGTCCCATTTATCCACAACTCTTTTCCTGGCTCGATTTGTACGCTCAAATCTGTTGATTCTAGAAAGTCTTTCCCAAGAATTCCTCCTGAGCACGGAAATCCATTAGGTACCACATGAAATACGTGTCCTAATTTTTCTTCTCCAATTTTCAGATATATTATAACTTTTCCCAATGTCAACATGGTTTCTTCAGCAATGCCTTGAAGGAGATTTGTGTCTTCTATGATCAGAACTCCATGACGTAATTTACCGATTTTCACTAGCGAAACCATAGCACCAGTGTCTACTAGAAACGCTGTTTGCTTCTTGCGTTTATTGGCACTTAAAATGACATGCCTCTTCATATTAGCTGAGCTGATGCATTTTATCATTTGATTCGTTTGTGTTTTCTCCATATTTTCCAGGATCTCTCCTGTTTCACGTTCAACTCCATATGTCATGATGCGATGAATTTTCCTTGACTGCTGGTAGGACTTTTGTAATCCTCTTGCTGACTCAACTTTTGTCTGTCCGTAAAATTATTTATATTGCTCTCTGCATTACCTTTATTGTGTTGGACTGTCGCAATATATGCTGACTTCGGAATTCCGAGTTTTGCTTTCAGCTTAGGACACTGATGAAAGTTATGAGTACTCGATGTGCAATATTTGCATTTTCCCTGCGACTGTTTGTTCAAATTAATCATTTTCTTTTTCGGTCGACTTACCTCTCCATTATCATACATGTTGTTACGAGGTGGTCGTAAGGGGGTTTTTATCGCCGAGGCGCCCTCTTCCTCCTCTTTCGGAAAAGGATATTGTCCTACGGTCGATAATTGATTATCGACGGTTCAGCCGTAGAGGCAGCACTTGCCGGAGACAGGAGTGAAGGTTTTCACGATTGAAGAAAAAACCCCCACTCCTGTGTAAACTGCCAAGGCAAAAACCACGTATTATCTAAGTTCCGTATAATTGAGTAATTAAATAAGGATTTTAGTGATAAGTGAATTAATCTTAAGTGAAACAAAGAACTCCTAGTGAGATTAGAATTAAGTGTAAAGAACTAAAAAGACTCCCAGTGAGAAATAGCATAAGGAAATTCGGATTGGAGAATTTGGCTGTCACGAGTAAGTCTGTTTTCGTTACCGCGTGTTCAGCCTCAGATAATTAAAAGAAGTATTAATTAGGGGAATTTTGTGGGTTAAATTATCCGGAAAGAGTTGGGGAATAATTGTGGATAACTGAGGCATCGATTTTGGCCAACGATTTAAGTATTTAGCATAAAAAGGAATTGTGAAAATTACAAGAACGTAATTGGCGTCCCCACGCCAATTAAATACATTTAGACATAATCCACAATTATCTCGAACATCGGGGATTTAATTAATCGGGAAGCTCATGGCAGTTGTGGCCAATTAAAGAACAAATACATTCATGGTGTTATTTCCGTGAGAATCCGGAAATAACACATCATTTCTCTGAAAGACATAAAGTCATCAACAGGTGTTGTTGGTACCACGCGGTCGGCCATATTGTTCGCCGGCCGGCTCACCCCCACCATACTCAAGGCGCACCCGCGTGGCGCAGTACTTGGCGCCAAATTCAAACGATAGGGGAATTGGACTTGTATTATTTTCTGCAATTAAAGAGATCTTCCAATGAACAAATCGTCGTGTTAATAATTTGTCTGCCAATATTTCATTTCTTTTGCGTCATTTTTGATATTGCCATTCTTACAATATCATAAGAAAGGAGATATTCGTGACATTTTCTCTCATGTTCTAAATGTCCTGAGATGAAATCTTGAAACCTTTTTTAAAAAAAAGAATTCGATGTCAGATTTAAGTTATTTTTTTTTGTTTTCGCTTCCGAATGGAAGCTCAACAAACGTGAGAATTTTCGATTAAAATTTTTTTTGCCACAAATCACTTAAAATGATGTTGAGAGTCTAAAAATGATTTAGAAAAAAATTTCTGTGTGTGTATGAGTGTGTGTATGTATTAGTGAGTCCCTTAACATGGCACCAAGCCGATTTTGACCCGTTCAACCCTTAGATCAGTCTCAAATGATTGAAAAAAAAAGTGTGTAAAATCTCAGCTCTTAATTTCAATTACACACCGTGCCTTTAAACATGAAATTTTTGACATTGAAAAATCATGTAAAATTTCCAATATTCTCAATTTTTTTGAAATTTCCTCAGTGACTCTGAAAATATGAAATCTGTTTGAACCCCTCTAGTATCAGCCTCACACTGAAATCTCTTGGATTTCAAGCCTAAATGCGATCTCAGGAGTAAGAACAATGGTCAAAAGTTTATTGATTGGTTTTATTAGCCCTTTTTCATAAACGATCATGTACATGAATTTTGAATCTTTCTACGAAAAATCTCGCATCGCAGTCTCTTTTTCGCATCTGGAAATTGTTTCCTGTGTTCAGACACAAGTTGAAGGATGTATTGCTTCTGGGTCTCGTTGTTAGTCAGAATGTTATTATATTCGTCGATCAGTCGTACCGCCCGCTCTGCAGGATCATTCACTACTTTCAATTTCGTGACTATCGCCAAACCATGCTGAAATGATTCATCTTGGGTCCACTCTGAAGGATCGATTTTAAGGAATTGAGTGTCGATTCCAAATCTATCAAGAAACATGAGACAGTGAGGAGTGATGAAATGGTCCAAGTCTTTGTTCAAGAGATTAGCCACTTCCTTGTGGTTTATTTCGAGTCGTTTAGGGCAACTCTCCTTCATTTCATCATCCACTGAGTCATCCACATTCACTTCCGTAGCCATTCTCCTTCTAAAAATCAATCGGCAAACCCTCGTCGAAAAATGCCATGGCAATAGCTTCGGGACTGAGATACCACAAATGGTTGATGAATTTGTTCACAGTAACTTTCGATATTTGTGGATCAACTGATTCAAAATCGTGAAGTTTTTTGATGAACTGCAAATCATGGTTTGGAGCTTGTGGTGCAAGACATGTGAACCATGCTTGAACATATATCATCACGATGAAAATACAAATTTCTCTAATCCCCTTTTCTTCTTTTGCAGTCAACTTGAAGCAGTCTCTGAATAAATAGATCTTGAGACAATATAGAGCCTTTGCCATCCATCGAGCATGATGGATACCTCCTGGGCTTCTGAATTTTACGTCAGAGGGTGAGACAACACCAAGGAATATGAGCGTCAAGTCCAACAATTCTTCATAATCGTCTCGTGGCTGCGCAACTGTCTGAGTTTTTTTTACAACACACTGAATACTTTGAACGTGCTCTTGTAGTATATTCTTTACAGCTTCAGTCCCACACTTATATTTCGATTGGTCAATTTTGCTCCAATGCCCTTTGAATCTCTTGAAAATTTGCACATCTGGACCACTTGATGCTGGCATTTTAACATCAAAAGCTGTTCTTAGTACCAATTCGAAAATATGATGTCGACAAGGTAAATATGAAAGATCTTTTCTCAATATCCGTTCAAGAAGAGTTGCAGCACCTTTAACAGTTCCTAGATTGGCAGCAGTTGTATCACAACACAAGGTCTTAATAGATTCAGAAATACCCCAATCTTCCAGAACTTCATGTATTGCTGTTGCTTGAGCTTCTCCTGAGCCACTATCCGATTCTTGGATCCCCAAGAGTTTTTCTGTATGTCCATTCGTTATAACAACAGGTAGTCTATCAAGAACTTGGTGCTTCAATAAATTAGGCAGTAACTTTCCGTCCCACTGAAGTACCGCTGCCTTCAATTCGATTTCCTGAAATACTTTCTTTATATTTTCTCCTTTTGCTTCACGCAATCGTTCTCTGTATCGGCTGATCGATGTTTTGTTGATAATTAAAGTAGATACATCATGATTGAGGCGATGAGCGATCGTGGCAATCAAGTGTACGGCTTGTCTGTCTGATATTTTGCATCGATCCAACACTGCGACGGCCTTTTCATCGAAAATATTAATCGTTCCTCTTGATTTTTTGGGAGCTGATGGTCCAAGCTGAGATAAATTCTCGGGCAACCATTCATTTTCATCGTTATCAAGTGAAACATTAGAATACGTACCAAGACTCTTTTGACTACAACTCACTGTGCCATCACTACTTGAAGCCAATTCAACAGTTTCATCTGCAATGAAATGATCATGAAGATTTCGTCTCATTAGCTGGTAAGGGGTTATAGCGAATTCGTAAGGACAATGTGTAATGAAATGATTACTTACTCCATAATGCTTTTTCTTCTTCCAGTTTCTCCAAGCGTCTCTTCCGCAACTCTTCCTGCTCTGAACGAATTCTTTCCTCTTCTTCATATATCGGTTCAATATTTGATATATAACCGATTCACTCAGGTTTTCTCTGATTCACCAAAAACTCTCTTCGTACTTCATCAATTTTTTCAAGAACATTAGCGTGAGCAATATCAAAAAGAGTCTTGTTAAAAATCGTAGTGATTTTTATGACGCTCACTTAAGCTACTTATGAGTGACCGTGTAGATTTTCGATGAATTTCAATTAAAGTGGACTGTATTTGATGATATCGAATGATTGATGATTTTCAGGACCTTGGTAGGAATTTCCAGGATAATGGGCGATGGGTCAACACAAGGAGAACTCGCGAAATATAGCAAACAATATACTTTAATTTCGACTAGATTTCACTCAGTTACATGGATGATTTTCACTGATAATTTCTCTTTATTTTCACTGGATAATTGTCTTTTTAATTCACTGATAATTGTCTGATATTGGCACGTGTCGGTTGTAACTCGACGCGCTAGATATTAGTAAGAATTTGACGAATTATTTGTTGATGCACGAATGAATTATAGGAGATAATTCATTGAGCGATAATTCTCCGATAAGTTTCGATAAGTTGCCACTAATTATTTCATCTATTTGATTTTATACACTGTTAATAAACGATACGTTATATGCACGCTAACTACATGAAAAGAGAAAAACGTGATGATAACTTCGAACGTTACAAAGCAAGTGAGTTAGGCGTTGTTCAAAAAGATAGATGAGGTGGTCAGTGCCGTCACTGACCCCCGTGGCTAATATTTGATTTAATTTTGATGGTTGACTGACCTTTTCCTTGGTTGGTAAGGCTGGGATTATTAACATACCGCCCACCGTCACCGAGTGTTTGGAGGCGACTTAGTTGATGATGTTCCAGGTTGTTGATCGTCTTCTTCTTCGCTGTCTTGTTCGGCTTCTTGTTGGATAGTCAGTTCCTGATCATCAGGAAGAGCATCTCCTTCATCCCGCAGTGGCAGAGGTATTAATTTGTGTATTGGACGCAGAACAATTTTTTCTGCAGTCCTACACCTCATAATTCTGGCCTTTCCGTCTCTGTCTACATGAGGCACGATGATTCTGGCCAATGGCCACTTTGATGGTGGATATTCTTCCTTCTCGATGAGTACCAGTTGTCCAGCTTTAAGATTTTCTTCTGGTCTCATCCATTTGTTGATTGCCTGATAACGCTGGATGCATTCTCTATGCCAACGATCCCAAAATTGTTGGACTTGACGAGAGATGCGTTGCCATTTATTTAGTGCATCTGCATCTCGATGAAGTACCGATGGTTCAGGCACTGCTGTTAGTGGATGTCCCACTAAGAAGTGCCCTGGAGTTAGCACCTCACAGTCTCCTGGGTCATCCGTCAGAGGACAAAGAGGTCTGGAATTTACTGCTGCTTCGATCTGACATAGAAGGGTGGTAAGTTCTTCGTATGTCAGAGTGCTGTTTCCGATGATTCTCCGTAGATGATATTTTACTGATTTTACCGCTGCTTCCCATTTTCCACCCATATGTGGAGCCTTAGGTGGGATGAATTTCCATTCTGTGCCATGATTGGCCAGAATTGATGCTAACTTCTTCAACTGGTGTGATTGTCTGCTGAAGAATTGTCGTAATTTGATGTCTGCTCCAGTGAAATTGGTGCCATTGTCACTGTGCATGGTCTTGCTGATTCCTCTTCTTGATGAGAATCGTCTATATGCTGCCAGGAATGCTGGTGTACACAGATCTGTCACCACTTCCAGATGAATTGCTGAAGTGACCATACAAATGAAAACTGCAATGTATCCCTTGTATGTTCCGCTGCTCGCTCCTGTCTGTTGCCGGATTTGAATCGGTTCAGCGTAGTCTACCCCAGTGTGTTCGAACGCTCTCGTTGCATTCAGCTGTTCACTTGGTAGTTGACCCATCAGTTGCTTTGCTCTGATTTGTCTCCATCTGGCACAGATGATACACTTCAGGATATATGATCGGACAGGTGCTCTTCCACCTACAGTCCAATATCGCTGACGTATTTGTGCTAACGTCAGTTGAGTTCCGCCATGATAAGTTGTTTGATGAGCTTCTCTGATGATTAACGTTGATAGCAATGATTTTCTTGGAATTATTGCTTGATGTTGTTCTTCGTTGTCGATATTTGCGTTGCTCAATCGTCCTCCAACTCGGAGAATCCCGTGGTCATCTAGGATTGGTACTAAGTTCTTCAACGGGTTATTGTTTGGTAACGATTGTCCTCTATTGAGGATTCTGATTTCTTCATCAAAGTGTAGGGACTGGACGTAGATCATCCAGTAGATTCGTTCGTTTTCCATTTCTTGTGGAGTGATAACTGGCGATTCTGCTGGTGGTAGTCGCTTGAATCGTCTGATTGCTCGTCGGATCCATGCTGATATCTTCAGCATCCTGGTCAATGACGAATATCTTCCCAAGAATTCGTCTTCTTCAGGGAGATTGACTGGAAATGCTTGAAGGGTCGATGGCTTTTCTTCTAGGTTGACTTCTGATGATATTTCGATAGCTGGTGTTGGCCACTGTTGTTGGTCTCGTTGGAGCCATTCAGGGCCAGTCCACCAGAGATGATGCTGTGCTAATTGTTCCGGAGTTATGCCTCTTGAAGCACAATCCGCTGGATTTTCTTTTCCATTGATGTGTCGCCAGATTGCTGATGGTTGTAGATCTTGGATCCTCTGTACCCGGTTATGGACGAAGTCTTTCCATCTAGATGGATGGCTCTTGATCCATGTGAGGGCTACCGAGGAGTCTGTCCATAGATACGTGGCGATGTCTGGTTGCTCGATGATTCTCATGACGTAGCCGGCTAGTTCCGCAACCATTACTTCTGCTGTCAATTCCAATCTTGGAATGGTCATCTTCTTCAAGGGCGACACCTTAGTTTTTGAACAGACCAAGATTGATGAAATACCTCCATTGGATCCAGTGATTCTCAGGTAGATAGATGCACCCATTGCATCGTTCGATGCATCAGCGAATCCATGGAGTTGGATTTCTTCGTTGAGTGCCGATAGATGAAGCCATCTGGGAATCTTAATGTCTTCAAGATGCTGCAGACTATTTCTAAAGTTCATCCACGTGTTTTGAATGTGCTCAGGTAGTTCCTCATCCCAACCAGCCTTGATGAGCCACAGTTTCTGCATGATGATTTTCGCTCTGACGATCACGGGAGATATCAGGCCCAATGGATCGTAGATTTGAGCAATTTCGGAGAGAATTGTTCTTTTGGTGATACTGGACTTGGTGATCGGCTTGGATTTAAATTGTAGCACGTCTGCTTTCTGGTTCCATTTGATGCCTAGGACTTTGGTTGATGATTCTTCCCAAAGTGATGATGTTGATGATGTTACTGATGAAAGTTGCAACTTGATGAGTGTCTCAGGCGTATTACTACACCATTTCTGCAGCGGAAAGCCGCCCGCCATGCAGAGAGTGATCAATTCTCTGATGAGGGCTTCGAGTTCTTGATGATTATCAGCTCCTCCGAAGATGTCGTCCACGTAACGTCCCTTTTCCAAGGTTCGCGACGCCCTGGGGAACTGGTGTCCTTCATCTTCAGCAAGTTGTTTCAGTACTCGAAGAGCTAGCCATGGAGCACAAGTGGTTCCATAGGTCACTGTTGTCAGTTGGTATTCCTGCTGTTTCTGATGACTGTCTGTCCAGAGTATTCGTTGATAGTCCCAGTCTTCAGGGTCTACGTTGATCTGCCTGAACATCTTAGTGATGTCCGTCCCGAAGACCAGTCTGTGCATTCTGAACCACAGAAGAACGTCGGAGCTGTTCGTCTGTAGTTTTGGCCCAGAATGCAGGATCTCGTTGATGGATACTCCAGATGATGATTTCGCCGATCCATTGAAGACAACTCTGAGCTTGGTTGTCAGGCTGTCTTCTCTAAGAACTCCGTGATGAGGAAAGTAAAACGTTTTCGATGATTGACTGTCAGCTGGTGCAAGAACCATATGCCCCAGATCCTGATACTCTCTGAGAAAGGCATGGTATAGTTCACTGAGGGCTGGTTCCTTTGATAATCTTCGTTGTAGCTTCTTGAGAAAATTTTCTGCGATGTTCTTCGTTTCTCCAAGTGACTCTGAACTGGATTTGAACGGAAGTCTGACGACATACCGTCCCGATGAATCTCGATAGTGTGTTTTCATGAAGTGTTCTTCACATTGTTGTTCTTCAAGTGTCAGGCCACTTGCTGATATTGATGATGTTTCTTCCTGCTCCCAAAAGCTTCGGAGCAGTTCGATGAGTTGTTGATTGGAAGACTTCTTCACCACAGATAGAGAAGTCGTTGGATAGCAACTGTCACAACAAGTTGGACCTGAAACAATCCATCCAAATGTTGTTTCTTGTGCTATCAATTGGTGATTGTCGCCTTTGATGAGTCCTGGTTTGATTATCTTGGAATAATAATCAGCTCCCAGGATCATATCAATAGAACCAGCTTTCTCATAGGTTGGATCAGCTAATTCTAGATGTTGAAACTCGTTGATGGCCTTGGACTTACAGGTGAATGGTGGTATTTTTGCTGTGAGTTTTTTCAGGATGAATGCCGTACATTCTATTGCCGGGTTGTAAGGCCGGTCTGACTGTAGAATGACGATGGCTTCGCCCCTTGATGATTGTGTCTCTGTATGTCCAATGCCCAAGATGTTGATTGTTGATGCTTGCCGTGTCAATTTCAGCCTTGAGGCAAGTTCTTCGGTGATGAATGTTGCTTCTGATCCTTGATCGATCAGAATTCCTGCTCGTCGATGAATGCCCTTTGGTGACGCTGCGGTCACCAAGGCGGTTGCCAAGAATGTTATTTTCTTTGCTACTGGTACTGATGATGATGATGACTCTGATGAGTTCAATGATGTGATGACCTTGTTGGATTGATGATTGTCAGGTTGCTTGATGATGGCCTTGGCCTGTTGGCCTAGCCTAGCGATAATTCTCTGATGTCTTCTGATGTCTTTGGATTGTCTTGGTATTTGTTGATGATTGTCTTGATGCGGCAGCTGCTCGTTTTGATGCCAATTTTACGGGATCACAGATCATTGTGTGATACTTTTCACCACATCCTGGTTGTCTGCACACCTGCTTTGACTTGCATTTGACCAATCGATGAGGGCCAAAGCAGTTGTAGCACACAGATTTCTCAATGACTTGCTGTAATCTCTGATCAAGATTCATGGCCTTGAATTGGGCACATTGTGGACCCAGCCAATGCTCTTGTTGACACACGACGCACTTAGGTACATTTGGAGGTGGTTCTTTGTCATTAGTGGGTGGTTGTATTGTTCCCAGATGAGCTGCGATGTCCTTTGGTTGCTGTCCTTGTGTCTTGCTTGAATTGCCTGATGATTGTCTTGGTGGACGCTTGTTCCCTGGTGGCAATTGTGGTGGTGGTGGATGACTTTCAAGTGCCATGGCTCGATTTCTCAGAAAACTGACTAATTCTGATAATCGTGACATTTGCTTTCGGCTTCCTTGATGAAAATCCCAAGCTTGACGAGTTGGGTCGTCAATCAATCGTCTGACCCAGAAGATCATGTTGACGTCCCAGTATTGGACCGGAACTTCCAATGCCTTCATGGCTTCCAATGACTCATGAAGCGTGTCCAGCAGTTTCATCAACTTCTTTGCATCTGCACCGATGGGTTTCATATCGAGGATGCGGTTCATGTGTTCAGCGATGATTTGCCTTGGATTCTCAAACCGGTCCTGAAGTGTTGTCCAAGCTACCTGATAATTAGCATCGGATAGCGTGAGATTGCTGATGAGTGCCACTGCATCACCTTTAATTAACGACTTAAGAAGCATCAGCTTCTCTGTGTCTTGCAGCTCTGAGCCATCGATGTATGCCTTGAAGGGATTACTAAAAGACGGCCATGCCTTGTAATCTCCCTCAAATGGTTTCACTGCCATCTTTGGCAGCTCCAGAGATGATGGTCTTTTTCCTACTCCTCGTAGAAGTTCTTCTTGCCTTTCGGCCTTCTCCATCATCTTGCCATTAAGATGCTTGTGATCTTCATAGATGCGTTGCACCTGAGCATACGTATTCTCCCGAAAGTACGCATGATTTGATAAATTCTCGGGCACCTCTTCGATGAGTCTCTCGTGGTATGTCTTGAACTGCTCATAGTTCTTTTCCAAGATCTCATCCCAGGCTGGAATAGTTCTGACACTGGCGGTGTCCCTTCCGTTGAGTTCTCTCAATTTAAAATTATTCCTCATGATGTTCAGTCTCTGTATCTGTATGAGAAAACGTCTTTCCCATACTGATTGTCCTGAACTCGCTGCAGTCGATGATGGTGTAGGGAATTGAGTGCCTCCTACTCCAAATTGCTGATGCACAATAGCCGTTATGTTGGCTTTTGTCCCTGGTTCGATTCTGTCGTCGAGATTGTCAGAAATGCCCTTCTGCTCCTCTTGCAGGGAGTCCAATACAGGTGCAATTGACCTACATCCTGGCATGACTATTTTTACGGTTGGTGGTGATTTTTCACCATCTGACAACTGATCATCCTTGTTTTGATCCATTTCTTGCAGTTTGTCTTCTTGATCGATGAGGTTCACTATGATTTCTGGAGTTTGGAATTTCTTGTTTTTCTGTAATTTGTCTTGGGTCACCAGTTATTTCTGAAGTATCCCCTGTAAGATCAGACGCATCTTTAATCGGATCAGACATGATAAATTATTGAAATTAAACTTATCTTATTTAATGTAGATAATTCTCGTTCCAATAATGCAGGAGTATTTCGTTGAATTTCAAATTTGCCGCGTGCTATTTCTTGGCCGCAGCAACTGAACAGCTGTCTCGTGGCAATCGATAAGTGGGTGGAGTCTCTCGTTCCCACTCAAGCGGTCCCCACTCTAGCTGCCTTCGTCGATGAGGTTCGGCTACTGTCGATGATGCTCGTACGCTGTGACGTAGGATCCCAACGAATTGGTGGGGATACCTCTCGCTGCTAGTGCTCGGTAGTTTTCGTGAATCCGAAAATTCCCGACACTTGTTTGTCTCACGTTGCGACTTGTCTTGAGTCCGATGTAAACAAACGCGCACCAAACCGATGAATTTCGACGAGTTTTATCTCGTAAACAAAGCCCGAATAATGCATGAAATAGTCACAAATAATTTTCAAGTTTTATTACACTCCCGTTCCACTGACACTTGAAGGGGAGGGGATTGGTGAAAAGGATAATTTTTTGATGATTTTCAGCGTAATTTCTCGATAATTCTCAGATAATTACTTTCGATAATTATCGTTGCACAATTCGGAGCCGGTTCACTTCGATCCGGCTCGAAGGACCATGTTAAAAATCGTAGTGATTTTTATGACGCTCACTCAAGCTACTTATGAGTGACCGTGTAGATTTTCGATGAATTTCAATTAAAGTGGACTGTATTTGATGATATCGGATGATTGATGATTTTCAGGACCTTGGTAGGAATTTCCAGGATAATGGGCGATGGGTCAACACAAGGAAAACTCGCGAAATATAGCAAACAATATACTTTAATTTCGACTAGATTTCACTCAGTTACATGGATGATTTTCACTGATAATTTCTCTTTATTTTCACTGGATAATTGTCTTTTTAATTCACTGATAATTGTCTGATATTGGCACGTGTCGGTTGTAACTCGACGCGCTAGATATTAGTAAGAATTTGACGGATTATTTGTTGATGCACGAATGAATTATAGAAGATAATTCATTGAGCGATAATTCTCCGATAAGTTTCGATAAGTTGCCACTAATTATTTCATCTATTTGATTTTATACACTGTTAATAAACGATACGTTATATGCACGCTAACTACATGAAAAGAGAAAAACGTGATGATAACTTCGAACGTTACAAAGCAAGTGAGTTACGCGTTGTTCAAAAAGATGGATGAGGTGGTCAGTGCCGTCACTGACCCCCGTGGCTAATATTTGATTTTATTTTGATGGTTGACTGACTTTTTCCTTGGTTGGTAAGGCTGGGATTATTAACAAGTCTTCAGCTCCGATGTGAAAGCTTCTTCTTTTGGTTTATTGAAGGCTTTGCCACGATTCTTTTGCAGTTGTCTCCAGGTTTGATACAGAGATTCCAATTTTTCAATGCAGTGAATTGGTTGTTTCGTAGGTAATCGTGCTTTGTGCCGAAAAATCGTGACTTCATTAATGACCAATGTCGCACTTTCTCGCAACGTCATCTGATCCAATTCTCGAAGATAGAAGAAGAGAACTTTCAGTACTTGTAGTTTTGAAGGTAATTTATACCCAACTATCTGTGGGTCAATATCTCCAATCAGAAAAATATTCTGACGTAGTCTTGGAGCCGAGGACATCATGAAATAAATTAGAATCCAATGAACTCATGAAAATGGATATCAAGTGTCCAAGAATAATGGTCTCAATTACTCTGTCCATTCACAGTTGTTAATCATAAGAGAATCTATTCGAGGTTAGAGTACCAGCTCATATGTTTGCAGATGTCAATAATATAGAGAGGCTACCTTGCCGAGCGGAGGAATCTAATCCGACAAATTTGAATTTCCATTTCACGATGTTGAGTTCAGACACAGGAAAATATATCGCTACTCATCTAGCACAAATAATTGAGAATTTATCTCAGAATTGAGTGAATTTGAGAAAAAATCTCATGAAACTTTTTTATGTTTGAGAAAATTTCCTATGAAACTAATCCATAGCATTTCGCTATAGAATGAGTCGTCAACAACATAATGATTAACAAGATTGATTTCTCATGTTTCAAATTTCGTACTCTTGAAATGAAATTTGGACCTGAAGTCTGGGAGACTCGCTTGCCGGGTCAAGGCTCAATGAAATCACGCAGATTTAAGTTTTTCAGAGCCATTCAAAAGATTGAACAAGAAAAAACGAAAATGTGCAGAGTTTTCAATGGGTTTTCAATGCCAGAAACATCATGCTTGAAGGCACGGTACGTAATTAAAATGAAGGGCTGAAGTTTTGCGCACTTTTTTTTTTATTATTTCAAACCCATCTAGGGGTTGAACACGCCCGAATCCGCTTGGTGCTGTGCTAAGGGCCACACTAGTATGTATGTATGTATGTGTGGATTTTTTTTAATTAACAAGCGGATAATATTATAGCTTTCGAACTGATGTAACTCTCCTGTTATTACTTGAGCAATATGCTTCCGAATGGAAGTGATACAATATTTTTGAAACAATCATCATAATATAAAATTTCGAAAAATTCATTAAAACGGCAATAACTCGAGAACTGATCATGTAAATAAGGTCCAAATTGACAGGCATCCAACTGATACAACTTTCGAAATAATATATGTGTATACTGTCACGTATTTTTTGAATCCACGGCAATCAATAAATTCGTGAAACTCAAAAACAAAATCAAAATATTTAAAATCCAAAAATAAAAATCAAACAACGTTAATTGTTGGGCGCCAGGACGACCTTTCGTCCAAAATCAAAATCCAAAAGAAAACCAAAATGAATCAAATAATTCCCAGGTGAATTTCCGACTAGTCAGCAACAAAAAGATCCCTAGATCTTAATGACCGCGGAGGCGGCTGGGTTCACAACGTCACCTGTAGAGATTGGACTAGGAATACAGACTTCGAGAAATAAAAAGTAAAAGAAGTTAATTTTCATTTCGGAATTATAATTAGAGCGTTATCTTTTTTTTTAAAACTTCTGCTCTTTTTAAAAAAAATAAATTGAAATTGCAATAATCAGAATAAATAAAATGATTCGTTACTGAATTTTAAATTTGTTTAAACAATTAAAATTATCACCGTAATTGTCGAAATGTTTTGCACAATCAATCACTCATGATTCGATACAATCAAAATTTCCATAAAAAAAATAATTAATAAAAAAAATAATTAAAACCAGAATTAATTCAAAAGTCCAGACAAATTCTCACCAACACGACGAAACAAAAATTAAACAACACTATTCGAATTGTCGTTAAAAGAAAATAGTCAAGAACTCAAAAGTCAAAATTTGAATTAATTCTGATTTCCCGCGCAAGCACTTTAATGCTCTACTTTTATATGGGTGATCGGCGTCCCATGGAAATCCGCCTTTATGATTTTCAGCGATGACAGAAATAATAAAAAAAATAAAATGAAATTAATAACTGAAATTTATACGACCACAATCGTCGTTAATAAATAAAATAATAATAATAAAAAAATAATATTTATCATAAAAAAAATATCACTGAAAATCCTTTAAAACGCCAATTTTCCAAATACAAAAAAAAATAATGAATCACAATAAATTCTTTGATTTCCGACAATAATAATTTACGAAAAAATTCATAAAAATAATTAGCGAGAAACGAGAAAACTTTAATTAATTCGCGTTTATTCAAATTTGCGACACAATAAAAAAAAACTAACACGCCATGAAAAATCCAAAAATGGCGGTTACCGGCGTCGAAAACGACGCTAACAAATATATGTCAAAATTATGCAGAGAATAATCACACGCTTACCGGAGTGTTGTTGATAACCTCGAAGCCAAACTATGCCTCCAATTTCCCCGGTAATCGTCCAAAAAAAAATTTCCTCAATTAATCCTCGGTAAATCTTGGCTTTCAATGCAACGCTAATCTTTTAATTGCAACGGTAATTGCTTAAAATTTCCACAACGAAAAACACGTCTGTATTTTTTGCCACCAAAACGGAAAGTGAGGGAAGACGCTGGCGTGCGTCGCAAATTAGACCACAGGTGGCTCTTCCCTTAATTAATCATCCAATGACGTTTGAGACTTTCCTTTATCGCCGGTATTGTTTTATTTTTAATCCGGTAATTAAATTCATGATAAAAGAAAACGTCTTAAAATTCAACGTCAAAAATTCCGAAATAAATTTACACAATCATAACTTAATTAATAATTATGGCAATTAATTATTATTCAATTAATTGTAATATTCAGACGTCCTTGATTTTCTCCATTATCCGCCAATCAAAACTGAGAGTCCATCGGAAAACTCCTCCCATCGATTTCCGTTTTCTGCGTCGATAACTTCCTTCAGCAGCTCTCTATGATCCTGTCCGTCTGCAGGCGCCTCCTTCCGATGTGAAGAAGAACTCCGGCAAGAGAGGGAATATTCAAGGCGGAAATAAATCAAATAAATTAGTTCAAAAAATAAAAAAAAATCGTTTCTCGTTTCTCGGACCCTCCGTTCTGGTGGATAAAAAAAACTAAATTTCATCGCGATACCGGTCTTAAAAAAAAATGTATTGTAACGCAAATATGGCGTTACAATACATAACATCGGTTGAATAGTTCCCAGAAACTGCATTAAAAACTGATTTTCAAAAAATGGACATATCTCAAAAAGTACCGATCGAATACTCTTCAAATACAGTTTAAAAAATAGAGCTCGTCGAGAGGAAGTTTTCCACAAAATCTGAAATTTTTCTATAAAACTGTTTTGCTGTAATTGAGACTTTTATGCACACACAGACATACATACACACACACACACACACACACATGCCCTAAAAATATGCTCTTCTCTCAATTTAGATCATCTTGAGTATCTTCTATTAAAAAAATTACAATCGATCATTCTGATTACATGGCTTCCATTCATGCTTGAATTTTTTTAGAATTTCTAATAACTGGTTTTTAAATTTCCTAATACTCGGTTTTCAAATTATGTCGGTTTTCATAGCCTTTCATGAAAAATGTTGTAGCTTCCATAACAACCCTGATGATTAAGATAGAAACTGCAAATTTGGCTCATATATTGGTTTTCGGAATCTACTGCCTGGGATTGTTACTGGACAACATTGGAGAAACATTTTTTGAAATATGAGTGATTAATCGAAATATCAATTTTTCATTTTTATTTATTTAGGATGAATTCTCATCGATTTGATTCAGATTGAGGAATCAAATGAAACACTATATTATCTAACTGTGTGAATTTTTTCAGATTTTTCTCGTCATTAGTTTTCGAGTTATTTTGATTTTACTAATATTGCATGAGAATGTTGTATTTTCGATAAAAAAAACCTTGATCCAGCTTGTTTTTAAAAGATAGGTAATTCTGTTGAATTTTCATTTGCAGAATTATCTTAAAACTCAAAATATGTTCTCAATCGATTTCATCCAGATTATTATTGGGGAAATATTCGAAATAAGAGGTTTACTAATAAAACGGGGAATCCTTCGGAAGCGACCTGCTGATAAATTAGCAGATGAAACGATAATGATAACTATAATTGTAGCAAGTTCCCACTGGTCGTAGAATAACTCGGGAACTAAACAAAATAGTGTTACGTCCGGAGGACTCTGATCCTTCTTTTAAAATGAACGTAACTGTGGTCTCTGTTTCGGGTCAAGACATACGTCCTTTACACCTGGGATCGAGACCAAGATCAAGAAAAATTTATTGTCCAATTTTTTGGTTCTCACCTTTTTGATTTTTTAGGATAAGGTAGGCCACAATAATTATGTTTAGCAATAAACAAAACAACGTTAATGCTGAATGCCAATTTATTCTGCCGAATAACATTCCAAATTATTAAAATCGGTTTACAATCTTTCAGATAATTCAATCAGTCTGACGATGTTTTACCTTATCGCACTATTGTCTCATTGAGTGGTTTAATTGTTACAATGTGTTCAATAAACTCGGGTTGCGCGATTGATTAATGAAAAGTTCGTTTGTAGTGTAATTTGAATTGTTAAATGATTTTTAAATGATTAAACTTACGGATTGACAATTTGTAATCCTTCGGAATTCACAATTTTTCAACTATCACCAATTAAATTTAGACAAAGATATAATTTTCAGATTGGAGACACAATTGCACGATAATTGTAAGATAATCACTACTCGACTTAAAGTTAATTACTGCTCAAAAACTCGACTGGAAGTTAATTACTGCTCAAAATCTCGACTGGAAGTTAATTACTACTCGAAATCACGATTGGAAGTTAATTACTGCTCGAAATCTCGGCTGGAAGTTAATCACTGCTCAAAATCTCGGCTGGAAGTGTCTGTTCCAGGGCGGTGCATCCCCTTTTATTAGCTCTTGAGGCCCTATTGAGGAATAGATATTGAGGATATAAAGAATGCTCTCGTTGAAATGATCACTGTAAATGGAGAACCATTGAATGCAATTGACGATGGTGGCTTCAGAAAAATTCTAGAGCCTCTGTTGAAATCATCGAGTCCTAACAATACATGCACTTTGTCATCTACTAATGTCAGAGGCTTAGTTGAATTGAAGACAAAAGATGTACGTGATGCAATACGCGAAGGAGTTAAGGTATCTATTCAATTCAATATTTAACACACTTCAGTCTCTTCCCATTGAAGAACATTTTCTCATCTAAAATCACCTTTTAATTTCAGAGTAAATTGCTGAGTCTCGAAGTTGATGCTGCTACACGGGATGATCGAGGTTTCTTAGGAATCAATGTGCAATTCCTTGAAGATGGAATAATTCACATCAGGACTCTTGGAATCATTGAACTTACAGAGAGACACACGGCTGAATATCTCCAGCAGGTCATCCAGACTGTGCTGAACGAGTACGGGATATCTACTTCAAACATCTACTCGTTCACTTCCGATAATGGAGCAAACATGGTGAAGCTGGGGAAGCTGCTCTCTCAGAATCAACACACTCATGATGTTGAGAGTGAGGGGGATGAGGAAGACGATGAGGATGAGAATGACTAAGATGACGTCGAAGCTGAAGAGCTGGATACTTCAATGACCCATGAAGGAATCCATGGCATCGCATTGGACGAATCAGACTCTTGCCGGCTTTCCAATGGTTCCAGTTTCATCTCTAATATTTGCTGCGCTGCCCATACCCTCCAGCTTGCAGTTTATGATGCTCTGAAGGCTTGTAAGGGAATCAATGCGGTAATAGCAAGAGCTCGCACGGTGGCGAAAGCTTTGCGGAAACCAAACATTCGAAAAACTTTACGATTATCCATTCCAAATGCCAAGAAAGCACCTCTTGACGTGGCTACACGGTGGAACTCTACCGCAGACATGCTCCAGTATTTGGTGGATATGAAGAATTTTTGTAGAAATTTCTCAACGTCATCTGAAGATCTTCACTTAACGGATGCAGAATGGCACTTCATCGAGGAGTACTTGAAAGCTCTGATGCCAGCAAGAACAGCAACAATTCGACTCCAAGCTGAACAGCTCACGTTAAGTGCGTTCGATGCGATTTGGTTTGAGTGTAGTGTTGTTACATCCGGAATTGGAACTCCCTTAGCACGGGAAGTCGTAGAAGCAATGAAGAAGAGGGAAGCACAGCTCATGGAAAATGACGCATTATTAGCGTCCATCTATCTCGATCCTCGTTTCATGGGGCTACTCCCGAATGAATATCATGGCCGAGCCGTTGCCAAATTGGAACAAGCTTGGCAAAAAATAGGAGCATTAAACACCGGACGTGGATCCTTCCAATTGGACACACCTAGCAGGACAATGAATAACAATCCATCGGCAATCGACTTACAAGCCGCGCAGTCATCGTCAAGCAGTGATTCCTTTCGGAAAATTTGTGAGAAAGCCATTGCGGCACGAGTCGTACAATCTCAAGGATCATTTGATTTACGTCAATTATTGAAATCGTATAAAATTGCAGTGGTCTTTGATATATCTGGAGATATCTTCTTCTTCTTCTTCTTCTTCTTCTTTTTTATGGCTCTGATCGTTTGATCATCCGGCCGAGATATCTTAGAATATTGGGAAAGTAAGAAGAATTCCATGCCTCAGCTGTACAAACTAGCCACAGTCGTGCATGCAGCACCAGCTACACAAGTGAGCGTGGAACGGCTTTTTTCAGGCATGCTCTTCATATTTTCTCCGCTATGAGCGAATCTGAAGTCCCAGATTCTGGATGATATCATGATTATCCGCTGTAATCACTACAACACCCATAAGAAACTCCGAAAAACTACCGTGAGACCCCGACGGCAAAGGCGACGTACTGAATCTGAAGTACCTACATCAGGATCTTCCAGTGCTAGCACCCCAATTGATGATCATCCTCCACCTAATGTCGACGATTCCTCTAATGGATCTGAAGAATCCATACAAAGATCTCCCGTGAAGTAACATTCAATAAATTCCAGGAAGTATGCTCTTGTATCAATTCTACAATTTTTTTTCGTATATTTGTTCCATCCATTTAACTGTTATCCAAACAATCTTGTCTTGAAATAAATGAAATCGTTATGAACCATATGTTGCGACCATTGAATTTTCTAAAATCCTGATATCTAGTCTAGATCGAAGAAGGTTATTTACAAAAGAAAATTGTGATCTTAATTCATATTTTTATCATATCATATTTTCATACTGAACGACAATGAACTGAGTCTGCGTTCTTCATTCACTGTCGTTTCTGCATCGAAAAATGGAATGCAATAATAATTTTATCCTCCAAAAGAAAATTTCCAATTTTTCACTTATTCACGCGTCATATATAAGAGATCAAAAAAAGTGGATAATAGTATTGCTTTCTAACTGATATAGCTTTTTCTGCTAATACTTTAGCAATATGCTTCCGAATAGAAGTTATTCATTCAATTTGTCAACAATTATCGTATAGTTCTCAATGGATGTTTCCATCTGATTTTTCAGATATTCTGCAATTGTCTTTTTCGTATTTATCCATTTTTTACTCATCAATAATCAGATGTTATTTGAATTGGTTGAAGTTATTCGTTCCTTCCTGCTCTCAATTTTCAGAGATCATTTGTTTATGACGATTCGTTTATTACAACTGACTTTTCATTGATACGCAGATGATATGACATATCATTACTCAAGTATTATAATATACTAGCAATAGATAAATTTGGCTTATGAATTCGTCATCTATTCAGAGTATAGAACTCAATAATGGCTGAAAATAGGAGTTTCTCAGGTGGATGTATTTCATGCATTCTTTTCTAATCCAGTGATCTGACAGAACTATTAGTGATTTCAATCAATGTGACATTCCATTCTCTATTCACTCACAGCCTCAATACCCTCAAAAGCACTGATACAACTTTTTCGGCACTATCATCAAAATATCAAATTTCGTGAAATTCACTAAAACAGCGATAACTCGAGAACTATTCATGCAAATGAGCTCAAAATTGACAGGCATCTAACTGATACAACTCTCGAGATAATGTATGAGTATGAATAACATCAGTTGAATCTTTTCCAGGAACTCCATTAAAAACTGATTTTCGAAAAATGGACATATCTCAAAAAGTACCCATCGCATTCTCTTTAAATAAAGCTAAAAAAATGGAGTTCGTCGAGAGGAAGTTTTCCACAAAATATGAAATTTTTCTATAAAACCGTTTCGCTGTAGTTGAGACTTTTATGCGCATACAGACACACACACACACACACATACACACACACACAGACATGCGCTAAAAATATCATTTTCTCTCTTCTTAGACCATTTTAAGTATCTTCTATTAAAAAGATTGAAATCGAAAATTTTCATGATTACATAGCTTCCATTCGGAAGCAATAAAAAACTTAATTTGTTGAATAGACTTCAATATCTTACTTAGCAGTATATTATTGAATAATTATATCGATTGAGGATAGTATATTGAGGTAAATATTGGGCGAGTACCAGATGCAGATAATTGACCTTGTTTCCTCTATTGCCTAACCTAACTCAAGTACTCATGAATTCTGTCCTGAATTCAGAATACTGACCTGAATATTCCAAAACTATCATTCATGAAGCGATAGATAAATTCTGCTTACGAATTCGTCATCTATTCAAAGCTCAGAACTCAATAATGGCTGAAAGGCCAGGAGGTTCTCAGATGGATGTATTTCATGCATTATTTTTTAATCCAGTGATCTGGCAGAACTATTGATGATTTCAATCAATGCAGCATTCTATTCTCTATTCACTCAGAGCCTCAATACCTTCAAAAGCACTGATATAACTTTTTCAAAACCATCATCAAAATATCAAATTTTGTCAAATTCACTAAAACAGCAATCACTCGAGAACTAATTACGCAAATAAGCTCAAAATTGACAGGCATCTAACTGATACAGCCCGCGAGATAATATATGAGTATAAATGAAATCAGTTGGATAGTTTCCAGAAATTCCATTAAAAACTGATTTTCGAAAAATGGACATATCTCAAAAAGTACTAATCCGATTCTCTTTAAATGAAGCTTAAAAAATAGAGTTCGCTGAGAGGAAGTTTTCCACAAAATATGAAATTTTTCTACAAAACTGTTTTACTGTAGTTGAGACTTTTATACACATACGGACACACACACACACACACACATACACACACTGTAACGGGAGGAAATACGACCAAAAACAAACGCGTAGCAAAAAGCATTAAAATAAAAAGCGCGCTCGTGATTGGTCAGTAGCGAGTGAGTGGGGGGAAACGATCGCACACGGTCCGCGCTGCGGGGATATAAGAAGCCCACAGCACGGACCACCGTCACTCCGCCTCGGACAGCGGTAGCAGTCAGACCTCTCCTTTCCGACGAGCTAACGCTCCTAGGATTCCTTTCCTCTAAACCCAAGCGACACGACGGCGTCTAGCCCTTGTAAAAGCGACGGTGATTCCTCACGGCGACGTAAGTCCTAGTGAAATTCCCAGGCGACGAGGAAACTTTCAGCCTAATCCACCTGAACATCGGAACATCGAGACAGCAGCACGAAGCCCAGCAGCCAATCCGGAGACCAGAACACCGCAGCCAATCAACGTAGAGCCCAGCAGCGAGCCAAGGGGAAGCCGCAGAGTGGGGGGATCGGAGCCGCTGACCACTTCGGGCATATGAAGAGCCCGCGACGCAGAGAAAACAGCAGTTCGCTTCTGCCAGCCACGGCAGAGACAGCTCACCTCTTCGACGAGCTCTCGCAGCTCCTAGGATTTCCTTTCCTCTCTACGACGGCGGATAGCCCTAGTAATTTTCCTTGACGACGGTGCGCGACCCTAGTCTGACAAAGCCCCCATCCTTCACGACGGCGACAAGCCTTAGTGCCCCTTGCGACGAGCCCCGAGCTCCTAGCAAATTTAATAAAGATTTTCCCACAGACAAAGGAGATTACGGAAGCCACCCACGGCGAAGCCTTTTGCGGACGCACCAGGTCCCAGGAAAGCAAGGGCCAGGACGATGAAGAGCACCCGGAGGTTCACCAAGAAGACGTCACCATCAGCCACGATTTATTAATGATTCGACTACGAAACTCGTAAAATCAAAGGGTTAATCATTCATAAAATGAAAATATTAAGATAAAATTCCAAAAATGAAGATCATTTCCAGTATCAAGAGAATAAATGCTCCTCTTAAACTACCTTGTAAATAGTTAAAATGAATATGATTCTTTAGAGCATAACGAAATTGTGTCGACTACATCATTTAATACTTTAGAATAAGTCTCTCTGGTTCGTGGACAAAGACCCATCCACTCCTTTCGTTCTTTCGTACAAAAGTGGTACGTTACAACACACACACAGACATGCGCTAAAAATGTCATTTTCTTTCTCTTTAGACCATTTTGAGTATCTTCTATGAAAGAAATTGGAATCGAAAATTGTCATGATTACATAGCTTCCATTCGGAAGCAAAAAGGAACAAAACGATTCCTAACATGTTCTCCAAAGGAACCATTTACGTTACAACGCATATCGATTTCCAAATAATTTTTCACAGGCAATGAAGTATATGATATAGCTACAGCTTAGTTGAGAATTTCACAGAAGAGATAAATATTCGATCGTGTCCGGAACCAACCCGAGTCGAAAACTTAGGGGTATCAAAAAAATGTATTAAAAAAAAAAGACGAAAATGGCGAGGAAAAGGTCAAAAACAACCAAGAGAAGGAAAATACCAAAAAAAGTGTTGAAGAGGAAAAAAGAGGAGAGACAGAAAATACAAAAATGAGACCCAAAAAAATATGGAGAAACTTTCTCATTCGTGACTTTTCTGTCTCTTCTTTATTTTATATTGTCCTTCTCTCTATATTCTCCTCCCCCACTTTTTTTTGTATTTTTTGTCGCTCTTTTATCATGAAAGTTAGCATAAGTTTTATGTCTTCTCAATCGATTTTTCGACCCTCCTCTCTTTTTGCTTCTGAATGGAAGCTTTGTTTTCACAATTTTTTTTCGGAATGCCAATTTTCAATGGAAACGACTCGAAATTATTCAAAACGTCGAGAAATCATAATGAAAAAAAAGTAGACATGTATGTGTGTGTCTGTCTGTACGGCCCTACGACTCTCTATTACTCGAGAACAGTGAGAAATAAAAATCTGAATTTTTGGCAAGATATCAGTTTTAATGAAATGCATGTTCCATAAAAATTTCAGCAACATCGGCTGAATGGTTTCTAAGACATAGAAATTTGTAATAATCGTATTTCCAAAATTTCACAATCTGCGTGAGACGAATTCCGTTAAAAATTTTACTAAAGCTATGCAACCATAATATCTAATTTTTGGCAAATTTCCATGAATTCAATTCCATTAGTCCATTAGTTATTAATTTTTTTGTGCTTTTCCTCAAAGAGCCGGTCTGTCCACCATAGCTGAAGGAATGATCGACTTAAAGACTTCAAATTTTTTTCTATATATGTAGTTTCGGATAAAGATGGTTGGGATAGGATCTGAGATAGATCGACTGAATGGTTCTCAAGATATTTCAAATTGAAGTTATCCGAAAATAGGCTGTATCTTCCAAACTACTCATCCGATTTCATCGGTACAAAGCTCAGAAGATTCATCTTCTTTTCGAAAAAACCGTTAATTTTTAGGAATTTTTAGATATGGTTCTCCGCTTATTACATTAAAGAATGTATTTTTTCCTCAATAGTTCACAAAAAAACGAAAAAATGTCTTTTTTCTCCATTTTTTTTGAATGAAGACCCATATTTTTCATTTGGTTTTTTGAAAGAATACTTTTTTCTCTATCAAATAAGCCCCTACTCACCTTCGTAGGACAATCAGAAACTGTACCCAAAACGAAACATTAAAAGCGAAAAAAAGATTTTTATGCAAAATTTAATATATATGATGTTTTTCCGAGAGAGATGATAGAAAAAATTCAGGAAAACCATTCGAAAGCATCTTGCTCATGCATTAGCAAAAATTGAAAGGAAGAAATAGCGATTTAAAGTATAACCTAGAAGGAATAGCGACTAACGCAGTGACGAACGCCTGTTTGTTGTATTTTTCCTCGCTTTTTATGTATTTTATATTTTTTTCTTCGGTATTCTTCCTTTCTCTTTCATGCTTTTCCTATATTCTTCTTTTGTATCTTCCCCCCTCTTTCTTCATCTTTATCGACTTTTCTTTCGATATAGGGGAGCCGGGACAAAAAGAACCTGTGAAATGAAATGGTTCGTGATTTTTTTTAAGAGCACCGGCTTCTGTGAGAAATCTGAAAAAATTCACTAATAATGTAGACATATTGTAACATCTTCTTACATTTTTCCAGATTTTCATTCAACAAACGCCGAATAATTTCGACTCGGGTCAATTTGAGCAAGTTTTGTTACCGCTTTTGTTATTGGGACTATCGTTACTCGCGTTTTGTTTCGACTTTTGTTACTCGGAATAACGTTACT
Source organism: Aleiodes leptofemur (assembly GCA_963942555.1). Taxonomy (NCBI): domain Eukaryota; kingdom Metazoa; phylum Arthropoda; class Insecta; order Hymenoptera; family Braconidae; genus Aleiodes; species Aleiodes leptofemur. The sequence goes on along the minus strand of OZ012611.1, from coordinate 11,451,645 downwards.
CGCGCTTTGTTTCCACTTTTGTTACCACTAGTAACGTTAGTCAAGTTTTGTTCCCAATTTTGTTATTGGGACTAACGTTAATCGAGTTTTGTTACCACTTTTGTTATGGGGACTAAGGTTACTCGAGTTTCGTTCCTACTTTTGTTACTGAGACTAACGTTACTCGATTTTTGTTCCCACTTCTGTTTCCGGGACTAACGTTACTCGAGTTTCGTTCCCACTTTTGTTACTGCCAATAACGTTACTTGAGTTTTGTTTCACCTTTTGTTACTGCGACTAACGTTACTCGAATTTTGTTACCACTTTAGTTTCCATATTAATATGTTTCCAGTAACAAAACGTAAGAAACTGTGATTCGTTTCGTTACCGATTTTTATTCCCAGTCCCTGTTGAAAACTGTATGAGTTATTATGCCGACCGTGCCGGAAAACGTAGTTTCAAGAAAAACACATTTGAGGTTTCAGCTACCTCAACAAGGGGCAGCTATTTGCGTGCATCAGGCTCTCGTCGGGCATTCATGTTTTCTATAACAACTTCCGATCTATGTGGAACTTTCACAATCGACTCTCACGGAAATACGCCTAGAAGTGTGAAGAATAATAATCTGTAAAAAAAAAATCATTTTTTTGAAAATCCTGGACGTATGTAACCCCTTAAGAAAACAAAACATGGACGAAGGATCCCTGAACATCCAGACGCCTGTGGCATTCGATGAGCCTGTTTCTCATTATGAGATACATGCTCATTATCCCTATGCATCTTCAACATTTAATTGCAGTGATGAAATACGAATCACAGTACAGAATCAGGACCTCTGTATTCTAACACACAAAAGTCATCTGCATTTGACTGGAAAACTGACCAAAAGTGATAATACTGCTGTTTCTGCAACAACAATGCATTTGTTAACAATGCATTTCGTCATCTCTTTGAAGACATACGTTATGAAATTGATGCGATTGAAGTAGATAAAGTGAAAAATCCTGGAATCACTACTTTAATGAAAAATATCGTATCATTAAGTCATAATCAATCTCAAATGCTGGGATTTATCTTTGCCACTGAGTATGCTGCTAGAATTTACCACGGATTATAAAAAAATCATTGTCAACGTGAAACATGAATTGATAGTGCTACGATCTAGTAATAATAAAAATACTACACTTCAAACCACTGATGGGACTATTGAAATTTCTCTGAGTAAAATTGAATGCCTCATACCTTACGTGACATTATCTGATAGAAAGAAAATGATTCACTCAAGTTTCTTCAGAAAGATCCTGCTATTTCAATGAGTTTCCGATCATGGGAATTATATGAATATCCCATTCTTCCACAGACAACGAAATATGTGTGGACAGCGAAAACAGCTACTCAATTGGAACTACTTCGATATTATTCTCGGTTTTCAAACTGATTGAAAGAACAAGGAAACGAAAAATACTCGCTATTTTGATCATTGCAACATTGCTGATGTCAAACTATTTTTGAATTCACAGTGTTACCTCTAGGGGAATATGAATATAGACATGGATGAAAACCATTATGCTATTCTTTATGATATGTATGCAAATTCTCAACGATCATATTACGATCAGTTTGCAAGTCCACTGCTGAAAAAGAGTGAATTTTTGTCTCATGCACTGCTGATTGTCATAGACTGTTCTAGACAGAATGAAGCTTTGAAATTCGGTCCAGTTGATGTTCGTTTGGAATTCGAAGCTGGAGATAGTTTTCCGGCATATTGTCTTATTTTGCATGATTGTATTGTAGAATACCATCCCATCAGTGGTGGGGTGAAGAAATTTTTTTATATGGTGGGTAGACCACTTAGAAAATGGGTAGCTCATCTAGGGAAGCATCAGTCGTCATGGAGCTCTTGGTAGATGTGCAAGGATTTCAAGGAGCCTTGAATGAAGTTATCGTGAGAGAATTGGCTTTGATAAGTTTGGGAAAATCAGTGGAGAGAGCTCCTATAATGCTTCCCCAGCCTCCATGCGATTCGAATGAAATAGCAGTAAAGTATCGTATTGCAAATAGATGGTTAGAGGGAAATTATCATGGAGTACCATGGAATTATGGCAATATTCCATATAACCAAGTGCAAAGTATGTGTCGAGATGAGATGAAAAATGCCAGCAGAATTCATATGAAAGGTCGTGAGAAGAAGGAATGATTGAATAAAATTTTTATGGATGAATCTCTGCCTTTCATGATAGACTTGGATGAATTCTTCGATGATTGCCCGTCAATCGCAAAATTGGAGGATATCCCAGTTCAAACTTGCCCATTTCATTGTCATATGAAAAATATGACCTGTGCTGTAAAAACAGTAAATGATTTTGTCTTATCAAGATCTACAATTTCCACACAGGGTAGGTATCCATCACAGAACTCGGCTGTGGAGTTGATTTTGTTGAGGTCCATCTTCAATTGAAAGCTCTCCTAGTTTTGAGCAGAGTTGATGTATTTCAATCCTCAGTTGGACATTTTTTTTGGCTTCTCGGAGGCTTTGTTGTAAAATATACCGACGTTTTTCCAAGTCAGCTTTTCGTAGGGAGTAATGTTTCATGGCACAGTTTCAGAGACTGATGGGACTAACGAAAACTGTGCTCTCTTTATACTCGTCCCCCCCTCCTTTTTTCATTTCGAAAAATACCATCATTCTCCAGCGGAAATGAACCTTTTAAACAGGTCCATGAAAGGGAGAGTCTGGAAAATGTCACATAGAACACGTTCAACATGGGACAAAGGGTGGATGTGAGGTGTCGAATTTCAAGGAATATCAACTGAAATCTTGCACACCTTTAAAATCGAATGCAAGTTTGAATCTGTCTTAAAACAGTGTCTGGAAAAAATGTTTAGTGCTCCCCCAATTGTTCACCCATTAACTCCGAATTATCATAATGAGAAGATGTGGAATTGAGTTTGCAGTACTAAGATATTATAGCATGAATCGTCATTATAACTTTTCCTAGGAGGGCACGTGGTAACAGTTCGACGGGCATGACGTGTCAGTGTTTACTTGGTGTTTTTCTGTGTGTTTACTGTAATTTCTCTGTAATTTTCACTGTAAGCGTCAGGCATCTAAAACATTGATTCATCATTCAATCATATGTTTTCGTCGAAAGGAGTGAATAATATATGCAATAAAGCTAACAGGCCCGCTACAATGTCAAATTCTCTCTTCTTGTTGCCATGGCTCTGTGCCTGATACCATGGTGTCTATAACTGTAAATGAAGCTGGACTACTCTTCTTAGTCTGTTCTCGTATCTTTGGGGTTGAAATATGAAAAAAGTACTCTTGGCCGCGTACGGTTCCGCAAGCGTACAACAATTGCATATTTGTCTATTTATTCAGTTTTTTATCAGACTTTATCCGTGCCTAGTATTGAGGTTATTGTCCATCTCTCTCATAATCCCCTCCCCAGAAAATCTGCGCGTGAGGTGAGCGCTAACGGGCATGAATCATTCGAGTGAGCTGTAGAGCCGAAACTTACAGCAAGGAATGAGTGACTCTGACAGTGCGTGTGGTGACAGCCTATTTCAGCTGATATCTTATCCATCGAAAGCAAAGATCCTCATTTCTTCACCGTTAGTCTCACTTGATAAATCTTCCTACACTTGGATTGGGCAAATCACTGCTTACCCTGAACATCTCTTCGGTAGAAATATCTTCTCCACTCATCTCTCAAAATTCATCATCAGCCCTGGGGTCTGTGGAATCTCTGTCAGGGCGACTAGAGCCCATTTCAACGACTATTCTTGATCATGATTTAATCCTTCGGAAAATCCCAGGAAATCCGTCCTATCGCATATTTTGCCTGCGCCGTCCAAGGCTTGAGATGAAAAGCAGAAAAAAGACACCATCTCTGGGAAACTGTTTAACGGAAACCCTTAAGAGAGGCACTAAACGTTATGCTGATGGTCTCGCTTTGTCGTCTGACACTCATAATTTTTAAAAACAGTCTGAAGGGAAGGATAAAGCAACTACGTTAGCTCGATCCAGCTTTGAATTGCGAGTTACACCTACATCTGAACCTCCCACGTCCACTCCCTCCAACATATCAGATTTCAAACATTTTTCTACAATTACAACAGAAGCTTCTCCAATAATCATGGATCTCCCAACCTCAGGCAATGACTCCATCTTATTGGCCTTGAAACAAATGGAAGAGAGATTGAATCTTAAGTCCGACGAAAGAATCCAATCCATGAAGCAAGAAATGGTTCAGAAAGTGACTGAAGACTCCAACAAGGAAATTGATATACTAACCGAAGGGCTTGAATCTCTTATCAGGGGACTCCACGAAAAAGGATAGGTGGAATGGACAGCTCGGGAAAAAAGGCTAGTGAATAGCGATGCCCCTGAATATGTCTAGTACTGTCTGTAACCACGGACTTACAAAGAGTAACAAACCCTGGTTCAACTTGGAGTGTAGAGACTCCAAGCGTGTAGTAGCTGATGCGAGAGGAGAGATGGAAGCTGCGACTTATGCTGACTCTCAGAAGGTTCAATTCTGTAAGGAAAGAAAGAGGCACGGAAACTTACTCAAAGCCAAGAAAAAAGTCTTTTCTGATGAAATTCAAAATAAATTCGCAAATATTGATAATGTAAAATCATTTTGGAGAGTAGTAAAATCGGCTAGAGGTTGTAACGGTTTGCTCAGCTGACCTTGGCCAACCGTTGAAGGCACAAAAAATTTTCTAAATTTTACCCAATTTTATGCTTCTAGTTCTTTTTCAATTTATTCCCAATTAATTTGCCTTCTTGAAAAAATGGGCGCCAGTCGTTTTTGAAAAATTCTACAAATTTGGGGGAAAACGACAAATCCCCAAGTTTTATTTAATTTTAATGAACAACAAAAATCCCAAAAAGACTCTAATTTAACCCGCTTTCTTACGAGAGACTCCTATATTGTCTCAAGGGGGGGAGGGGACGATACCCTCCCTTTGGGTATTCGGACAGACGAAAAAACTTTACACAAACTCCTGAAAATTTCGGTTTAAATAACAAAAATTAGATATATTCAAAAAATATATGTGTACATTTAAATCAGAGAAAATAGGAATTTTGTTGGAATAATACGACGATTATTTCACTTTAATTATTAATCTTGAACGTAACTTGGAATAAACAAAGATAACTTCAATTTTGCTTGGGTGGATACACCCCAAACAGACGCTAACTCGACGTTTTCTTTACTCTTTCGCTCTTTTTATAAATAAATGTCAATGATTTTAACTCAAAATGTCTCTTATTTGTGCGGGGACTCGCGTACCTTACTTTATTTGTGCTTTCTTTCCTCCGTGTCGAACTCTCTTAATTTCCTTGACTTTTCTTTACTTTACTTAACTTTCTTTACAATTTTCTCTATACTTTTCTGTAACTTTATCTGAATTGTCTCTACACGATGTGACCGCCACGGTGTCCCGGGAGAAGAAGAACGAGTCTTCTCTCCCACGAGTTGCGTTGGGTGCCCTCGGCCGTTCCCGCACAACTTCGGTAGAACCGAGGCCCAACTCGACCAATAATCACGCGAGTCCCCACTACTCTCCTTAACGTCACTGAGTTTAATATATATATATATATATATATATATATATATATATATATATATATAATATATATAACACGCGAAAATAATCATAATAGTTACAACATGACAATATTTTCCCGACAATCAAACGAAAAAGTTTTGTCTCTTATTTCACTCGAGTTTTCACTGGCTTCGGCGTTGTCCCCGACGATCTCCGGCCTCTCTCGCTGTTGGCCAACATCCATCAGTGTTGGCTGGTGTTGGACCAACTCCCTGGATGCTGCTCCGATCCAGGCTCCTCCAGATCGTCCTTGGTTCTGCTACTTTGTTTGTGGGACTGGGAAAAATCCTTCCCAGTCTTACTCTCGTACTTTCCTCCAAATTTTGGAGGAAAATTGAGCAAAAATAAACAAAAATAATTAGTGAGGTCATTAGCTTTTGCTGACCTCACTCTGGACATATGCTGACTTGACTCAAAATGAGCCCCATTCTCACCGGGTACCGCGAGTTGCGGCCATTATCGCGATTTAAAAAAAAATAAGTAATTTTTCTGAATTTTCTTGATTCGGTGACGGTAAAAACCGTCACAAGGTTATCAAGTGCCGAATTTTCCAATAGCTCTTACGCAATGGCAAGAATTCTATATGAATATTTTTCACCCGAGAGTCCTAACGGAAAGCAACTTTTTCACGGTCGTGGATGAATTCATGGACAGGGAAATCACCCCGAGCGAGATCATCTTGAGTCTGAATGAGTCCAAAAACGGTGAAGCACTCGGAAGTGATGAAGTATCAAATGAATTTTTGAAAGCCGTACCAGAAAATTGGATTCTTCATATTACGGTCGTATCTAACGAAATTCTGAGTACTGAAGAGATCCCCTCTTCTTGGGGTGATGTCTTACTGTCCATGCTACATAAGGGCAGAGATAAAACCGACCCGTCAAACTATCTAGATACGCGGTAGCGTATCGGCCAAGTACATGTTGAAGGGCCGAGCGCTGAGCGTATATATTCTCGACAGAGCTTCCCCCTCCACCACTCTTTTTTCTTTATTATTTAATTGCTCAAAAACGAGACAAACTACGCAAAAAGTAGTCTTAGTTACATCACCTAATTCGACATCGAGCATTCGAATGGTGATTTTTTTTTTTTTTAATCAATATTTAACTAAAGACGCCCCATAGCAACGGCCCCGGAAACATTTTTCGCCAATTACATCATCTCGAAGCCACATTTCTCTTAGAAGGTTGGTACCACTGTCTCTTTCGTTGACAGCCAGTCTCTATCGATTAAACCGGAGTAAAATCCGAAAGTCGGTAAAAAAAATTACCATTCACAGGTAAGTCGTTATCGACTTTCAGAAATTTATCGAAGAAGATGGGTTGAAGTCAGACTAGTCGGAAGGAAAAAGTCGGAAAAATTCCAATAAAATGGAAAAATTTGAAAAAAAGATCGAAAATCTCAAATATCGAAATAGAAACTGACTTTTGAAATATATTGGCAAAAGAAGGTTGCCAGAGTTTAATTTGAGAAAATCTCGGAAAAAGAATTCGAAAAATTTCGAAAGAATTTCAAAAAATTTCAAAAAATTCAAAAAACAATCGAAAAAAATCTAAAAAAATTCAAGAATCGGAAAATTTGAAAAAAAAATCGAAAAATCTCAAGTATCAAAATAAAAACTGATTTTTGAAATATATATTGGCTAAGGGAGGTTACCGGAGTTTAATGTGAGAAACTTTTGAAAAAAAATCGAAAAATTTCCAAAAAATTTCAAAAACCTCGAAAAAAAATCGAAAAGAAATTGAAAAAATTAAAAATAAAACGAAAAATTTGAAGAAAAAAATCGAAAAATTTCAAAATAAAAACTGATTTTTAAAATATACATTGACAAAGGAAGGTTGCCGGAGTTCAATTTGAGAAACTTTTGGAAATAAAATCTAAAAATTTGCAAAAAATTTCTAAAAAATTCGAGAAAAAAAACGAAAAAAATGGAAAAAAAAATCGAAAAATTTGCAAAAAAAATCTCAAATATCAAAATTAAAATTTTTTTCTTTCTTAATTTTCTTTTTATGCAAATATAGTCGAAATAAGAAACTGCTCGAAGAAAGAATGTCCTAATGCTAACTTGGACGAAAATGATGTACTGAAGAATTTTTAAATGTAGTAAAATTAAGATGCTGAAACTTTTTTACGTAGAAATATTTATTCGAAGAATCCGTAACTTTTAGAAAAAAATCATTGTCGATAAAAAAGATGGAGAGTGACATGTACTTATAAAAAAAATTTCCTCACATATACTCATTCCGAAAAGGAACTAGGGCGATAAATAATCGCTAGGATCATTAACCCTTAGCGGCCACTAGGGGTAATTAGTTACCCCAGGCTCAGAAAAAGAAATGTTGAAAAAATCATGAGAAATGTTGAAGAACTCTTCAACAAACACGAAACAATCGATTAGAACTTCTAAAATACCCGTATCTCTTTTACAACTAAGTTTTTCTAACGTGGGGAACTCCTTACCCCGTGTGGCCGCTATGTGGCCAAATCGAGGTGTGGCCGTTAAGGGTTAATTGCACGAATAAATAATTGAGGAAATATTTATGCGTGGAATTATTAACAGTCCGATGACATTATCATTGCGAATGGAAAATCAGGAGAAGTTAGAAATGATGAGAAAGATAAAAAATCACATTCAAGTATGAACGAAAAAATGATTTTCAAAATTGTTCAATGAAGAAATAAATTCAGGATGAATGAATGATTAGTAAGCCTATGAATTTTGAGGTAATCATAATTTCAAAAATAAATTTTGGATTAATTTCATTTTCTGGAGAATTGGGAATTGCTCGGAAATCCTATTTGACACATTCATAGAAATACAGAAGAATCGAATGCATTCTATTTTGAAATTCCCATGAATTGGCGAATTTATGGGTTCTCGGTAAAAAAATTATTTTTTTTTCCGGGAAAGTTCCCATTCTCCAGAAAATACAATCGGTCTAAAATTTATTTTTGAAATTATAATTACACCAAAATTTATAGGCCTGCTGATTATTCGTTCATTCCAATTTAATTCCTACATTGAACAATTTCGAAAACTATTTTTCCTTCCATAGTTCAATGCACTTTCTTATTTTTCTCATTATCTTCAATTTCTCCTATGTTATGTCGGAGTGACAATAACTGTTGACAAGATTCTTTATTTTATTGAGATTTAAAGAAGTATTTCTATGAATCCCAAATTAAACAAGAATCCGATCAACTGAATTTTTCCCTGTTTTAGTCCTAGCCTTTCGACCAATAGACTGGGATTAGGGAGTCGAAAGAAAAACACGTGTATTTTTAATAAACAACAATTTGATTTATATTTTAAATATTTCCGCGATTTTACAAAAACATAAAACCCTTTTGTCGACTTGTTACTTTTAGTTATTCTGATTCAAACTTGATTAAAAATTTCACTTGTAATTTAATTTAAACAATTCCATTTAATATGAACTCTCTTGAATTGAACTTGAAAAATGTTTGTAATTATTTACTCGATCATTAACTTTTAGAACGGTATTCAAATATTCTTATTTCACTTAGTAATTTTTTTCTTCTTTTTCTTTTTCTCATTTTGTAGACTAAACCGGTTGACAATTGTGAACGTCTGTAGACTTGACGGTTTCGGAGCTTAAAACTTGACTGACTAAAAATTAAACAGTTCTGTAGTCCTCTGAATAATTTTCAAGGCGTTTCCTTATTTTTTAAGGGAGAGGAGTCTAAGACCAATGACGTAACATTTGGGTCTTAGATTTCCCTCTTAAAAGTTTTCTGGACCAATGCTTCAGGGTCACTCCATCCCCTCCACATGGTTTCATCTTAAATTCCTATATGTAGGTGAACTTATGTCTTGCTTTGGGGCGGCCCGTTCTCCCCTCCACAATATACAGTTTTCTAACTTTCTCGAGTCAAAAAAAAACATCTGTTTCAAATGTATTCCGTTAAATTTTTGTAGTCTCCAAAATTCTGAACACTTGTAGAAACGTCTAGACACTATTTTCAAAATAAAGTATTCAACGGACCCTCTGGACCAGATGAGAGGGTCGTAAAAACAGAGAGAGACAGCGAGAGTGGGCCCAACGCCACTACGTCGCCTGTCACTTGAGAACCCATGTATGGTTTTCCTTTTACTCGAATTTTCTCTTCGTTAATTTTTTTTTTGTCATGCGTTTTTGAAATTGAATCTCTTTCCAAAAACGAGAATTTTCAAAGTGAGACACTTGAGTAGACGGCACTGTGTCTAAAATTTATTGCTAGTCCACAAAAAATCGTGGGAAAGCAACCAAAATTATTTTCTAAAAATGTATTCGTTTGTTCGATATTTTGAATATTTTTTATCTATTTATTTACGTAAAATGAACGACTGACGGACGTCACACCTAATTTTGCATTCGCAATGATAATGTCGTCGGGCTATTAATAAGTCCACGACTAAATATTTTGTCAATTATTTGTTATTCATCGCACTAGTTCCTTTTCGGGATTATTATATGTAGGGAAAAGTTTTTTTATGATACGTTCATTTTCCATCTTTTTTATTTTCAATCATTTTTTTCCCAACAGTTATGGATTCTTCGAATAAATATTTCTAAAGAAAAAAGTTTCGGTATCTTAATCCTGCACACTTTAGAAAAATCGTGAGTATATCATTCGGTCATTTATCCATGCAGAGGGGAAATTTTCGAAAGAATTTATAAAAGGACTTTTTTCTTTGCCCAGTTTCCTGTTCTCACTTCTTCCGTCCGGCCTGTGCCCTCAACCGAAGAAGATTCCGAAAACTTTAAAAAAACAATGAAATCTGGGGGACAAAAACAGAAACTGAAGTTTCTGTTGGAAAAATGTGGCCAAGTACATGTTGCTGAGAATCCCCTTCTTTTAAAAAATGAATGAGATAATTCGAAGGAGCCAAGAATTCGAACAATTCTGCGAGAGCTGATGAGGAGGACAAGGAACAAATACGAGTAGATGGCAGATTATTTAGTAGGGAAAATTAGAAACTTGGCCTTTTCACATCCGAAGTCATTGATGAAAATCGAAAAGGCCAAGTTTCTAATTTTTCCTACTAAATAATCTGCCATCTACTCGTATTTGTTCCTTGTCCTCCTCATCAGCTCTCGCAGAATTGTTCGAATTCTTGGCTCCTTCGAATTATCTCATTCATTTTTTAAAAGAGGGGGATTCTCAGCAACATGTACTTGGCCACATTTTTCCAACAGAAACTTCAGTTTCTGTTTTTGTCCCCTAAAGGTATAGTGCTGATAAATTGCATAGCGTAACTTTTTGACATGATCTTAAGGGACTGTCTAGAGGAATTGCCTACGAGGAACAGTATCATCCCTGAACAGCAAGCTGGCTTTGTCAAAAACCACAGTTGTATGGACAACACTTTTACTCTCGCATCGGCATTACAGTTCCAACTGAGATTAAGGGGGTGCAGGGGCTATGCCTTATTCATTGACTACAAGAGCTTTTGATACGATCGATCATAATCGTTTATGGCTCAAACTCCTTCGAATAGGTGTTAGTTCAAAACTTATTAGAATTATAAAAAACTTTTACGAGCAAAAAACGAGCAGGCACGTATATGAATAAAGCAGGTCCCTGTGTTCTTTGATGCTGTAAATATCACGGAGGGTGTTCTCCAGGGGGAGATCCTGAGCCCGCTGCTATTCATTTTATTTATATCGAACACAGAAAGTTTTTGCCTGAGTGGGGGTGCATGGGGTAGCCCCCTGGACGGATACAATGATCTCGTCTTGCTCCTGTACGCAGACAACTTGGTGCTACTCTCTGGAAATGCATTACTTGCACAAAACAAGTGAAAAATCGCCTTTAATGCTTATCAGGTAGCCTTTTCTGCTAATTCATTAGCAATTCGCTTCCAAATGGTCTTCATATTTTCTTTCAAATAAAATTCACTCATGGATATTATATCCAATACATTTTTTTTATTAAATACAGAAGAACCCGAACAATAGCATTTTAATGCTTTAGAATATGTTTTCAGTGCATGATCGTTTTTGCAATAATGAATTACCCACTAGATATTCATTTAGAAAGGAACATGGGAAACGGAGGAACATTATTCCGTTATATTAATATTTTTCGGGAAAATCCATCTTTTTTTACTGAAAAGCTAGCTTTTTTCCCTCCTACACCGAACTTCCTTCGGCTTTTTCCATTAGAATAACATTTTTCGGGTAAATTGTTTTCGTATAAATTCTTCTCTCCACGGTAATCATTACTGTCAATTGACATGAGTCATCCAATTAATTTTATGTCTCCTTGGAAACAAGTTGTTGATGTCGTTAGCAAAAAATATTATTTAAAAGTGTCAATTTTCATTCAAAATGGCTGATGGTAAGTATAAAAGTATTTTCTGAAGATAATAAAAATTAATCAAGTTAGTATTCTTTTCAATATTTTCTTATTTATACATTTTTCAAGAGGAGAGAGATTTAAAGAGAAAAATCAATGATTTGGATAATTCGACTGCTGGTGGCTCTTCTCCATCCACTGGGAGTGAAGGTAATTATATTATAGATTAATCAATTATTGATATTTATATATAACTACTTTAATTTCATTAAGATAATTATAATATTGATCACCACTTCATTTGAATGAGTTTTTTATTCTTGAGAAATACATCCTTGGCATAATTCATTTTGAACAACAATTAATCAAGAAAAAATGTAAAAACATCTACTTCTTGCAGGCAATTTTCGTTTTCATCAATTAATTTTTGCGATTCCAGGTTCCACTACTGGAATAAGCTTAACTCCATCAACAACATTAGTGCTCTATAACTCCAATATAAAATCAAGAATGATGTGAGAATAATGTTTGAAATATATTGAAATTCGATAGTGATATGGTAAAGTATGTTTCGTCTCAAAGTATTATTCGTTTGAATCTCTTGGAGTTGTAAGTTCCAAGAGTCTGACCTTCTCAGAAATACCTTGAGGGAAACTGCTACACGCCGAATTGGTTCTTTGTGTAGCTAATTCAAATGTGTGAGATGTGATTGGGTAGGAAAGGTTGATTTGGAGACTAGGAGACTTGGATTGAATACAAGTGTTTGAAAACAAGACTTAGATTTTATTTACTAAAATATGTACAAGTGTTGTTCTCCTTAGAGGTTGTATTCGTTACTGATCTTAAAATTCTAAAACTGCTGTATTTATGTGCCTAGAATGTACAATGTTTGTTGGAGGGGTTGAAATTTTCATTAGAGGGGACTTAGGTTTCATTGGTCGGAAATTTGAGGGTAGGGCGGCTAACTTATTGGTTGCTAGTGGGCTTATTGGTTTCTTATTGGTTTCTTATTGGTTGCTAGTGGGCTTTTCCCCAAGTAAGGCAGATGTTCAAAGACGTTAGAGTGGGGGTATGCGTAGGGATAGTGTCGCCGATGTTAGCTGCAGCTGCAGGTCATAAGCGACCCAAGGAAAAACCCAAAGTTCATTTGGAGTTTTTATTGCACGGGATTAACGAGGACCCAAAAACTCTTTTGGAGTTTTATTGCATGGGATTAACGAGGAGAAATGATTTTCTTACTTGGGATTAACGATGAATCATTTTTGGGAAAGAGGAGAGGTTTCGTGAGTGTCTTGAACGTTTCATTTTAGTGTTTTATTGAGGTAGGATTAAGGAAGTGAAGAAAAGGCTGCTCGCCAGATGTTGGGGAAAATTGTTGAGTGTATTTCTGAGAATAATATTAAATTTAAAATATTCTTATTATTTTTTGTGCGTGGTGACGCGCAACAAAGTAAGATGAAAGTTATGAACAAATCCCGTTTACAAAGTCAATGGAGATGTATAAGAATTCATAACAATTTGATTCAATTATTTTGTTTCAGTTTCAGAATTTTATTGTGAAATCAACTTAAAACTAATTTTTTGATTATTGACATCTTTTACCATCAAAAATTCACCATCAATTCACTCTTGAATTTGAGTGATCATTTGATAATTAACTATGACCCTTCAATTTCAGAACAATCATTGGGATTGTTGATCAAATAACTCCAAGTGAACCATCACGTGATGGTTCAAAGAACATATTCAAATGGACTCTGAATAATGGAGATGGCGAAAGAGTTCAGTGTATCGCGTGGGATAGTCAAATTCCAAGAATCCAGTCCAAAATTCTTCTTGGAAATGTATTTTCCCCATTATTTTCATCAAGTTAGGATGCATAATTTGTTCATGATAATATTTCTTCAATTTGATGTTAGGTTCTCCTGATTAATGGAGTTTCTACGGGTGCAGCCAATACCGCACTTCCTAATGGAACATTATCTTATCAATTAACTGTGCACTCAAATACTACGATTGAAGTTTTACGTCAATTTGGTTCTGATATAAATAAAATAGAAATTATGCAGACCTTAAAATTAGTAGAAATTGAGTCAGTTTGCAATCACAGAAAATGCATCCATGAGTATATTACATAAATAATGAATAATATACTTTTTATGTGTTGTTTTGTCTCTATTTATATTAATTAAAGTTCACTGAGGTTCCTCGATAGTCTTACAACCACTCTCGATACACTCTAGAAACATTGTGGTAACTCAATATACATAGTTACAGTGGAAATGGGCACATGGCATCATTATGCTGGAACCAGAATGTTACCAGAGTGGGTTTGAGGTCGTAAAAGTTATTTGAGTTGAATTATCTTTTATTTTAAAGCAAAAACGATGAATATTCTATTTTTTCATTCACGTTCTTGAAGAAATTGAATTATCATATTCAATCGTATCTATTGAAATATAATTCTAATTTTTGCTTCCGAATGGAAGCATTGATTTCGTCGGATTTTTCGATTTCGAGATTTCATCGGAATATGACTACAAATGATCCGAAACGTCGAAAAATCATATTTTTAAAGCATGTCTGTATGTGTGTATGTGTGTGACTGTGTGTGTCTGAGTGTATTGCCATGTATCGTCATTTTCTCCGGAACGGCTATACTTAGCGCTCTCAAAATTTGACAGTATTTTTCCTGCACAATGCTGCCATAAAAATTTCAGCGAAATCGGTTGAATAGTTTCCGAGAAAAATCGAATTTTCTAAAAAGCGTTTTTTTGAATTTTCTCGATGAAAAATTAATTTGTAGCGCCCAGTTAGGGCTATGATATTCATCTGATTAAAACTCACACTTTTGACTGTTGGTAAATTTTTCTCTGAATCTTAGTTTTGGAAATTATTTCAATTTTAGTGATTTTCAGTTCATATTTTAGCGGAACGATAACTCGATAAGTATTTGAGATAGAGACTTCAAATTTCGTCAGTTTGTATATCTGATGAAGGTGCTATTGAAACTAGGCGAAATACGTCCAGCCGTTTCTGAGATATTTGTTACGTCAGAATTATTATTGCTAATAATCCCAAAATAGCATGGATTTTATTATTTTTCCTGTTTTGAGCCTAGTTCATAACTAATAGCTCGGGATAGGAAGAAGGGAGTTTTTGCGTTTAATTATTTCTAATAGGGTGACAAGGTGAAAATAACAGATATTTTTTTAATATAATTTGGTTTATATTTCCTGAATAAAAATAATTTTGACGATTTTACAAAAATAATTATAAGAGTTTGCAATTAATTTCCAATGAATTCGGATTTAAAATATTCAATTTCATTCATAAAAATAATTCACAAAATTGGACACAGATAATATTTCAATTTCTCAATCAATTTCCAAATAAGTTGAATTCCAATGATTTAATTTTTTCCGATAAAACAATTCCCAAAATTTAGCAAAAATAACAATTTAATTTTTCAATCAATTTCCAATTAAATTTTGATTTCAATTATTCAATTTTCTCAATAAAAATAATTCCCAAAATCTAACAAAAATAGAACTCGATTTTCCAATTGATTTTCATATAAATTTAAATTCGATCAATTAATTTCATCATAAAAATAATTCCCAAAATTTAACAAAAATGGAACAAAACTTAACAAAAATGCTCAGATTGATTATTTTTGATATTTTAACTTTTTTTTTTTCTTCTTATTTTTAATACATGAGATCTGCGTGCGCAGTATCCACGGTTTCAAATAAATTTTTCCACTTATCTTCTTCTGCTTAATTTTAGACGATTCTCAATTCCAAAATCTTCCTTTTCTCCTTTTCTCACAATTCTCAAAGTCACAATTCTTTCTATCCTCTCTTTTTCATAATTCCACAGTTTTAACAAGTTCTTTTTCTCTCTCTCACAATTTCCAAAATTCACAATTATTTTGATCTTCCCTCTTTCTTAATTTAATAACTTTAACAATTTTTCTTTCTCTTTTTTTTTTCCACACCAACAATTTTGAATTCTTAGTTTCTTTCTTTTTTCTTTTCTTTTTCACTTTAAATCCTTTAGTTTTTCATAATTCCCTTTTTGTTTCTTCTCTCTCTCTTTTTTTTTCTTCTCATCTCTTCTAAACAATTTCACAATTTCTATTTTCTTTATTATTTTTTTCTTTTTTTTTTGTACAAGCTCTTCCAAATCTTTATTTCCTGCTTACTTCCTTCTTCACACCCAACTAACTTAATGAGGGAAAGGAGTGCAATGACTTCGCGGTTGTTGATGCCCCTTCTCCTAATTTATTCAATAGTGGGGTCAATCATGTGACAAAAATTGCACATGATTCGCACCTCACAATTGAAGGAGTGGGAAAATGCTCGCATTTTCCACTGTTGTCGAGGCATAGTAATTCGATGCCCTTGACCATCAGTGGGAGAGCGAGAGAGAAAAGAGAGAATTGAGTTATTTAACTCGTTTTCTCCCCTCCCCACTCATTCCAATAATATATAAAAAAAAATCATAACCAAAATACTTTGATTTGAGACGATCCGTGTTATTTACACCGGATGTCTTTTATCATTTTATTAGAACAATGGTGGATCGTATTCACCATTGTATCTAAAATTTCTTTTATTCAAAACGAAAAGTATCTTTCGTTTCGAATATTTTCTCAAGAAAAAAAAAAAAAAAAAAAACGTCTCAGTTTTTCTGGACGTTACATATTTGCAAAAAAATGATTTTTCTTTAAAGGCGTATTTCTCAAAAACTACGCGACGGATTTGCACCAGCTTGTACTTAAAAAATTCGTTATAATGAAAGGAATGAACTCTCTAGATTCCCAATTGATTGGTCAAATATTTATTTTTATTTTGAAAAAAAATAACTTTTTTATAAAAAATCGGAAATGTAAATTTTTCTCAATTTTTTCCCAAGAATACATATTGTTTTTATTTCATGATAATGAAATATATAATTTTCCGAATAAAATGAGACAATTTTGATCCTGATATGATGATGAGAACATTAAAAAGTTGAATCATCAAATTCAGAAATTAATTAACTCATGTTAATTAAAATGGTCATTATTGGATTAGAGATTGAAAATTCCATTCGGAAGCCTACTGCCAATTGTATTGGCAGAATATTGAATCTAAGAATTCAAATAACCCACAAGGAGTTAACGCCTGCTTGTTTTTCTTACCAAAGTTCCAACGTGATCAATAAATGATTGGATTAATCCAGAAGAAAGAAGGATTTCAATCGATTTGTTTCGGCGTTATAGGAAAAGGAGAGTACTGTTTGGAAATAAAACTTATGGAATTCGAGGATCCATTTATCCATCCATTCAAAATTGGTCAACATATTGAAATTCAAGGATTCATAAAAAAATCAGGTATTGATTAGAATATATTAATTAATCAAGAATAGTAATGAACAATATCATATTTTTTCAGATGCTTATCCTCCTCAACTCATTGTTCGGTATCTCGCTGACATAAAACTCGTTGATGAAACGATTAAAAATATGGAATATCACTGCAATTGCATTGAATCTCCAGGAGAAACTACTAAGAAATTTAAAAAGAATGAATAGACCAAAATTTCAAAATTTTCATTACCAAAAAATATGAAACAATTTTTTTTCTTTACATTTATTTTTATTATTTGAGGAAATTTTTTTTTTGATTCGACTGGCAAGTAATTAGTTCAATCATTGGGATATATGAAAATGAAATTTAGAATATGATATAGAAAATGAAAGTTTCATTAATAAATTTGAATTGATGTTCCTCTAATTTACGAGAAATAAACATTTGATTCATAGAGAAAGGTGAGGTAAAATGGATGCAAAGGGTAAACCTGATACTTGTTGATTTTTGTATTTTATGCCATACAAAATTACTCGAAATTAATGGGAATATTAGATACAAGCTTTTTCTGATGATTCCTTCGGAAAAATGAATAAATTTTCAATGAAAGCTATGTGTTAAAAATTATTCTTTGTAATTTTTCAAAATTCTATTTTTTGCGCAAGATTTCAAGGTCTTCTTCTTCTTTGTTCTGGCTCCAACCATTGAGTTATCCAGCTGGAGATTTCAAGGTGAAAGTCTTCTTTTTTTTTGAAAATTTCAGGTTTTCGAGAATGTATATGTTTTTATTTATTGTAGTGCTCTGGGGTTGATCAAAAATGAAAGCTGAGCTCATTTTCCATCGATTTAAGGAGTGTCAGAAGGAACATATCAATATTTTCAAATACTTATAGATGAAGAATTAATTTTCCGAAGATAACTTATAAATATTTGTAAAATTAATATCACAAAAATTTGAACCACATAAATGATGAGAAGTGAGCTTGCCTTTCATTTGAGATCAACTCTAGGTCACTATAACCAATAGAACCAGAGAAATCGCCTAAAAAGTCAATTTTTTCGATTTCCAAAAAAGGAACCCCCTCTAAACTCGGACAAGAAAGCAAATTTTTCCTGAAAATGAAAAAAACAAAATTAGACACCTGTTATTCGCTTAAAATTGTCGCAGCTCTTCAATGGAATTAATGAGACAATGCGAAGTCATTTCCACATACGTTAGAAATTTTCATTTTATTCGCAAAATGACTGATGTTCCTCAAATTCATATGATTGACGTGATTTTTGGGAATCTTCATTTTTATTTCATAAAAATATGATAACTACAGACAATTCTATTCTGACTTGCAAGTATTCATAATTCACCATTTCGAGAATTATGAGAATTAGTTGAAAATAATATAAAACTTTGAATAGGTTGCGAATAAATATTTTTTTCATATTTTGGCTCGAGGAAATTATTCTCGAAAATTATTTTTAGAGTGAAATTTATAATTTAAGATCTTTCCTTTTCTCAGAAGATCACATGGAGAATCAAAATTTAATAATATTTTATTGTCTTCTTTACGCGTCTCGAGTAACTCCTGCGAATAGTCGTTCTAATTTCCGTCATCATCACGCGTTTCAAGCAGCGTCTTCTAATAATTTTTCTATTTTTGCTTCCGAATGGAAACTTAACAAACGTAAGAATTTTCGATTTCGATTTTTTTGTTGCAAATCACTTGAAATGATGTGGAGAGTCTGAAAATGATATTCAGAAAAAAAAACTCTGTGTGTGTGTGTGTATGTATGTGTGTCTGTGTGGATTTTTTTTTCACTTGAAAACGTTAGAACTTTAACCGAGAAATCTCATATTTTCACTGTATATTGGTGGTGATAAATGCTTTCTTGTGAGACCTCGTTACTTGGAATTCATTCAATATTTCTTAAGATATGACCATTTTTCGATTTTTTAAAAAAACTTGATTTTTCAAAAAGTTTCCAACCGATCTCATCCAGATTAATGCATAAAATTTGACATCATATTCTGTCACTGCGTGGATTTTTTCAGATTTTTCTAATGCTTGGTGTTAAAAACTAGGTGATTTTCTAGAGGAGAATATTTCGACGTTGATGCCCAGGTCCGTGAGTGGTGCAGGAAAATACCTGTTGAGAAGCCTGTAAATTGGCGAGGTGGTGAAAAGATTCCGAAATGCACGTTTGTTAAGCCAAAATGGCTATCGTTCCTGGTTTTATTATAAAAAAGCCTTAATTATTTACACTAATTATTTGGCAATTTTAGCGGTGAATTTACTAATTAAGTTTAACGGTTTGATTGATGATTTTCGGTATTTTTATCACGAAAAAAACCACGTTAATAGTCCGAAAGAATTTTGAATAAGAAAAATACGTTCGGTGAATCGCGCACGTTCATCGTGAGGGCCGAAAAGCCAAGTGAGAACGCCGCTTCGGGCGTTCGTAACTTCCCGAGGCCTCTCGGGAGATTTCGTGAGGCCGATGTAGAAGCTGCCAATGTGGCAAGATGGATGCCTTGGCGGGAATCTTCAAATTCCTGACCTCGAGCATCCGAAACCATGTCCAAGTTTTAACACTTGGTTTATAAGTGATGTCGATTTTCATCATTTTTCATGCAAAATGTTGTTGCTCCAACAACAACCGGAGAAATTAAGATAATAGTTTCAAATTTGGCTAATATATTGGTCGTCTGAACCTGCAGCTTGGGATTGTTACTGGACAGTATTGAAGAAATATTTGTTTCACTAGGAGTGATTTTTCGAAATTTCAATTTTTTCATTTTTTCTCAAATTTAGAATAAGTTTACGAATGATTACATCCAGATTGAGGAATAATATTAGGCACTATATTATCTAACTGTGTGAATTTTTCCAGTTTTTTCTCGTCATTAGTTTTTGAGTTATTTCGATTTCACTAATATTGCATGAAGAATGTTTTTTGTTCGATAAAAAAAACCCTGTAAAAACTGAAGTAGTAAAGATATGAGCTTCACCTTTCACTCATATTCTGGTCTCGATTGAATATATTGTTTATTATGCAAAGTGGTTATGAATCAGTATAGTTGATGTAACTGTTAAGAGCAATAAAGATGAGTATTAAAAATAAAAAACCGCACCATGTGCACGTTTAAAACGTGTTGTTTGGCAGGCCAAAAATTGAACCTGGGTTGGCTGTGCAAATAATAGATGAGTGGGCAGAAAAATTAAGTGGCCAATCAAAGATTCAAAAAATATTACGCAAAAGAATGGAAATAAAATCCAATGACAGGGAAAAATATAAAAGAGGCAGGGAGAAATTTTCAATTCAACTTATCTATCTATAATTGAAGCAGTGAAAATGAAAAGATAGGCCTTTCTACGTAAGGAGATAGCTTTGTCTTTCCACTATTGGTAAAAATGCACATGACGCGCCCGGTTTTTTTCAAATAGAATTCTGTATGATTATTGTTCTATAGAACGACTTAACTTAATAAAGACTAGGTCAGTCGCCTCATAATCGTCTTGATTTTCAGATGAGGAAATGTTTATCAATTCAAGATTCTCATAAATCTATGAACTCTTCATGAATCAAATACCAATTTAAAAAACAACTGGTTGAGGTTTTATTCTTTTTTTTTAACTCTTCAGCTATTTCTTCTATTTCATATGAATGAGTGCGTGATACTCTGGAACGAATGCTTTTTCTCATACATGTTCGTTGAAAATGATGTGTGATCATCATCATCTTCATTATGTTACGGAGTGATATGATCTATTTGAAAAAAACCGGGCGCGCCATGTGCATTTTTACCAATAGTGGAAAGACAAAGCTATTTTCTCAAGTAGAAAAGCCTATCTTTCCATCTTCACTGCTTCAATTATAGATAGATAAGCTGAATTGAAAATTTCTCCCTGCCTCCTTTATATTTTTCCCTGTCATTGGATTTTATTTCCATTCTTTTGCGTAATATTTTTTGAATTTTTGATTGGCCACTTAATTTTTCTGCCCACTCATCTATTATTTGCACAGCCAACCCAGGTTCAATTTTTGGCCTGCCAAACAACACGTTTTAAACGTGCACATGGCGCGGTTTTTTTATTTTTAATAATTTGTCGGTCCATATTTCATTTCTTTTGCGTCATTTTTGATATTGTCATTCATCGGACGCAAGACTTATGGAATCTCGTGATATTTTTTCTCATATTCTAAATGTCTTGAGATAGAATCTTAACCCTTGAGAACTTGCGCTATGAGTTCATGAATATCAAATACTAGACTAAAAATAATAAATCGGAACTTTTGGAATACTTTTTGAATAATATTGCGAATCGAAAAAGACCTTTTTTCTGTGGTATATATTTTTTTTGTATGAAAAAATAATTTTTTGTGGATCCGATCCCGAAAAGTGGCGCGCTGCTCACTACGCGACTGGAATCGTAGTGAAAATTCGCCCGACCGTGTTGCCATGTCATTTGATTTGCGTGTATCAAAATGGCTGGCACTTCGAGTCGTTAATGGTTATTGGCAACGTCGCACTTTACTGAATACGTGCGGTGGTGCGCTCATGACCCGACGAAAATCATCAGTCTCAAGGGTGCGGGTTCCCAAGTTTTAAAAATTTTTGAAAAAAAAAGAATTTGACTTTAAATTTTAGTTATTTTTCTTGTTGCTTCCGAATGAGATTCCATTAAGCTTAAGGTGAACAAACGTGAGAATTTCCGATTTGAATTTTTTCTTTGCAAATCACTTGAAATGATGTAGAGAGTCTGAAAATGATATTTGGAAAAAATGTCTGTATGTAGGTATGTGGGTCTGTGTGGATTTTTTTTTATTTAGAAAAGGTAAAACTTCAACCCGAAAATCTTATGTTTCTACAGTATATTTGTTTTGATAAATGCTTCCTTTCGAGACCTGTTCGCTTGGAACTAGGGTTTCTCGATTCAGATCGATTTTTACCAAAATCGATTTTTTAGTCGTCGATTCTCGATTTTTTAGATCGATTCTTGTGGGTTCGATTAATCGAGTGAATCGATTCTTTTCGAACAGAATCGATTCATTCAACGCTTCCTTGGTTCACGTGGTTCCATATTATTTTCGTAATAACATCGAACTACCATGAAGGATATTGTTGAAAATTTTATCGTAGCAAGTATGTACCTAACTAATTAAAATTACGCTGTGGTAATCTCTGAATCAATAGATTACCACAGAATTACATTATTTGCGATTAATGAGTTAATAATTATCCATTTGATTCTGTTAGCTATTTACTCTGGACTACTCTATTTGTTTATCAGGATTTATTAAGTGATTACTCGGATTGTTATTAAGAAAAATGTTTGAAGTTTATTATAAAGTAATACTTGGCATACAGGTTATGAAAACTCTCTCACGCCCTCGTCACTCTCTCTCGACCGGCTGCCTAACTCTCTTTCCTTTCTCTCCTTTATATAATCATCTCTCTTCTCGAACTTTCTAGGACTCTCTCCTCTCTTCTGTCATATTCTTTCTCACTCTAACCTCGCTCTTTCATTCCCTCACTCATACTTATGCATTCAATTCGCTATCATTTGGCCATCCACTCATTCGATTCGTCCTCGAATCCGCGGTTTTACAATAATCTTATGTCTTACTTTAAACAAAATCTTGTAAGTACTTTGGTTTCCTCTTTGGTCGCTTTGGTCAGCGATCCTCGCTGTCATCGTCTCTGGTTTTCTCCTTTATCACGTTATCTGCCTGGCTTCTTAAGTTTGATTCGTCTCCTCCATTAATTACCTCATTCCCTTTTTG
Organism: Aleiodes leptofemur; assembly: GCA_963942555.1. Classification (NCBI taxonomy): domain Eukaryota; kingdom Metazoa; phylum Arthropoda; class Insecta; order Hymenoptera; family Braconidae; genus Aleiodes; species Aleiodes leptofemur. Next base: position 11,428,603 of record OZ012611.1, on the reverse strand, counting down.
CGATTCATTACTGGAATTCGTCAACTCGTCATCTCCATGTTCGTCTTTATCAAGCGGTTCTCCTTCGTCTGACTCGTTCTCTGCCTCGTCCCGCTCATTTTCTTCTTCGTCCTCTTCAGCTAGCTTCCACAACCGAAGTTGGTCCACGTTGGCGGTAGCTGCATACCTTTGTCCAGACTCGTCCACTCTGAGATCAGCTACTGCATAGGTATCGTGAGGTAAAATCTTGGTCACCACTAGTGGCCCGCGATTCTTCGGGTAGAGCTTGGTAGATTGTCCTGTGGCAGGAGGTACGGTGCTCATGAACACTACATCTCCCACGTCGTATTGCACATTTGAGCGAAGACGACTGTCATACCTTTGCTTCATCGATTCTTGTTCCTGCAGGATCCTTTTGACTGCTTGGGCTCGTTGTTTCTCCGGACGTTGATAGCGCTTGGACTCCTCAGCTTTCGTGAGTTGACGTAAAGGTCTCTCTTCAAATCTCGGAATATAACCATAGAGAAGCTCATAAGGCGTTTTCCCTGTGGTTTTGTTGACTGGAGTATTCAAATCTCGAGCAATTTCTTTCAGGTGTCTATCCCAGTCTCTACCCTCGTTCTCTGGTGTAAGTGTAGCACAAATGGTTGGTAGTATCGTCCTGTTCACTCGCTCTACCTGTCCATTGGCTTGTGCTCGGCGGGGTGAAGTCAATGTATGACTGATCCCATGTTTGATAAAATTCTTCAAATTTCCTGGCAGTGAAGGAAGTACCCCTGTCTGTCACAAATTTACTCGGAGCTCCGAAAGTCATCACAAATTCTTCCAAATGTCGAACGGATGTCTCTGCTTTTGTGTTTCTCACTGGTGCTAGCCATACGAATTTTGTTAAATTGTCGATCACTACGAGCAGATGTACATTACCTTTACTACTGGTGACGAATGGTCGCAGATGGTCTACGTGAACTACGTTGAATGGCTTTGCTCTAGGTGGGATGGGATGTAGCTGTCCGGGCTGTATCGCTTCATCCCTGGGAAGTAATAGTACGTGCTCATCTTGGCATATGAACGATCAAGACCGAAATGCCCTTGAAGATCATGATATCTGATAGCCATTGCTTTACGAAGTGTCTGTGGTACGACGTATTTCAGTTTCTCTTGGTCCCTCTTATACAGATTCCATTCTGAAGTTCATAATCCTGTACTTCGCTTCTCTCATGTCCTGTCAGTTTTCTTGATTTTGATTCTCGTAGTTGTTTTATTTTTCTGGCCAAAACTTCATCCTTGGATTGATAAATGAGTACTTCATCTTCTTCATTTAGCACTGAGAATACACTTACTCGATCAACATAGTCGTCTGAACTCTCCGCTTCGTCAGTTGGAGCTCGGCTCAGCGCATCAACATGTTGAAGTTTCACTCCAGGTCGATGAACAATCTCAAAATCAAATTCACTTAATAAGTTGTACCATCGGGCAATCTGCGGATTATTCGTTTTTTGTGTATTTAAATAGATCAGTGCTTGACAATCAGTTGTTATCACGAAGTGATGATTGATCAGTAATGCTCTAAGTCTTGTTGTAGCCCATACAATGGCAAGCAGCTCCAGTTTACTTGAATGGTACATCTTCTCTGGTTCAGTAGTTTTCCTGCTGATGGCATACGCTAGTCGAAGTTGATCATTGTCATCAGGTTGAAGTAGCATAGCAGCCAAACCCTCTGAGCTTGCGTCAGTATGGAGACTAATTTTCTTTCTCGCATCAAATAGTTGTAAGATTGATTTACTCGTCAAGGCTCCTTTCAAATCGTTGAATGATTCTTCTTGTTCGTCGCGCCACTCGAACTCCTGCTTGGCCTTCAGCATCTTTGTCAATGGGGAAGCTCTCTCAGCAAATTTGATCAGAAATCGGCGGAAAAATTCGGCCAGTCCCAAGAATCTCCTTATCTCATGCACATTCTTCGGTCTAGGGAATTGCTCAATGGTCTGGACTTTCCTCCCTCCTGGCTCAATGCCTTGACCCATCACGATAAATCCCAAGTATTCTACTCGATTATACAGAAATCTACATTTCATGATGTTTATTGTTAGACCTGCTTCTCTCAAAGCGTTGAAAATTAACAGCAATTTTGGTTTGAGGTCTGTCCACGTTTTACCTGGAACTAGAATGTCGTCTAGGTAAAAGGCAATCGTCTCTTTTGTCAATGGTCCCCACGGTCGCGTGACATTTCGCCCCCACCAAAAAAAACCCGACAAGAAAAACCCCTCAAAAAATATCCCCGCAACATAATATTCTCACACAAAAATATCCCCACAACATAATATTCCCCAATGACAAAATTCCCCGTAACAATATAATATCTTTGAAAAATAAATATATTTATTGAGCATTTATGAGGCATGGAAAGGATATAATCAAAATTACATTATCAAATACATAATTTCATAGCACAATGTTATCGGCAACTCCACGTAAGAAAATAATTTTGTCACTATTATCATAATGATCAACTAAATTTTTCAATCTCGCATCATAGGCTGCATATTTTTTTCTTTTGCTAACCCCCACTTTACGTCCACCAATTCTCTGCTCAATGAATAAATCGGTCACACTTTGTTCATCACGTAAAGCATCAATATGCTTACCAAGACTGGCATGTGCTCGATCCATCAATTTATTAAAACCATAATGCCATCCTTCAACACTGTTATTAGTACGCGGCCAATCATTAACAACAGCATCATAACAATTCCACATTTCACGAGCATATTCTCCCTCACGACGACCGCGGTGACCAATGACTCCAATCCAAGTTTTTTCGAAGTATTGAATAAAGTGACGGAAATCTTCAATGTTATCAACAATATATTGCCAGGCAATTATCTCCTCATATGCGTTGACAACATCAGCAACAGGAACAAAAGCTAACGCAATGAACATCTTTATAGCAAGAGCAAAGTCAGCGTCATCACCGTAACGTGTGGCTATAGCAAATTTTTGCACATTACGCCAAATAGCCTGGCCAAAATGAAAATGGCAACCATAAACCTCTGAATCAGGAAAACATGAGCAAAAAGCCTTCCGAAATGCCATTTCAAAATCAATCATTAATTTCTCAGGATTCAATTGAGGTTCAGCTTCTTTTAATACATTCAGCACTGACTTATACATCCGTGATGTTTTCTTAGGCATCAAAATATAAACGAGTGGTAACACTTTACTTTTCCCATCATCATCTTTGAAAAGCCCATGGATTGAATATAGTTGAGCAAATATCGATGAAACACTTTTAAAGGTGCCATCGGCGAACCATGAGGAACACGAAGATAGAAAATTTGAATTTCTCGCAGTTGTGAAGATCAAAAAACGATCCGGACCACCACTATCATGCAATAAAAAATTGTCACCTCCTGCTGTTAATTTGAATTGTTCAGGTATCACTGAACTCTCACGATTCGGCAGTGTCGGCAAGGTCAACGTATCTCGCGTTCTTACTCGCTGAACGGTACGTCGCAGGGCATCAACGTCCGGTAACTCAGCTGCTACACTATGAGATACAGATGCCACTGCATCAGAAATTAACGTTCTGGTGGTCGCACGAGATCCTGCAGCTTTTTTTTTCAACTTTGCAACCACTTTTTTTAGCGCCAATTAATGCAGGCCTAGGTGCATGCTTATGCCCAGTCTCCTTCAAAATTTCACCTGAAATATGACGAAGAGCACGAGTTTTAGAAATTAAACTAAAAAATGCCAACTATGATAATGAAAAACTCACCATTACGATCTTCAGAAGTCGTGTATGCCCGTCCAAGACACCCATTATCACTATACAAAGCACAACGCCAAACGACCTGATTTGCACTCTCACGATGTTTATGATACAAAAAACCATTGCTAATTAAACTCTTCTTTCCCTTTTCATTCAAAAGAAATTTCAAATCCATCATGTAACAAAAAATTTTCAACACATTTAACGTCGATGCCGTAGCTCATACTAAACCATTCGTACGTTAAAAGTAACGAATTTCCAATATAACAACAGACACTCATTACTAATACTATCAAAGACCCAAAACAAAACAAAGCAAGTGAAGCAAATAATAAAAACGAGCAGAAAATTACAAAGATATACCGAGTGTCTCGTTGAGAATTGTTGAGAGAATATTTTATACCAGGTTTTTTTCGAATTGGGGGATATTTACGGAGAAATTTCGGAAGGGGTTAAAATTTCGATGGGAATTTTGAAGGGAATATTTTATACCGGGTTTTTTTCGAACTGGGCAATATTTACGGGGAAATTTCGGACGGGATCATTTTTACCGGGTTATTCGTGCCTGTCACCGGTCCCAACACTTTGTGCATAAGTTTTGTGAAGTAGAAAGGGGCGTTGGTTAGCCCGAAAATCATGCACGTAAGTTCCCCTGTCTCTTCTGGGGCAATGAAAGCGGTTTTATGTCGATCTCGTGGGTGAATTGGTACTTGGAGATACCCTTGAGCTAGATCCAGAACTATGAATAACTTAGCTCCAGCTAATAGTCCTAGATGATCGTCGATACCCGTCATTGGAAAGTTAAGCTTCTGGGTTTGTTTATTGAGACGTCGGTAATCAATCACAGCACGATAGTCATCTGACTTTTTCTTCACCAGTCATGCTGGACTAGCATATTGGGAATCAGGGTCTTGAACCACACCAATTCGTCTCCATTCTCCAATAATTTCACGTAGATGTCCTCGCTCTTTCTCACTTCCTGGATATGGTTTCGTTTGAACCGGCTTACTCTCAGGATCCTCTTTTATCTCCATAAAAATCTCACTGGTACACCCAAGTTCCTCAGGTTTGAGTGCCACTACATCTCGATACTCGTTCAGTAACTCTACTACCTCATTAGCAGTCTCCTCTGATTGGTTCTCGTCTATAGCGACATCATCTCGTGTTAATATTGTTATGCCCCATAAGCATTATTTAACATTATTCAATTATTTCACAATTACAGTGAAGAAGTTGAACACATTATTGAGTTCAACTTACTTCACATATTATTTGACTCAGCGTCTTATTGCTGCATGTTCAATCATGTTGCAATGTGACACTGATAATTCACTATAAGAATCGACCTCACCAATGTTCGAGAGGTCAGTTATCAATCAGACACGAGAGTGTGTCATTTTACCTTTTACCTCTATATTTTATTATACATCATGGATATTAATTAATCATTTAATTTAAATAAATACTTATTCCTTTTCTAATAAACGACCGAGCTGAAGTATCTATTCACTGTAGAGGGTATCTCTACAGATAAACCCAAAGAACCTACTCTCAGACTAATTCCAGTCCTAACATTTGGTGGCAGCGGATTTCTTCGAAGGCAAGGATTGATCAACCATTGCCGACGACTACAGTGGGTACGAGAATAACTTGGCAAAATTTGGAATTGGAAAACTCGCTTTCATCACGAGAGCAACTATCTTCGGATAGACTATCGCTAGATAGACCAAGAGAAGAGGATTCTACTCAGTTGCATGAAGGAAACAAGTCTATCGACGGATAGAAAAACCTAGAGGTTTTTGGCAGTGAACGTCCAGCTAAGCTCATTAGCTGAAAGTAACTGTATTGAATAACAAAGCATTTTGTAATTTTTAACTTCTCACGTTTATTCTTGTTGTCCAACAGCAGAAGATTCAAATTGTACTTAGCGACATTTTGAATAATACAGGATTTTAAGCTGTGGAAACAGTTAAAATCAAATCTCTGGAAGGGGGAGGAGAATCATAGAAGATTTCCACTAGAACCTGAAGGAGTTACGTCTCGTGCGGAGACAGAGTTCATTTAGACGGGCCCAAACGTCGTTGACAAGTATGTCAGTTTTTAAAGATGCTTTGGCCAGCGTGTCAATAGCAAGTGGACGTATGGTTGGAATGCCAACGTCAAGGACAAGTATCTCAGTTATTAAGGAAACTTCGGCCAGCGTGCCATCAACATATGAACATTTGGTAGACGTATCAATGTCAGCGGAATCACTAGTCGGTAAGACAACAAATAGTGACATCCACAGTCAGAATTTTGAGCATAGTACACAAGGTGCGAGCTCTTCAGTGCCAACCGGCAAATAAAACATATCTCTGGTAGAGTCTGAGTACAGGAGTACGAAAGCGACAGGAATCAGAGCAAAAACTTTAAAGGAACTACAACTTGAATTTTGCAGTATTCGGCAGAGAACGAATGAGAGCGTTAGCACATTTGCAGCTCGTGTCGAAAGCTTAGCTATGGACATAGCGAAGATTCGCTTTGAATTAGGATTGAAACAACCAATCCAATGTTTTGTAAAAACGATGAATTATACTACATTTAATGAGTCTCAATTAGGAGCAGGGAACTTTGAGCAGATCATACTGCAGGACTCAGCAGTGAAACTACAGTAGAATTTGCGTCAGAGGTCGACAGAGAAGAAGAACCTCCTGAACCAAAAAGAGAGAAAGGTCATTAGTGAAAATATGGTTACGACTACAGCTTCTGGAATTTTTGACGGTTCAAGAGAAAAAGAATGCCGCAAAGATGTCACAGGAATTGGAATAGACCTACAACGACGCCATACTAAGTTCAAGATTTGTTTTAATTGTGCAGAAGAAGGTCACACAACAGCAGAATGTAGACTCTTGCTAGGAGACCATTATAATGAAGAAGTAAATCGACCGAAAAAGAAAATTATTGATTCAAACAAACAGTCGCAGAGAAAATGCAAATATTGCACATCGAGTACTCATAACTTTCATCAGTGTCATAAGCTGAAAGCAAAACTCGGAATTTCGAAGTCAGCATATATTGCGACAGTCCAGCACAATAAAGGTAATGCAGAGAGTAATATAAATAATTTTACAGACAGACAAAAAGTTGAGTCAGCAGAAGGATTACAAAAGTCCTACCAGCAGTCAAGAAAAATTCATCGCATTGTTGCGTACCTTGGGAAAAATATACATATATAATGGTGTTAGAGGTAAAGCAAGAGAAGAGAAGAGGATGGAAGACTATCCCCCGCTGCGAGAATAACTACGGGGACGTACAGGTGACCAAAAGGAATAATTAGTCACCACTCTAAAATAGAGGCTTCAATTTTTATAGCACACGCACACCATGAAAGATAAATAGATTCCGTTGTCACCGAGAAAAACGCAGTGGTCGAGAGGCTCTCCCAATAAATTGGAAGAGAACTACCCAAAACTGACAGGTTGTAAAACCCCGAAGGATGGAAGGTTTTCAAACGGACAAGACTCAAAATGCCATCGCGCAATGGATATGATGTGATCTTAATTAAGTCTGAACCATCAGCGGGTCTGATGGTGTGAGTGAGGAGTCAACAGAAACAATGGATGTCACCTGCCCTCTTTGAAAAAACGAAAAGGATAGAAGATGGAAACGTACCAACAAACAAGGGCGCTAGCTGAAACACTGTCTATAAGAGGGGGATGAGCCCAAAAATCGGAGCAGTCCGTCCCGATTTTCTCGATCTTCAACACCAAATACTCAATACGTTTTTGAAGTGACCTATTAGTTGATTCTCTAAAATCAGTGTATCCCGACAACTACCTAGGAAGTCTAGTACCAATCACCTTTAGTCAGCGTTTCATCCAGTCGGTTCAACCAGCAGGTCAACTATTTCAAGGACATACTGACCTACTCCGAGATTTCAACGCCTCTACGAAGGAAAACTGCAGCCCTTTATTTCAACACGCCAGAAATCGCACCTACCTGAGCTCTAAAGTGCAGACTCCTGCCCTTTATCCCTACTTCTACCCATACAAACGTAAGTCATTTTACAAAAGTTAAACTATTTCTATTTTTGGACCATACACAAAACCAAGTAACATCTAACTTTTTTATTGACACTAATCTGAGTCTCCACGAGTCCGTTCTGGATTATTTCCATTTTGTGCTAATTCACTAAAATAAACAATTGAGTGAATCGAATATCTTAAATGTACTCCGCTATAACTCTTTATTAATTACCAACTAACTAATCTATCAGGGGTTATCGCATTCTCGTCATCCCACGTTTGCTGTCGTGTACTTTTGTACTTTATCCAAACAGTCGCGTCCCATGAAATATAAACAATTATTGTTTTGGGGGTACAAGGATAAGGATATTCTAGTTTACCTAGATCCTGTCTTTTATCCCGCGGAAAAGGGAGTAATTCGCAAGTAGTCACGGTCAGATAGGGTTAAAACACCACTCTTTAACAGCCGTTTACTAGCTTTCACGACCCGAAGAGCCGCAACAGCATTATGGCATATGGAATTGAACGTGAAACAGGCGAGATCCTAGAAAATATGGAGAGAACACAAACGAAACGAATGATAAAGTCCGTCAGCTCAGTTAATATGAAGAGGCATGTCATTTTAAGTGCCAATGAACTCAAGAAACAAACCGCGTTTCTAGTAGACACTGGTGCTATGGTTTCGCTAATAAAAGTCGGTAAATTACGTCATGCAGTTCCGATCATAGAAGACACAGATCTCCTTCAAGGAATTGCTGAAGAAACCATCTTGACATTGGGAAAAGTTATAATTAGGGCCGTTTAGTTCCGCTTCGGTTTTGCTTAAGCTGAAGTTATCTGCATGGAGTGTCAAACAAATGGAAGCCACGTGTTGTAACCTGTCGAAAAGCCTAATGTAATGTAACCTGTGAAAAAGAGTAAATGTCATCCGTAAAAATGAGAAAACAGGTTCGGAGAAATTTGGATTTCTATCTTTTCAAGAAAAGAAAGAACAAGGAAAAAAAATGGAGGAGCTGCTTTAAGAGAGAGCGCCGGTTCTCAATCCTTGTCATGTTTTCCCAAGCCCTGAGGAGTGAGTTTTGTCATTCCAAAAAATAATAATTTCCTTCGTTCAATAATTTTCTCAACTCTTCACCTTGAAAAGTTGAAAAAGCAGTTTTCAAGGGGACTGATGTTTTCCCATATCCATTGAATTCTGACTTGATAGTCAAATAGTATATTTTGTACCTAGGCCGAAAAAAAGTCAAATGCGAAAAGAAATTGCTTCCCGAGCGAAGCGAGATTAGAAAGTCGTTTTTTCGTGTCCTAGGTATGAAAAAGATTTTTTTGAGTGAAATTTCGTTCTTTTCTGTTTTATGTAGAGCAATTGGATTTTTTTTTTCATTCATCAAGAGGAAGGAGAATGAAAAGGGACAGGCAGATTCCTGAAGTATCCCTCTAGTTCCTCAGTTCTTGTGATATCCTTCATGTACCCTTAAAGTGAGTTAACTTTGGAAAAAACATCTTTTTCTACTTTTCAATGACTTTCTCTAATATTTCATGTTGGACAATTGCTAGAAGAGTCTCTGGAAAAAGAAAGGAACTTCTCAGCACTCTCTACGTTTCTGGACATTGATACTGGTATTTTTTTCGTCGAGTTATCAATATGACAACTTTTTTTACTCCAAGAAAATGTTTCTTTTTTGATACTCAGTATCAAAATTTCTGGAGCAGTTGGAGAAGCCTTTCAGCTGCTCGTGAAAATGGAGACACTGATTCTCATGTGGTTTTTCTATCGAACTTCCAGCTGGATTTGACTGTAAGTAACTGAGATGGTGGCTTGGATCGATCCTGCTCAGAATTCAATCGTTAGAACATCTAGGATGTCTCACAGATTGAAGTTGCTTTCGAAATGGCTAATTCTTCTCAGGCAGGATTTTCAACAAAGAGAAGAAATACGGGAGGGGAGAGAGAACATTCAAATGTGTTTTTTTTTTTTTGAATTTTAATGCGGTTGGAACAATGTATTTTTTTCTATTGCTGTTGTTGGCTAAAGAAAAATTATCAACGAATCATCAACAAAAAACTCTTTTTCAATCAATTCTATTTACAAGAAAACCCTATAATAATAGGAAAACGACAAAAAAAAAGTTTCCATCGAACTAAATTTCTGCATGTAGTGGAATGGATGCAATTTTTTTTTTCTCGAAAGATCGGGAATTGACTGAGTAATGAGTTTCTTCCAGAGACATTCTAGCCTTCGTGCACATTTCCTGCCACCTTCTTTCTTTCCTCAAAGACGTCATGATCAACGCGATCATTTCAAGATTCAGTTCATCCGTCAGAATGTCTCCAGCTAGTGCACTTTGTCCACACTATTTAGAACGAGGCTCACTGCTGACAATGGGAGAGCTTCACTCTCAGGTCGTTCGATTCCTGAAGTTTCATACCAGGAGCTAGTGTCCACAGCAGCGCATTATGCAGACGTCAGGGCTGCCTTTCTATTCAGAAATTCCCGTCGGGTTTCGGTTCTCCTTCGAGTTTCAGCTGTCTCCTGGGACGTGCATGAACTTCGGACAACAGGAATGATTGTCATCGAGACTGTGATAGTGTGACTCGTTGTTTGGGTGGTGAGGAGACATTGGAAGATGGTAATTGATTCTTGTGACTGCCCGCAACTGTCGGAATTGGGTTTGCGCGCTTCTGAAGATTCTTGAAGGACAAATTATCGATGAATATTTGGCATCCAGCTTCGAGAGTTTTCGTTGCGTTGTAGTCACTCGAGTTCAATTCTTCAACTCGTTAAGTAGCTCCTGCTGTCTCTTCATCATCTCAAATGAGTTTCTGGTCATTTGTAGAGTATTTCAGAGTAATTGAGACGTTTTTAGGTTCTGTTTGATCAGCGATTAGCTTGTCTGCGACTTATGGATGGCCTAGAGGGATTTCTTCGTATACTTCTCCGTTTTCAGATACTTCGTACGATGTGGCGATAGTCCAAATCTGAAACTCGAGGCTTCTTGGAAAATTGAAGGGTATTTTTGTCGCTTCAACCAGTTATGTGTGAATTTACAATGATGGAGGGGAAGCTCAGTTGAAGGAAAATTCATTTGAGATTCGATTTTCAAGTAGTTTCCCATTCAACTGATTTAGTTTTATTTCCAGTTCAACAAAGCTCTGAACCAAACATTCTACGAATCACTTGCCATAGGGTTTTTTCTGCCATAGGGTTTTTTCTAATAACTTTTCCCTATATCAAATTCCCATCTTAAATCCCCACATTCCGTGACCCCTTCCACATATATATTCCTGATAGATATAAGTAAAAGCCTCTCGGCTGTCACTATGTACTTACAACTGTAGTATTGGACCACTGTAACAGCCATGGTCCGGCTCATTTATGTTAATAAAATGCGCTTTGAACTTGAACTCTACGAATCACTGGTGAGTTATCTGTCGTCAGAAGTGACTAAGAAGTCCTCTTGCAATTGTGAAACTGTGATGTGGCAATCAGCAGAGTAGAGTTTAATGACGATTCTCCAATGCTTCAACCTAAAAAATTAGAGAAAAATTATAGATATTGAATACATCCTTTTCCATCACGCTGAGCTGAAAGTCCGCCGCTCTTATTCTCAAATTTTAAAATTCTGAAAGCATTGCAATTCATTCCATATCGCCGTTATATCTTTTTTTCCCTCAGTTTGAAAATAGCTAAAAATCAACTTCCATCAAACTTCAGTTGTTTAGATTTCAGTTTTGACAGTTGACCAATACGTATACATCTGCCACTTAAATAGTTATTGAGATATCATTTCTCGTGAACTATTTCAGAACGTTTACTGTTGGCATCACGAAAAAGAAAATATACTTTTTATAAAGCATTTCATTTTGCATAGAAAGAGTGTTTCAACCAGTTAATGGACAACTATGGATATCGGTGTTCGTTGGAATAGGATCCAAGACGAATTGGCATTACCTGTTGGCGTGTACGTCCTCCAAGAGAATGTTGTAGTATGTCATGCGTGCAATGGAAAACAAATTAGAACTGTAACGACTCAGGGAATACGTCGCCACAATGAAAGCCAGAGACATCAAAATGCTGTATTAATGAACGCAGCGCAAAACCAGTGGGAACACATTCAAAATGAACTTCAGTTGCCACAGGACATTTACACATATGCTGAAAACGTCGTGTTCTGTCGTTGTTGCAATTGTAGATTGCATTCAGTTACTTTGAGTCATATGAGAGAGCACATTAATACGACAAAGCATCTTGAAGCAGAAGAACGGTGGAGAACAGTTCCAGAACCATCTGCTGATGCCTGGGCTCGGTGTACTGCAAGACAGAATGGTTATTGGATGGAAACAACAGAATCAATGATAGGTTCTGAGAACGCACTCAACAAACTTCGGAATCGAACATGGAGAGAGTACCAAGAAAAATGGACAAGACTAAAATTACCTGATCCCAGCACATTGCGTAGATCATATGTACCACAAACGTACCAAAGCATACTTCAGAGAATACGCAATGAAGTGGGAGATCATCCGATTCATCTGAGTGTTGATGAAACCACAGACAAGTCTGGACGCACCGTAGCCAATGCTGTCGTCACCCCATTATTTCCGGATCGTGCAGGAATTCCACGTGTTTTTCATCTTGAGGAACTTGTAGAAGCGAATGCAGAGACTATCTGTGATTTCGTGAATACATCTTTGAATCTTTTATGGCCGAATGGAATTCGTTACGATAAAGTGCTGATATATGCAACGGACGCAGCCACATACATGGTCCTTTCAGCTTTTCAACTGAAGAATCAGCACAATTACGCCAAGCTGGTTCACGTGACATGTCTGTGTCATGGCCTTAATCGTGTTGCAGAAGCTGTGCGAGCGGAATATCAGAATGCTAATAAGATCATTGCTTCAACAAAACAAGTATTCAAAAAAGCACCGATTCGTGTTCAAATGTTCCATGATGTAGCAGAAGGTGTTCCGTTGCCACCAGAGCCTATTCTCACACGATGGGGCACATGGCTTGAAGCCAGCACTTATTATCACGAGAATTTCGAGGCTGTGAGGAATGTAATTGAAGAATTGGAAGACAATGCAGCATGTGTCCACAGAGCGAAACGATACTTCAGAATTCCTGGTATCGAAGAAGATTTTGACTCCATTTCTACGAAATTCCAGTGCGTTGCTGACACGATAACATGTCTCGAGACGAGAGGACTTCCTCTCAACGAGGCTTTGGAAACTATCCACAATATTTACTATCAGCTTATCACCGACGATGACATTCCAAACAACATCACTGTCAAAACAATTCGTATTTTCGAAAGGAATCAGGGCTTCCACACAATGATAGATGTTGCTGATCGCCTGCAGAGTGGTGTCTTCGAGCAACTACCAGCTGGCTGGACAATCGAAGATGTTCGCGCTTGCTGTTTTGCTCCGTTGACATCCGTTGAGGTAGAACGGAGCTTTTCAAGATACAAGAGTATTTTTAGGGACAATCGACGAAGTTTTTTGTTCAAAAATCTACGAGCTCATGTTATCGTGGCTTGTTTTATAGGAAATACTTGAAAATTGAATTTTTAGATTTCTTTTTAGAATTTTTCAGAATTTTCGAAAACCTAGAATATTTTTGCTATTATAGTTCTTGATACTGTAGCTCTTTAACCATAATTCTTTTATCGATTCACTGTTGCTCTCATGTTCCGGTTCTCATATTTCAATTGATTCAGGTTTGTTAACACATTCCCAATAAAAGCAGTTAAGATTCATACCATATTCGATTATTAGCATTATAATAATTCAGAAGCAATGTAAGCAATGATGTAGACATGAACACTTTTTGGAGTTCATGTGATTCTAATCTTCGCATTCAACTTGGAATTTTTTCTGGAATATGTCGTTGTCGTAAAGTGAATAAGGCGTAACAAAATAGGAAAATTGTACCATTCATGCCTTTTTCGCTCGAGGATGACGATGTAGTTTTTGGTATGAAAAATCCTATTGGTCACCGGCCCTTACGAAGCAGCCCTATCGTACTGGTGGAGATCAGTTAGACCTGCTTTGTTCCTCAGTTTCAGAGTGAGTTCAGAGAAAAGCAAGGGATTCATCCCTCCCCGAGTCTTCCTTCTAGGTTTTCGGAGAGGGACTGAAGCTGCGTTAAGAATCTTGCAAAATGCTATAAAATTCGCCTCAAAATATCTCTCAATAAATAAACTTACGATCGGCGAAACTGAATGAGACATTCTTATTTTTCACGTAGGAAGAATAAGGCTCTTAGGCCTCAAATTCAATCATGATAACGAGGAAACTGGAATCGTGAATGAGGTTCATTCCCTCGACTCTATTTTCTTTCCTGATGGCATTTTTAATTTTCATTCTAGGAACGCGAAAACAGCGGAACAAAATTCAATCAACACTGTCTTGAGAATCATTCTCTTGGCAAAATCTATCCCTTGACATAGTGATGAATATCTCTCTGCGGTCCTGACAAGGAACATTTTTTATTGTGAAAATCGAGTGCTGGGAATCACGTTATTCCGATATAATAAGTGCCCCACAAACCAATTCTTATGAAAAATCCTATTTCTCTCTCCCTACTGTTCAATCTATGCAATTCGTTTGGAGGGGGGTTCTTACCAACGTCGTCACTGAAAAGTCTCAAATGAATGAGAGAACTTCTGTGCATGAATTATAATAGACTGAGAATAAAAAACCCTAATGTCTATTGATATCACTCATCTCCTGGCATGGAGCGCGTGATATATTTTAGTGTTAATGGAGTAAGAAGCGCATGAATTCTAGAGAAATGTACGGTATAGAACAAGTGGTTGTAAGTGCCATTCTTCTAATTTTTTTTATATTGCAAGTAACAACAAGTCGTATCTTTTTTCTCTTCTTCTCACCAATCCACACCTTTATTTCGTTTAAGCAGTAAGCCCAACGTGAATCCTCCACCAATCAGGTATAGTTTTCGAAAAGCAAATTAGCCTGATTTCATTGGAGAGATGAATCGCTCAATCCTATCAGCAAATGCTACCCTGGGGGCTCCAGCAGACAATGAGCATCATATATCCGATTCTGACACCATCCTGAACGATTGCGCGAATCACTATATTCCTAAATCAAAACCCCCACTGTACACATAGCTCCTCTCATCCTACAGTTGTGATCTCATTGAGCTCAAAAATCACCTCTCAAAAAAAATGGCGGAAAACTCATGATCCTTGCCGCAAACCTATCATCAACAGCCTCGTCCGCAAGATCCACAGCCGCACCAGAAGCCATGTCCAGGAGAACTGGAAATATCTCCTCAAAAACATTCATAAGGAAAACTATTAAAGCCTCGAACCAAACCGACAACACCAAAATTTCCACGCTGAAAAGCGTCTGCACTTTCCGATATGGACTAGGCAAATATGCTCTGTGAGCATTACGCTAGGGTCCATGCGGGAGCATGTTAAAAAAAAAAAAAACAATTACAACAGCAATTTCAACAACTGCACCAACAACTGTGCCAACACCTACAACAGTGCCGACAGCAGTTCCGCCAACTACCCTTCCTGTAGCCACAACTCCTAAGACAGTTACAACAGCAGTTTCACATGCACGTGGGGAGGCTGTCTCAGACAAAGGAGTAGCAGACGGAATTAAATCTGCTTCCTCTTCTACAAATCTCCTCGCAGACTCACTCGTTCCTAAATTCACATCGCTCAGCAAAATATCTAGAATAATCGATAACTTAAAAACTCGATCTGCACCTGGCTCAGATGCCATTTCCACAATCATCATCAAGCACCTCTCCAAAAAGGGTATAGCCCTTCTCACAAAGATCTCTAATGCCTGTATTCTCCAGCAGCACTTCCCCAACAACTGGAAGACGGCAATCATTATCCCGAGACTCAGACCCAAAAAGCCTTCATCTCTGCCAATCAGATACCGTCCAATCAGTATTTTACTCATTTTTACAAAAAATCTTGAGAAGATAATACTTGCACGTCTCCTCAAGATCATCGAAGGAAACAATCTTATACCAGACGCTCAATTTGGCTTCAAGCAGGAGCACTCGACAATTCGCTAGCTCCTACGTATCGTAGATCACATCAAGGTAAAACCAGCCAAGAAGCATTGCATTATTTTACTGCTTCCAGACAGTGGAAAGGTCTTTGATTTAGTCTGGCTGGATGGCTTGATCCTCGAGCGCATTCGCTATAATGTACCACTTTACCTGTGCGAATTGCTAGCGTCCTACCTAGTAGATCGTTTTATTTGAGTGAAAGTCCGCCTCCTCACCCTCCGAGCCCAGCTTTTCTTGAAACGTGTCCCGTACGGTTATGTGCTTGCTCCAATACTATTTAATCTCTACATTGCATTCCTCTTTCACGATTTACCACCTCGAGTAAGTGTTGCCGGCTTCGTAAATGGCATTGCCCTGTTCACATCCTGCTCATCAGCAAACTATGGTCTCAGTGTACATGCCGTGTGCCAGCCGTGTGGTCTCCGTGTGCCAGCCGTGCAGTCACCGTGTACTTGCCCTGTACCAGCCGTGTGGTCTCTGCGTACTTGTCACGTGCCAGCCATGCACTCTCTGCGTACTTGCCACGTGCCAGCCATGGAATTTCCGTGTACTTGCCACGTGCCAGTCATGCACTTGCCACATAGATGCCACGTGCCAGCCGTGCTATCTCCGTGTACTTGCCACGTACAAGCCGTGTGGTCTCCGCGTACTTGCCACGTGTCAGTCGTGCACTTGCCGCATAGATGCCGCGTGCCGACATGCAGTCTCCATGTACATGCCATGTACATGTCGTGTACCAGCCATGCAGTCACCGCGTACTTGCCGCATGCCAATCGTGCACTTGCTGCATAAATGCCGCGTGCCAGCCGTGCAGTCTCCGTGTACTTGCCACGTGCCAATCGTGCACTTGCTGCATAGATGCCGTGTGCCAGCCATGCAGTCTCTGTGTACATATCGCCTGCCAGCCATGCAGTATCCGTGTACATGCCACCTGCCACCCGTGCAGTCTCCATGTACTTGCCGCGTGTCAGTCGTGCACTTGCCGCATAGATGCCACGTACCAGCCGCGCAGTCTCCATGTACATGTCGTGTACCAGCCATGCAGTCTCCGTGTACTTGCCGCGTGCCAATGGTGCACTTGCTGCATACATGCCATGTGCCAGTCGTCCGGTCTCCGCGTACTCGCCACGTGCCAGCTGTGCAGTCTTCGTGTACTTGCCGCGTGCCAATCGTGCACTTGCTGCATAGATGCCACCTGCCAGCCGTGCAGGCTCGGTGTACATGCCATGTACATGTCGTGTACCAGCCATGCAGTCTCCGTGTACTTGCCACGTAGATAAAACGTGCCAGTCGTGCAGTCTCCATGTACATGGCGTGTACATGTCGTGTGCCAACCATGCAGTCTCTGTGTACTTGCCACGTGCCAATCGTGCACTTGCTGCATAAATGCCGTGTGCCAGCCGTGCAGTCTCTGTGTACATATCGCCTGCCAGCCGTGCAGTCTCCGTGTACATGCCACCTGCCAGCCATGCAGTATCCGTGTACATGCCACCTGCCACCCGTGCAGTCTCCATGTACTTGCCGCGTGCCAGTCGTGCACTTGCCGCATAGATGCCACGTACCAGCCACGCCGTCTCCATGTACATGTCGTGTGCCAACCATGCAGTCTCTGTGTACTTGCCACGTGCCAATCGTGCACTTGCTGCATAGATGCCGTGTGCCAGCCGTGCAGTCTCTGTGTACATATCGCCTGCCAGCCGTGCAGTCTCCGTGTACATGCCACCTGCCAGCCATGCAGTATCCGTGTACATGCCACCTGCCACCCGTGCAGTCTCCATGTACTTGCCGCGTGCCAGTCGTGCACTTGCCGCATAGATGCCACGTACCAGCCGCGCAGTCTCCATGTACATGTCGTGTACCAGCCATGCAGTCTCCGTGTACTTGCCGCGTGCCAATGGTGCACTTGCTGCATACATGCCATGTGCCAGTCGTCCGGTCTCCGCGTACTCGCCACGTGCCAGCTGTGCAGTCTTCGTGTACTTGCCGCGTGCCAATCGTGCACTTGCTGCATAGATGCCGCGTGCCAGTCGTGCAGGCTCGGTGTACATGCCATGTACATGTCGTGTACCAGCCATGCAGTCTCCGTGTACTTGCCACGTAGATAAAACGTGCCAGTCGTGCAGTCTCCGTGTACATGGCATGTACATGTCGTGTGCCAACCATGCAGTCCACGTGTACTTGCCGCGTGCTAGCCATGCACTTGCCGTGTAGTCACCATGTACCAGCCTCACAGTCTCCGTGTATGCCAGACTCAGGATCCTGCTATCTCAGCACCCTTGTTCTTTGTTATTGAATCATGAGATCTTTTTCATCCAAAATTTTGTCAACCACAAACGAAATCATTCAATTGAGGGATTATGAAAGTATAATTCTAGATTATTTGAGAGGCGCAAGGCCAAAACTCATGCAGAATGTTATCGTCCTTCGTTATCGTTATTGTTTGTCAGGTGAAGTGACTTTATCAGATGAAGATCGTGAAGAGAAAGCTCCAGAAATAATGAGGCGTGTGATTATACAGGGTATATCTAAATAAGTAGAAAACCTTTTACCCGATGTCGAGAATGATGCAAAAAGTATGGGAAGAATGTTTGAAAAAATATTCATTCAGCCGGTTTTGAATAATTATTCTATTGATTAAATTATTGAGTTCCGAGACCGATGAGCCCAGAGGATTTTGCCGCGTGGGAGTGGGTGGGGGTAATTCGAAAATGTTTGCAAATATGAAATGAGAACCGCTTGACGGGTTCGTGCCATGAAGCGAGTGGCTACGTTCCCGTCTGTCTATAAATTCAGGTTAAGAGTGGCATCGGAAAAGAGCGCTAGCATATGGTATGACCGGAATTCTAGAATAATTGATATGTCGTGAGATTTCTGGTTCACTCGGCTGGATACAATAAGTGTCATGCATAATAAATAATGATTAAGAATTAAGCCTCTAAAAATTGTAGTGGAAAATTGAAAAATATAGATAATCCTTGGAAAAAAATTATTTCGTAACATTAAAATTCTTGACATGATTCAATATCGAGATTTTTGAATCCACTCACATTTCCAACCACTTGCGAATAATCGTTTCCTTTGGATTTGATTGAATTGTTTAAATCTATAGTGACTCAGGAACAGCACAGACTGATGCATATCAGAAGCATGTCTGCTGCATATGCGGTACGCAGTTCAAGAACATCCACTGAGGTCTGATGCACAGATAGAAGACATCCGTCTGCTCGCTGCGCATGGATAGTGCACATCTGATGCAGATACGATCCACAGACTGGGCACATCCAGTGCGTATGCTGAGCACTCATGACACACAGATACTGCACATTCAAAGCCACAGTGTCGCACAGATGCTGTTCATCTGACACGGCTGTGATGGACATCCAGTAGGAGCGCTCTTCACAGATGATGCACAAGCCGAGCTCCCGAGGTACATACAAAAGCAGGACACGTTCGATGCACAACTCATGTACCACTCAGGCAGTTCCCATCCAGTGCGCATGTCGTGCACCTGCTGTGCACATCCGAAGCAAATGCCGTGCACAGGTGGCGCACATCTAACACGAGTGTCGTACATTTGTTCGCTCATTCAGTGCGCATGCAGTACGCCTACGTGTACCATCAGTGCACATATGGTGGGATTGTAGCACACACCTGATGCGAGGCTGGTACACAGCTGGTTTCCATTTAGTGTACATCCGATGCGACTGCGGTGCACAGATAGTATGAGCCGACACGAGTATCTTACATTTGTCCACTCATCCAGTGCGTTTACAGTACGTCTACGTGTACAATTAGTGCACGTACGGTGCGGCTGCAGTGCACATCCGGTGCAAGTGTGACACAGCTGATTCCTATTTAGTATCCATCTGATGCAAGTGCGGTAACAGAGTCTCGTGCCAAGACAGGTTTGGTGCATGAGAGCCCACGTATGAGACACAAGTTCGATGGTTAATTACTTCAAAATCGTTCGGATGAAAAATTTGATAAACTTGAGGGGATTCAGAACCATTTCCTTCATCTTCGTTAAAGAAATCGAAAGTTCCTTATCATGGTCATGTATACTCTACAAACTCCTTAAATGCTCGTTTCCGTTCTCACAAGAATGTTATCATCGGAATATCACGGCATCATTAGATGGCGTCGCGAAACATCGAATAATGATGATTTTTCGTTTTTCTTCCAAGTGCACGGCCTGATCTCGTCATTGCTCTTTACATCATCACGTATCGTAATTCCCAGTTCTCCCTTTATCGTATGAATATTTGAGTTTCCCCTCCATCGTTTCCCTCTTCTTCATCTAATTCTGAACGATCATTTTTTCAATAAAATCTGATAAAATCTGTGATTCTCCCTAAGGCTCAATGTTAAACTCGTGAAATTTCAAGTATCAATATCTCTTCTGACTCGTTCTCTGTAGGCCTCTAAATATCTTACCATAGTCTACGAATGTAGCGAATTACTACTTTGAAAGATCGAAAGATGAAAAGAACCATCATCCTTAAATATGAAAATTTTTAATTCATCAATTCATTCATTGACAATTATTGACATCGCTAATAACCCTTTTCATTTAATTCCATAGACAGTGTCATGTTTACTTCATAAATTTACAGCAAAATTCCGAAATACAACAAAATTATCATCAATCGATACTTATTTTTCTGTAAAAAAAAAATTCATTGAGTTATACAGTTGAGAAAATACAATATACCGACGTACTGAACACAATCATAACATTCAGAACAATAGTATAAACAATAGAAAAGTAATTAGCGGCAGTTTGAAGGCATTTCTACGATGCGATGCAAGGTTTCAATAGGCCTAATCTCTACAGAATCCTGTGCATTATTTCTTTCTTGCAACTTTGTTCATCAATTTAATCAATTCTTCAATTTCTTCATCTGTTAGATTATAGGTTTCCTCTTCTGCTTTTATTTTCATCAATTTTTCTCTCATTATCCGTTGGAGGGTCTTATCAGTAGTAGTTTTGAAACATCCAAGACATTTTTTGGCTTTTTTATATGTGCTACACTGATACAATGGTATTGGCTGGTGACTTAACAACCAACGTAGTAATTTTTCGATTTGATGATCATGATCTTCAATTTTCATCATTTCATTTTTTCTTATTTTTCTGGGTCGTTTGGATTTGAGGATTCTCTGACTATTCTGATGAATTTCTTTCTCTTCGATGGATTTGAATTGCTGTATTTCAGTTCTTTTGATTCGAAATGGATTTTTGTTGATGTCGATATCACGTCCTTCCTGAATTTCACCCCATTGGTAGTAGAGTTCTGGTGTATATTTTTTAACAGCTTCCTTGATATCAAACGAGAGCGCTTGCTTCGAACACGTACAATGGTCAGCAATACTGACATACTTCATTCCACATTTCGTCAATGCCCCGATCGCCTCACAACAATTCATGACAAGATTGCCACCAAAATGATAACCACCTGGGAACGTGATAATCAGATCCCCTGGTTCCTGGATGATCTGTAAATGGCAATTAGAAATTGAAAAATTAATAGAGGACAATGTGATATGCAGTGGTGTATACGTAATGTGACGATAGTTTTTCTGATATTTACCGAAACATAACGAATACAATGGTCCCTGAGAAATTTTGTACTGGGAAGGAACGTTTTATGTCGGAGTGGATTCTGACAAGTTTCCCAATCCTTTTGGAAATGTGCTCTCATGACTGCTTCAAATCTTAATTTATCTTCTAAATAAACACCGTACCATAATTTCCAACCAAAGTAGCAGAAATTCAATGAATGTGTGTTGCCATCTTCCAAATGTACTCCAAAGAAGGTGTTTGGTGAACCGAAGTAAACATATGGTGTATGGATACCATTAATTTTCGTT
Source organism: Aleiodes leptofemur (assembly GCA_963942555.1). NCBI lineage: Eukaryota > Metazoa > Arthropoda > Insecta > Hymenoptera > Braconidae > Aleiodes > Aleiodes leptofemur. The sequence continues at coordinate 11,406,915 of OZ012611.1, read as the reverse complement.
GGTAGAATCACATTCAAAAAACTGTGGAAATTTGTAAAGTTCAAACCCTCCAAGTCATGGTGCATCAATGACATGTCAATGTCAGCACCATATAATCCATTGCAAACTTCTTCTTCTGTACATTTCCAAAATTCTTGCTCAATTTGTCGTCGGTCGTCAGGACTACAGGTTGATTCTTTATTTTTCTCATTTTTCTGACAAAATTGATCATACGTCATTTTAATTTTTTTTTTTGCATTATTACAGCAAACGAAGTACACTCCATTCTGTTCCGATTTCTCGATCGATTGTTGCAATATATTGAATTTCTCAGCTGGTAGAACAAGATCTTTCAACACTTGATGTTTCCATTGTTGGGGAGGAATCACTTTGCATATTCCAGTCTTATGTGCTCCCAAATCATGCAGTCTTTCTAATAACGCTTCTGGTTTAGAGTATACTCCATCCAAGTTATGCCATTCCGTGATGACAGTATTATCATCATTGCATTGTAAATTTGTTCCGGTGAAAAATTCACAACAATTCTCCTCTGGTACTGGCCTGTTTTGATTGTTTGTGTCCATTTTTTTTATCTTTTTATCTTGGGGATCTGATCTGGCAAAAGCGGAAAAAGATTTATTTAAATGCATATCTGTTATCCCGAGGACTATTACATGAAGTTAGTTAGCTGCGATGAATTTGTGATGAATTTATGTGACTTGAGCTTCGGAGGTGTATGCTTTACAGTAAGGAACCGATTTCATCTACATAGGGCTTTTTTTCTCATCGCAACAATTCCTCACAATGGCTAATTTATTCGATCTGATGATATGCTCATTAGATTATTCTTTAACCCACTCACCGATTTTTTTTCCCAATGAGTAAGCAAATTTCTATTTCCTTCATCACTTTGAAGAATAATTACAACACATATATTTCACGCTGAAATTCAAATTCTTCAGAAAGAACTGGGTGAATCAATTGAAATTCTCATAAGAAAAGCTTCTATCGTTGCCTTAGTAACAAATCATCATAAGTGCCAAAAACTAGTTGATATCAAAATGTCGTATCTCTCAAACCACTGTCAAAATTTATCTTATAGCATTCTGGACATTTTTTTCCATAAATTCCATTAATAAAAGGACGTAACTATCGATGTACAAGCGAAAAAACCTTATCTCCACACTTATGTCGCTTTGCTGTTACTGTTTTTTTCATAGATGGAAAAATTAATAATGCTCTTACGTCTATTTGTTTCCAAGATTTTTCAATATAGGGGAGAGTGAGACAAAATAGATATCAGAATGAAATGGTTGAAGATACATTTTTTTTGATGATTGCACTCAAAAGCTAAGGAAATTTTAGTCGGAAAAACAGTGCTAGAATTAATTTTTTTGAATGTTTTAAGAATACAATTTTTTTGGACAATTTTTGAAGAGGTACTCTTTTCCATTAAAAAAAAAAATTTCTGGGAAATATCTCCAGCTCTATCGATCGTAGCGTAAAAATTTCTAATGAAAGCAGATGAGATCATTTGCCATCGATTGATAGGGCTTTGGATTCCAAAATATCAATTCTCAAGGTATTAACGTATACTCTTATGAAAATCAGTATTTGCCCCATAACTATCTCAAAAATCGATATTTTTCAACTCAAAACCCTCGAAATCGATGGTAAAGAATCTCCTCGACTATCTCCATTCAGGATTGCCACGCTACGACCAGTAGAGACGGAGATATTTAGAAAAAAGTGAACTTATCCAGAAAAGAAAAGGAGGACCTCTTCAAATCGTGGTCAAGAAAGTTGAATTTCTACAGAATGCCAAAAAATGATTTCTGACACATAATTTCCACTGCGAATTTCCCTAGCTTTTCAATGGAATGACTTGAATGAATCAATCTGCAATATTTCTATTTATTTCCAGAATTTTCCATAATATACGCATTAAAAAATCGACTGTATTCATTATGCCCCACCTTTCCCTATTCACCATTTCTTTCTTTAAATTTCTGCTAAGCAGTGTGCTTCCGAATGGCCTTTCCTCACTTCCAGCTGAATTATGTTCATTGGACGACACTTTGTCCATCTCTGATTACTCTTAATAAAAAATTAGAAAAATAATTTGGTTTTTCTTCATGGTCTCTAATTTTTTTTGCTACAGAGGACAATATTTCCTATTTCATAAGGCAATTCCCTATTAAAGTAATTATGATAATAATTACTGACACATACGTGCGTGCTGCAAATATGTCTTTTCAATTCTAGTGATACCTCCGGAGAGCCAACAAAATTTATGTAAATCAGTAAAACCAAAAGGCGTAAGTGTTGGAGATACGACTCTCTATTAGTAATTCGTGGCACTTATCACCGTTTGTTATTAAGAATTTTTTCCTTTGATTAATGAAGGGAAGGCCTATAGGATATCGATTAGAGTAAAAAGAAAGATACGTTTTTTTGTTATTTGCACTATGAAAAAATTGGCAAAATTGCACTCATAACCTTTTGTTACAAAGACGATATCGTCGACCTAGGAACAGAAGGGCGTAAGCGCTAAAAAACGCACTTTTCAGGAGGAAAAGGGTGTATGTCCGAAATGCTTCTAGTCGTGTTCTTTGCATTCATCAGTTGTGATGAGTGATGAGAACGCATGCGCATTGATTCCTAGCGGGCGTGATTCCAGATTGAAGAATATAACCTAGAACAACATTCATCAAAATTGCACACAGCTCCAGTGTACCTCTTTTTTTAAAATTCCAATAGTAACATAAAATTGAACGATTTATTGAAACATTCAATTAAGAAACTGTGATATGACGAATAGACATTTGAGGTTACATTTTTGAATTTAAAATCACGCCCACTAACACGCAGTGCGCATGCGTTCTCATCACTCATCACAACTGATGAGTGCAAAGAACACGACTTCTGAGAATGTTTTTTATGCTCCAAGGATGCAGAAGAAACGAATTTAAAATTTGAGAAACAAAAAGGCGTATTTGCCAATCCTCGCAGGAATAGGGCGTATGTGCAACATATACGCCTTTTTGTTATCATGTTATTATGTTTTTTGCTTCATCCCCCCGATTTATTTAATACCAAAAGGGCGTTTCTTTCAAACATACGCCCTTTTGTTATTAATTATGACGGTAAATTTTTGGAAAATTATAAAGATTAATAACAGTAAAAGGGCGTATTTTCAGTTCATACGCCCTTTTGTTATCATGATTTCCACCAAAGGAATTCATAGTTAAGAAAAATAATCAAAAACAAATAGGCACAAGATACTTTCTTTTGCCATTGAGCATTTTCTGCATAATGGTTCAAATAGAAAAAAAATGAAAAGAAAAGGGCGTATTTAAAATACGCTCTTTTGTTATTATAAATTATATTACAGGGGGGCGCAATCGAGGATAAAACTAATGACAAAAGGGCGTATGTGCAAAACAACTGCCCTTTCGTTACTATAAATTATATAGCATGATCGCGCAATTGAGGATAAAATTAATAACAAAAGGGCGTATGTGAGGGAGATACGCCCTTTTCATTTTAATAATTGGAGATACGCCTGTTTGTTATTCGAGAAAAAAAATGCTCCAAACGATCGGGCAAGTCGAACATAATCAATGGAGCGGATAAAAAAAATTACGCCCTTTTGTTATTTAAAAAAGAAACTGAAAAAATGGCACTTACGCCCTTTTGTTTCTAGTTCGACGATATGATAGGTTGGTTGGACATCAGTATCACGGATCCTTATAACCGAACTAATTACTTTCGGGTGATAATGAGAAAAACCCTAGTGATATCTTGTCATGATGTCAATGAATTGATGCAATATCCTTGAAATCAATGTTTTAGGTGAAATGATTCATAATGGAACGATGAAACTAATAAAATTTTGACTTACTGGGATAATTATGATTATCACATCGATGATAGAGTGCTTGAAACTTTATACAGTCGTATTATCAATATGCCTTGTGTTCAACACTCTCAGCAGCTATGATATCCTGCTGGCACTCGCAATGAGATTTATAACCTGAGTCACTCGTCTTTTGTTTTGGTAATATACACCAGAGATGGGCAAATTCAGATCGTTGGGATCCTTGGGCTCCCGACCTTCATTGGGGGGACAATGCTCGGCGTTAATCCTGTTAACTGGATCGGGTGCAGTCCCCCAAAAATTACACCTCACCACTATTCCCCCCACCTTTTTTTAATTCAGTAGTGCAGAGGTGAGAGTCAAATACTTTCTACAGTTTTTTTTTAATATCTTGAAAACTGAAGAAAATAGCGAGATTTTGCAAATGAGCTGGTCTTGTAGAGAATTTCAAGAGCTACAAAAGTAGATGAGGGTGAAATAGCACTATCTCACTTAGTTTCTAAGATATCTCGGAGAAACAGATGACAAAAAAAATTGACTTGCTTTACATCTTTTAATTTCTTTACAGTAATTTTCTTTAATATTTAAGAAACTAAGTGAGATAGCGTCATTTTGTGAGGATATTTTTTGGTGAAAATTTTAACAGCTACAGAATAGGATTTGGGTAGAATTGCTCTATCTCGCTTAGTTTGCGAGATATGTCGAGAAAAACTGAAGATAAAAAGTAGCAGCTATCAATTATCATTTTCCTTCGATAGTTTTTTTGAGAATATTATGGAAAAAAACGAGATGGACCTCATCTTATCTCCATTCCGTAGTAAAGAGGTGAAAGTCAATTTTTTTAACAGTTCTTCTTAAATATCTTGGAAACGGAAGGAGATAGAGTGAATTTGCCCTGAGAATTTTTTGTAGAGAATTATGAGAGCTACAAAGAGGATCGAGGTAAATGCGCTCTATCTCACTTGATTCCTGAGATACTTGAGAAAAGCTGATGGAATAGAACCGATTTGTCTGAAAATCTCTTATTTTGTGGATTCTCGAATTCTGCATCAGATTTTTACAAATATCTTGGACACTTAGTGAAATAGCGCCATTTTGTCTTAATCTACTTTTGCAGCTCTTGAAATTCTCTAGAAAAGAACCAGCTTTGAAGAAAATCGTTCGATCTTGCATGGTTTTCGAAATATTTGAGACAAACAAATGGGATAAAATTGATTTGAATGAAAATCTCCTCTTCTTTCATTTTTCGAGTTTTTAAATATTTTTTTTTAGAATATCTCGGAAACAAAGCGAGATATTTTTCATTTTCTGTTTTTTTAACGTAATTTTCCACGGAAAGAAATGAAATAATGTATGGAACGCGCGATTCGTCACCGACACTCGGTACTCAGAAAAATGCATAATTGTGTAATTTGAGAGGGGGGCAGCTTATGACCTCGGGTATGCTGAGTATTAATGGGTTTAAGGCTCTGGGATCCCGACTACCTGAAACTTGCCTATTTCTGATATACACAATGCGCAGGAAGCAGTGAACGCGTACTATTCTTTACAATGATTTCTCGAAACCGAAAGATATGCTCCTCAGACACAACTAGTCCAAATTAAAGATACGAAAATTCCATTTTCCGACTATTCGTACGCTTTATTCTCTCATAAATATTCATGGATTTCCTTCAGTAAAAATGAAAGCTTACGATGAAGCGGATCCAACGGATTCTTGAAAGTCATGAGGAATACCATTGCATATGAACTATCATTAAACTCTGGAGATAAATTTTAAACGAATTTCCTTCATGAAATGCATACAAATACAGTACATGCAGAGTAATTTGATTGAAAAAGAAATTTCTTTTCGTCATATTTGAACTCAGCATGGGATTTTATGGAAAAATTGAATGGAGAAATTCAAAAGTGTCGTAATCCATATCGTTCGATTGAAATGAAATCCCGTGTTTGAATAGATGAAGATTCTTTGCATCCAATGCATATGATTTCAGTGCATTCTAAGACACTTCATACAATAATGACACTCTTCTTTTCATTCTTCGAGGCAGCATGGGATCACAGATGAAACTGAATGAAAAAATATTGGACCTTCAGTACTACCGTGTAAAAAGAACTGGCTCGGTTCTGAGGAACCGGAGAAATAGAATACAATAATTTTTTGTTGGTCAAATTCATTTAATTTTTTTGCATTCAAGGTCATTCTATAGTATCATGAATTCATTTTGCTTATTTTCGGAATCGACATGAGATTGTATAGGAAATTAAACTTGAAAAATCAAAGATGTCGATGGTACGTATCGTTCGATTGAAATTCAATCAAGTAATTGAAAACATGGAATTTTTTTTAATCGAATGCAGATGATTTCAATGGATTCTGAGACATTGCATAGAATAGTGACATTCTTCCTTTTATTTTTTTAGTCAGCATTGATGGATGAGTGGAATGCAATAAGAAAATATGAGACTGTCGGACCTTTAGCTTAATCTACTCAGAAGAAATGAAGAAATAGAATCCAATGATAATTTTTTGTCAAATGCATATAATTTAACTGCATTTAAAGTCATTTCATAATATTAGGAATTTATTTTGTTTATTTTCAAAATCAGCAGAAGATTTTATGGGAAATTAAATTGAAAAATTCAAGAGTGTCGATGTTTCATATTGTTTGACTGACATGGAATCGAGTAATTGAAATCATGAACATTTTTTCATCGAATGCATATGATTTCAATGCATTCTGAGATATTTCATGGAATAGTGACATTTTTTTTTCATTTTTGAAGTCAGCATTGATGCATGAGTGGAATAAAATGAAAAAAATATGCAACCGTCGAAACATCACGTTAATCCACTCATAATAGATAAAGAAATAGACTCCAATCATAATTTTTTGTCAAATGCATATAATTTAATTGCATTTAGAGTCATTTCATAGCATTATTAATTCATTTTGTTTACTTTTGGAATCAGCATGAGATTGTATGGGGAATCAAATTGAAAAATTCAAGAGTGTCGATGTTTCATATTATTTGATTGACATGGAATCGAGTAATTGAAATCATGAACATTTTTTCATCGAATGCATATGATTTCAATGCATTCTGAGATATTTCATGGAATAGTGAAATTTTTTTTCTCATTTTTGAAGTCAGCATTAATGCATGAGTGGAATAAAATAAAAAAAATATGCAACAGTCGAAACATCACGTTGATCGACTCAGAAAAAATGAAAAAATGGACTCCGATCATATTTTTTTGTCAAATGCATATAATTTAACTGCATTTAGAGTCATTTCATAGCATTATGAATTAATTTTGTTTATTTTTGGAATCAGCATGAGATTGTATGAGAAATGAAATTGAAAAATTCAAGAGTGTCGATGTTTCATATTGTTTGATTGACATGGAATCGAGTAATTGAAATCATGAACATTTTCTCATCGAATGCATATGATTTCAATGCATTCTGAGATATTTCATGGAATAGTGACATTTTTTTTTTCATTTTTGAAGTCAGCATTGATGCATGAGTGGAATAAAATGAAAAAAATATGCAGCCGTCGAAACATCACGTTAATCGACTCAGAATAAATAAAGAAATAGACTCCAATCATAATTTTTTGTCAAATGCATATAATTTAATTGCATTTAGAGTCATTTCATAGCATTATGAATTAATTTTGTTTATTTTTGGAATCAGCATGAGATTGTATGAGAAATGAAATTGAAAAATTCAAGAGTGTCGATGTTTCATATTGTTTGATTGACATGGAATCGAGTAATTGAAATCATGAACATTTTCTCATCGAATGCATATGATTTCAATGCATTCTGAGATATTTCATGGAATAGTGACATTTATTTTCTCATTTTTGAAGTCAGCATTAATGCATGAGTGGAATAAAATAAAAAAAATATGCAACCGTCGAAACATCACGTTGATCGACTCAGAAAAAATAAAAAAATGGATTCCGATCATATTTTTTTGTCAAATGCATATAATTTAACTGCATTTAGAGTCATTTCATAGCATTATGAATAAATTTTGTTTATTTTTGGAATCAGCATGAGATTGTATGAGAAATGAAATTGAAAAATTCAAGAGTGTCGATGTTTCATATTGTTTGATTGACATGGAATCGAGTAATTGAAATCATGAACATTTTTTCATCGAATGCATATGATTTCAATGCATTCTGAGATATTTCATGGAATAGTGACATTTTTTTTTTCATTTTTGAAGTCAGCATTGATGCATGAGTGGAATAAAATGAAAAAAATATGCAGCCGTCGAAACATCACGTTAATCGACTCAGAATAAATAAAGAAATAGACTCCAATCATAATTTTTTGTCAAATGCATATAATTTAATTGCATTTAGAGTCATTTCATAGCATTATTAATTCATTTTGTTTACTTTTGGAATCAGCATGAGATTGTATGGGGAATCAAATTGAAAAATTCAAGAGTGTCGATGTTTCATATTATTTGATTGACATGGAATCGAGTAATTGAAATCATGAACATTTTTTCATCGAATGCATATGATTTCAATGCATTCTGAGATATTTCATGGAATAGTGACTTTTTTTTTTCATTTTTGAAGTCAGCATTGATGCATGAGTGGAATAAAATAAAAAAAATATGCAACCGTCGAAACATCACGTTAATCCACTCAGAATAGATAAAGAAATAGACTCCAATCATAATTTTTTGTCAAATGCATATAATTTAATTGCATTTAGAGTCATTTCATAGCATTATTAATTCATTTTGTTTACTTTTGGAATCAGCATGAGATTGTATGGGGAATCAAATTGAAAAATTCAAGAGTGTCGATGTTTCATATTATTTGATTGACATGGAATCGAGTAATTGAAATCATGAACATTTTCTCATCGAATGCATATGATTTCAATGCATTCTGAGATATTTCATGGAATAGTGACATTTTTTTTCTCATTTTTGAAGTCAGCATTAATGCATGAGTGGAATAAAATAAAAAAAATATGCAACCGTCGAAACATCACGTTGATCGACTCAGAAAAAATAAAAAAATGGACTCCGATCATATTTTTTTGTCAAATGCATATAATTTAACTGCATTTAGAGTCATTTCATAGCATTATGAATTAATTTTGTTTATTTTTGGAATCAGCATGAGATTGTATGAGAAATGAAATTGAAAAATTCAAGAGTGTCGATGTTTCATATTGTTTGATTGACATGGAATCGAGTAATTGAAATCATGAACATTTTTTCATCGAATGCATATGATTTCAATGCATTCTGAGATATTTCATGGAATAGTGACATTTTTTTTTTCATTTTTGAAGTCAGCATTGATGCATGAGTGGAATAAAATGAAAAAAATATGCAGCCGTCGAAACATCACGTTAATCGACTCAGAATAAATAAAGAAATAGACTCCAATCATAATTTTTTGTCAAATGCATATAATTTAATTGCATTTAGAGTCATTTCATAGCATTATTAATTCATTTTGTTTACTTTTGGAATCAGCATGAGATTGTATGGGGAATCAAATTGAAAAATTCAAGAGTGTCGATGTTTCATATTATTTGATTGACATGGAATCGAGTAATTGGAATCATGAACATTTTTTCATCGAATGCATATGATTTCAATGCATTCTGAGATATTTCATGGAATAGTGACTTTTTTTTTTCATTTTTGAAGTCAGCATTGATGCATGAGTGGAATAAAATAAAAAAAATATGCAACCGTCGAAACATCACGTTAATCCACTCAGAATAGATAAAGAAATAGACTCCAATCATAATTTTTTGTCAAATGCATATAATTTAATTGCATTTAGAGTCATTTCATAGCATTATTAATTCATTTTGTTTACTTTTGGAATCAGCATGAGATTGTATGGGGAATCAAATTGAAAAATTCAAGAGTGTCGATGTTTCATATTATTTGATTGACATGGAATCGAGTAATTGAAATCATGAACATTTTCTCATCGAATGCATATGATTTCAATGCATTCTGAGATATTTCATGGAATAGTGACATTTTTTTTCTCATTTTTGAAGTCAGCATTAATGCATGAGTGGAATGAAATAAAAAAAATATGCAACCGTCGAAACATCACGTTGATCGACTCAGAAAAAATAAAAAAATGGACTCCGATCATATTTTTTTGTCAAATGCATATAATTTAACTGCATTTAGAGTCATTTCATAGCATTATGAATTAATTTTGTTTATTTTTGGAATCAGCATGAGATTGTATGAGAAATGAAATTGAAAAATTCAAGAGTGTCGATGTTTCATATTGTTTGATTGACATGGAATCGAGTAATTGAAATCATGAACATTTTTTCATCGAATGCATATGATTTCAATGCATTCTGAGATATTTCATGGAATAGTGACATTTTTTTTTCATTTTTGAAGTCAGCATTGATGCATGAGTGGAATAAAATGAAAAAAATATGCAGCCGTCGAAACATCACGTTAATCGACTCAGAATAAATAAAGAAATAGACTCCAATCATAATTTTTCGTCAAATGCATATAATTTAATTGCATTTAGAGTCATTTCATAGCATTATTAATTCATTTTGTTCATTTTTGGAATCAGCATGAGTACGTACTAATTGTACACGTAGGCGTATTGCATGCGCACTAGATGAGTGGACAAATATAAGATACTCGTGTTGGATGGCTGCTACCTGTGCACGGCATTTGCTTCGGATGTGTTCAGCAGGTGCACGACATGCGCACTGGATGAAAACTACTTGAGTGGTGCATCGAGTGTGTCCTGCTCATCTAAGTACCGTGGGTGCTCAGCTTATGCATCATCTGTGAAGAGCGCTCGCACTGAATGTCCATCACAGTCGCTTCAGATGTACATCATCTGTGCATCACTGTGGCTTTGGATGTGTACTATCTGCGTGTCATAAGCGCTCAACATGCGCACTGGATGTGCCCAGCCTGTGGATCGTATCTGCATCAGATGTGCACGATCCATGCGCAGCGCGCACACAGATGTCTTCTATCTGTGCATCAGACCACAGTCTCATCGGATGTTCTCGAACTGCGTATCGCATATGCAGCAGACATGCATCTGATCGACATCAGTCTGTGCTGTTCCCGAGTCACAATCAATTTCAAGAATTCAATCAAATCTTAAAAAAAACGATTATTCGTACGTCGGTGAAAATGTGAGTGGAGCCAATTTTCAATATTAAATCATGTCAAGAATTTTAATATTACGGAATAAATTTTGGTTCCAAGGATCATCTATTCTCTTCAATTTTTCACTAAAATTTATAGAGGCTCAATTCTCGATCATTATTTATTATTGATGCCACTTATCGAATTGAGCCGAGTGAACCAAAAATCACACGACATATCAATTATTTAAAAATTCCGGTCGTACCATGTGCTGGTGCTTTTTTTCGATGCCACACTCAACCTGAATTTAAAGATAGACGGGAACGTACTTACTCGCTTCATGACACGAACCCGTCAAGCGGTTCTCATTTCATATTTCCAAACTTTTTTGAGTCACCTCACCCACTTTCACGTGGCGACATCTGCTGCGCTCATTAGTCTCGGAACCCAATACTTTAATTATTGATTAGTCAAATTTGGTTGAATGAATATTTTTTTAAACATTTTTCCCATACTTTTTGCATTATTCTCGAGCATCGAGTAAAAAGTTCTCCACTTATTTAGATACACTCTGTATATGAATTCCCATGTGCGGGTATATAACAAAATAATAAAGCAAAAGAAGTGCAAACCACAGAAATAATCATATATGCACTATTTGGTATTAATAAAGAAGAGAAAACCTTTCGTAATTAGCAAAATATAAAGTAAAGAAAGTACTTAATTATTCAGACTCTGAATAGCAAAAAAGAAGATAACGTAGTTTTTCGTGTGTTGAGCGTACAGCGTTCCGAGGCTCTCTCCGTACTTGACCGTGAATTTAGAGAGATAGGTCAGTGGCACACCTCTGCCAGGGAATGAGATGATTAGTGTTCAGTCGGTAACAAGAATTTGCGTTGGGAGAAGCAGTACTTGGCATGTTCCAGGAATGACCTCCAAAAAAGGTCAGATTTTCATGTGTCGCTCTGGACAGTGTGGAAGATTCTCGATGAGAAGCATCGTCACCTGTATCATTTCAACCTTCCCCCTTTCCTAGCTCCCGAAATTGTATATAAACGATGGTGGTCTCCGATTTAGTTATTGGATACAGAGTTAGCATGGATAAAAGCCAGAGAATTAGATTCACGAATGAAGCAGCATTCAGCCATCATTTCAGTTGGATACAGCATGATATACACGATTACAGAGACAAAGCTGATCAGTTCTTTTCTTATATTACTTTTTGTTCCAGAAGATGAAAAATTTTACTTACTAGTCTCTGAAGCATAGAAAAACTGTGGATAGTGGAAGGAAAACTTTCGAAGACGTGTTGACAGAATAAAATTTAATGAAAGAGAGAATCTCATTACTAGCATAACAAATCAATTTTGTGATAGATCAAAAAGTGGGAAAACAGGGATTTAACAACTAGAGATTCGACCTCCAGAATAGTTCAACGCCTTGGTTTGCGGAGCTCAGTGCACATTTTACCCAAGACCACTCGATATTCTTCCTGTGCAATCTGATTATTTGGCAGAAGAGCATTGATGTAATCTGTGAGAAGAAGAAGGACCATAAGAGAATGAAAGCCGAGGAATGAATGGCTGTCAATATCAGTGATAATGAAATTATTACCAAACACTGTTATATAAATTTGTTTGGGAATAGGATCCAAGTTGAATTTTGGATGGCCCTTGGGAGTCATATGCTTCAACTCATTTATACCAACTATATCTTTCATGAGCCTACGTGCCAGTTCTCGAGGCTGAGGAGGAAGATATGGGTGGAAAATTACGTCTTTCAGATGTTTCTTCAAGGCTTCTCGTCTAATGAATACTGCAGTATCCTTAATCAGCTCCGTCAATTCTACTGTAAGAAGCAAAGAACGACATCATTCAGTGACAGAAATCACAATGAAGGCCAGTGTCGGAGTTTACGGATTGTCACAAATCAGAGTTGATCAATTTGAGCTCGAATAGCGTATAAATGACAGAATCAAAGTACGTATTGGACGCAACTTCCAACTCTGGCTCTGTTTCATGTTTCATTATGTTATGGAATACGCAACAGGATCGAAGATCTCGCTGGGGAGAAACAGGGACCGACAATCTCTGCGATGTTGTTGCATCTTGGTTCGATGAATAACGATGCCGCATTTGACTTGATAATGAAGCTGCAGCTGACTGGGAATATTCCCATGGTTGTCCCAATCGTGAACTGGAGTGTAAATGAGTGTACGACTGGGAATGCGAATGTGCGTGGGTAGAAGGACATGAAGGTGAATGAGAGCATGAGTGTGAGGGGTATGAATGTGGGGAGGAAAGTGAGAATGAGCGTGTGGATGAGTTTGACTGAAAGGACCAATGTGAGTACGGAGATCGAGCCCGTGATCGGTCTTGGGATTGTACTTGGACATATGAGTGTGAGCACGGAGGCGAATGAGAGCATGAGCATAAGTGTGAGTTGAAGCGTGGATGCGGAGGGCATAGACGTGGGGAGGAATGTAGAAATGAACGTGTGTATGAGCTCGACGTTCTGAGTGAACTTGAGTTTAAGGATGGGGAACGAGCGCGTGAGTGATCTTGGTCAAACAAACGAGGTAGTTGTGAATATGCACGATGATGGGACTGGTGCGATAGATGCTGCGGAGGAGTATTATGCTCATCGGAATCGGTATGAGTGTAATGATGATCAAGTTGATAGGAGCGCGATGATGAGTACACTTGTCGTGATTGTTGATGGGGTGAGAATAGCCGCTGATGCAATGGACTCTGCGACTTTGAGGGTGGTGTTGATCTCGACCGTGTTTCTGGATCATCAAGGACGGGTGATCGTGATGATGATCGTGACCACGGTGGAGGCTGCCTGCGTGAACGAATTTGTGAAAGTAATGGAGGTGACGGTTCTGATTGTGGTCTTGAATGAGACTGGGACGGAGATTGTAAGTTTGATTGTAATCGTGAATTTCCTAATGATTGCGTTAGGGACAATGATCGATATTGTGATTGTAAGGGTACTGTGCTTTCATGTGTTGCAGAACGTGATCGTGAAGCAGACGTTGTTGGGTGAGCTGATATTTCGTGGTTCCATCGTTTTTCCAATGATGATTTCGTACCTACATGTTCCAAGAATTTATCATCATTATTAATCTTTTTCACGCACGGATACATGTGTTCAACGTACGTGGAAGTCCCAAGGTCTCAACAGGCGCTGTCGAGGATAGTCGTATTGAATAGACAGGTGGTGATGGTCGTGATGGTTCGCGTGATTCTCTGGGATTGGGAGAAGTTGGTTCATACTGGGCAGATGATGGTGACACTTGGGGGAAACCAGGACATGCACTCGCATTTGCTTCTTCTAGAGGTGGAAAAAGGAGTACTCCATTCTCATCCAGCTCCATGCGTTTCAATAAACTTTCATTATCTATAATTGAAAGTCAATACAAGTCACATAAATCGGATTAGATATGATTCAATCTTCTTAGAACCGCAATCAAATTTAGGAGTCCATTCTGGCATTCTGTTCCTCTGAACCTAGTTCTCACCGTTTGCAGCAATCACACGAAGAGCATAATGGGACTGACGATCTTCCCCTCTCACCCAAACTCGCCCCTTATACCGTATCACATTACTGCTTGGCTCAACAGTAGGAGGTTTATTCTTCCAGCGGATGAGCGAGAACATTTCCTTGTTTGAACTCTAAATTGTAAATGAGAATTCGAAGGCAGTGTTTACTTTTTATTTCCATATTGGATTAACTCACTGATTCTGCCTTTTATTGTGAAAGGAAGAATGAGAATGAGGTTTTGACGTTCATAGTTTAGTAGTTGGTGAATGATAGCAAGTTGAATCATGTGCCAGCATATTTCGCAGTGGGATCGAAAATAGAATTTTTAAGCAAAGAAATGTAAGGGTAAAAATCTCGGAAATATGATTAGGAATCAAAGTAGAACGGTCTGGGAAGCTCCTAAAAGCTGAAGAGTGCCTTCTTCAACTTGTAGATCCGTAGATATACCTAAATTCATGAATATTCATTGGATTCCCAGAGAAATATAATTTTCGGACTAAAAATTTAATGTTTCAGGAAAGAAATACTGAAAAAAGTGTTTGATACCGGTGGGCATTCAAAGAGAATGGTGAGGGGAGTTTCCAGTGCTACGAGAGCATCTCCAAGGTTTGGACTTCTAGATATACTCAATTAGTAGATTTTCTATTCCCAAGAAAATGCCATCTTCAGAATTCCTCAGGAACTCAATTAAGGAACTCAGGATTTCAATTAAGGAACGAAATGGAAATTGACTAATTCGAGTATATAAATTGGGCCGAACCTTGGACAATATGCTGTTGGGGATGGAGAAGCTCTCCTTACGATTTTTTTTTATCCACTGATATCAGTCTTTTGTTCGATATTCATTTCCTGAAAATATCAATTTTTGAATCAAAAGTCGTCATTGCTTGCAGATCAACTGGAAACCATATTCATTGATTCAAAGCATGAAGAAGATGCTCTTCTTGGTCATCTCAAAACTCTGTTGACCAGCCTCCTTCGATGTCCACTGATATCATACCTTTTTTTTTCCAGAGGTCTAGGTTGTAAAATCTAGATTTCCATCCGAAAATCATATTTGCCAGCAAATAGAATGAAAGCTAACTGTATGAAGTATATCCACTGGCATTAATCGTTTTTTTTTCTATATCTATTTTCTCAAAAATTCAATTTTCAATTCAAAATTCACATTCACTTCGAAATTAACTGAGAATTTCTCCATTCCACGGCATTAACCGATTCAAATTTCAGTGAAACTACTCTCGAGCACCCAACAAGCATTTCCTCTATCAGATAAATCAGTCAATATATTCAAATTCGTGAATTTTCATCTCATTGTCATTTTCATTTAGAGCAAGAAGTATCGAAAAAAGTTTTCAAAGCTCCCCAGACTTTTTCCGAAGCTCTATATTTCGAGTATCGCGCTGAAAATGAATGTGTTTATACAGATACCTGTGAAGAGGATGGCCACTTAGACGCAGCACAATAAAAACGAAGAGTTTGAAAGTTGTATTGGAAATGAGTGAAATAGGGAGCCTTGAGGTTACAATTATTGTGCTGTAATAAAAAAGATGAAATTTTCATTAAACGATTCACGAGATAAAATAGAAAGCAGACGAATGATTACCGTAATTTTACTTACCGTAATGAAAAAAATAAAACTATCAATTAACGCAATTATCTATTTTTTAACATCAACTGTTGAAAGGAGGTTTCTGCACAGACGTAAATCTGGAATGTCAAACTTACTAAGGCCGTTGCCTAGCAACTTGGTGATGAATTCTCCCATGCCAAATATTAGCCTAAGAAATCCAGTATAAAATCGGAGGGATTGACCTATTTAAATATCCAATAAAGGCGAAAGATCTTGTGATGGATTCTTTCGAAGAAGAAGAGATGGAAGGAAGGTCAAGAGAAGATAAGGAGAGAGGGAGAAAGAAACCAGCAAAACGAAGTCAAGTGAAAAAAGCAGCCATCAAACGTAAGAAAACATCACTGAGTGCCGAAAAAAGTACTATTGGGGATGATACGAGTGATGACGAGTCCAACTCCCAAGAAACTACCAAAACCTCTGCAAAAAAGGGAAAACCTGGGAAAAAGAGACAAATGGAGAGTAGTGACAGCAACAGCGGCAGTGACAGTGATAATGACAGCAACAGTGACAGTGATAATGACAGTGACAGCCATGAAGATTGTGGTAAACATGAAAAAACATCAGGTAAAAAGCTAACAGGTGCTGGCAAGGGTAAACGTAATAGACGTCTCATCACACTGTCACCCGAACTGGCTGCAGTAGTCGGTTCGAATCAAATGAGCCGATATGAAGTTATTAAAAAAGTCTGCAACATCATCAAAGAAAGAAATCTCTATGATCCTCAAAATAAGCTGTTCGCCTTATGCGATGCAGATCTCATGAAAGTGATTGGAGTTAAACGTTTCAGAACCTTCGGTATCATGAACTATCTTGAAGATCACTTTGTAGACTGAACAGCCAGGAATTCAATCGTTCAATAATTGATTGAAAGAAATCAAATTGTACCCTTGAAAAATAAATAAAGAAATAGAATGAGAGTGATAAATATTCATTTATTTACAACTATAATTTTCTCGATTGTTACTGCTATGGTCTGGGGCTGAACTTTTCATTCTTTGAGGCTTATTTTGGTTCGACCAGAGGGGGCTGTGTGTATGGAGAATTCTCTTCTTTTAGACGTTCTGGAGATTTTTTAAATGAAAAGGGCAAGAGATTTTCTTTTCATTTGGCTTCTATATAATTGGTTGATTTTACGCGCTCAGTCACCTGCATGCCCTCATGATTTCCTTGAATTCTATTTGCGAGCTGAAAGGCTTCTTCAATTGCTCCAGAATCTCAGATAGTGGATATGAGAGGAGAATCATTCTTTTCAATTAAAAAACGTTATCATATCGGAAGCTCTATGGAGAAAATACTAAAATCAGTGTCCGAAAGCGTCTGGAGCGCTGAGAAATTCCTTCAAATTTTTTAAGGCTATGTAACTGGGAAAAAGACATTTCTTTTGAGCAAAAAAAATCCTGTCCGTAATTCAAAGGAAACTTTCATTTTCCGAAACGAAAAAAACAAGAAAATTCACTCAAAAGTTGTTAGTCTGTCTGGAAAGACGATTTGACAATGATAAAGCCACTTGGTCCTCTTCCAGGATACTTTGTGAATTTTTCAACAAGAAAAATTCAAGAAAGTCGTTGAAAAGTAGAAAAAGATATTTTTTTCAAAGTTAACTCACTTTGAGGGTACATGAAGGATATCACAAGAACTGAGGAACTAGAGAGATACTCCAGGAATCTTGCTGTCTCTCTTTATTCTCCCTCCTCTTAATAAATGGAAAAAAAATCCAATTCCTCTACATAAAACATAGAAAAACGAAATTTCACTCAAAAAAATCTTTTTGACTATCAAGTCAGGATTTAATGGATATGGGAAGACCTTAGTCCCCTTGAAAACTGCTTTTTCAACTTTTCAAGGTGAAGAGTTGAGAAAATTATTGAACGAAGGAAATTATTATTTTTTGGAATGACAAAACTCACTCCTCAGGGCTTGGGAAAACATGACAAGGATTGAGAACCGGGGCACTCTCTCGAAGCAACTCCTCCATTTTTTTCCTTGTTCTTTCTTTTTTTGAAAGGATAGAAATCCAAATTTCTCCGAACCTGTTTTCTCATTTTTACGGATGACATTTACTCTTTTTCACAGGTTACATTACAGTAGGCTTTTCGACAGGTTACAACACGTGGCTTCCATTTGTTTGACACTCCATGCAGATAACTTCAGCTTAAGCAAAACCGAAGCGGAACTGCACGGCCCTAGTTATAATATATCTGAAAATTGGAGAAGAAAAATTAGGACACGTATTTCATGTGGTACCTAATGAATTCCCGTGCTCAGGAGGAATTCTTGGGGAAGATTTTCTAGAATCAACAGATTTGAGCGTACAAATCGAGCCAGGAAAAAAGTTGTGGATAAATGGGACAGGCTTCAATTTCCGAAAAATGCGGGAACGAAGATTGGTTCCAGTACAAAATGAGACACCAATAAAGAACAAGTCAACTCAGAACCGGAAGACCATCAAAACTGTGCATAAAAAAATCATCAAGAGAACGATAATTACTAAGAAGAGTCTGGATGACTCAATAACTGAATATCCAGTCATTTTTACAGAGAAAATTGTAGAAGAAAAATTTTGTTCACATGGAAATGATCCAAAGTGTAATGATCCGCAGATAAATAACCGAAAGATGCTGACAGAGATAGGAAAATCTTTCCATTTGGAACAAAATCGAAATCCGTCGATCCATGAGGATTCAAATAGGAATTTTGATACTCAGGAAAGAGGAAAAGAAAGAGAGATTATTGAGAAATCTCACACTGCTAAATTAGTGCCAAAATACTGGCTAGGATTTCAAGAAGGAATACTTTATTTGACCAAAATTGGTGAACATTTATTGGGAGAAAAACCAGATAAGCTGTTCGATTTGCGGAAGGTTAAGGCCATAACATTGACCAACAATGAATCATGTAAAGAAAATACTTATTGCTCAATCATTTTTGCAATCTTTAAGAAACCAGAAGCAATAGGAGCAAATACAGAGTATCATCATCAGACAGAGAATGAGAGAATCATCGGAGGTCTATTCTCAGTATTTGAAACATTCACAACTTTGGGAAATATGCTGGAACGAAAAGGTTTCATTCTCAGTCAAATATATACAGAATGTCCGGGAATTGCAATAACAAAAGAAGGCAATTTCAGACTTGATGAAAGACAAATTCATAGATTCCAAGACAGTTTCATATCATCTCAAATACTTATGGATTCTAATCTCGCTAAATTTCAAGGATTGTGGTGGCGCTATCATCCATACATTAACTTTGTGGTACTTGGATCTAGCCTAAGAAAACATAACAAGATGAATCACGAGGGAATTCAGCAGTTGGCAAATATCCATTTCCATCAAAGAACAAAAATGAATAAAGTTGAAGTCATGCGATTGAAAACTAATTCAGATGAGAATTCAATTGAGAGTATAAACTTGATGGGTCACAGCATCAGTCAAGACATAGTCAGGATAATCATGGAGCCAAATCGTCTAAAAAATTATGGTCGAATTACGATTGGAAGATTCAATGAAAAATATGAAAATTTAATTTTGGATTTTTCTAAAAAATCTGAATTATTACATGGATCAGATGATACTAATATTGCATTAATACTGGAAGAAAATGGAATATTCTTAAGGGAAGAATTATTGAGGAAATTGTTGATTATATCATTCATTTGGGATCGGAAGATTGAAAAATATCTCCAATGGACATCTCACACCAAAGGCAGCATCAGAAGATTCATCCTCTTGCGGGATACAGAACTAAGATTGAGATTATGGATCATCAAATCAGTACAACATAACAACAAGTTGGTATTCAAAGTGAGACAGATGGATAATATTGCAAATTCAGGTGTTTACATAATGCAAACTCAGTGTAATACAGGACAAGAACGATGTCGAAATTCGTTTAGTAAACATTTCACTCAAGATGAAGTCATTACGTTGGTTGACATTCAGATACTGACCAGCCTCAAGGAATACCAGGGAACAATAGTTCGTTATGAGAAAGAATTCCGATACAATGAAGACCTCAACATTAGAATCAAAACATGGGCAGAATTTTGCAACTCCAATGAAAAATATCATACTTATAGACAAGATGAACCGAGAGAAATAAGAATCAGTTCCAGAATAGTGGACACAACGGTTACTCATATTTCTATGTTTCAAATAGACCGAATATTTATTGTCATTGTCGAAACTTCAAAGAGGTTTGTCTCTAAGAAAAAGTTAGTTCATCAGTTTTCATCTGAAGGAAATTTGGAAATCATTATTAGAATTCCACAAAAAACAAGTGTAGTAGTTCATCAGTTGTCAATTTTACATGATAACCGAGCTCCTGAACTGAAGATAGTTCATAAGATAATTGGAGGAATAAGGAAAAAATCAGGAAGAGTCCATCCTGAATGTGCCGAAAAGATGAAAAATCATCTTGCACTGATGACGTTTGTATACTCTTCAATCAGATACATGGATGCAATCAACATCTCGAAAGGAAGCCAACCAGATTCAGCAATCATCAACAATCAATTCCTCGACTTTTGGTACTTCAATACCACTGACGTTTAAGATTTACAAAAAGAACATCACAAAATACTTCAAGTGTTGTTGAATCTTGGAATAAAAGAATTTTTTCGAAATAGGATGAATGACTCACGTAAACAGCGATGTACACAAGCATATATATACGATGAGAAAGATTACGAGATAAATATTGGACCAACAACAGTTGCAATTCAAGAGCCTGGAAATTCTACAAGAATTAAAATGCATAATTTGAAGGTGCAAAGGCCCTTACAAGCCTTTAAAATTGATGAAATATGGAGTAAAACTGTCGCAAAGTATCAGGCAAAAATGAAAATACAAGAAGTAACACATCAGAAGTGTGTCAAAACAATTATTCGTGAAAGAATAATTCGAATAATAATTTCAATGAAGAAATTAGGTGAAGCGGAGATCGAATTACGGCAGCGGACGACCATCGGGCGATGCGACGAGTCAAAAATGCTGACGCGTGCATTCTTCAACGTTCGTACAACCGGAGCACCTGGCGAAATGAAATACGAAGAACGGAAGAAGGAAGAAACAGCGATTAAAATAATATTTAATAAAATTCTGGAAAAATATCTGATGAAAGTGAAACTCTTACCCTTTTATGGACTCCTAATCCATGGAAAGAAATCGAAACACAAGGACTTGCTGAAATATTCTTATTATAAGGATAAGGATAATTTTGGGAATTGCGAGAAGGATCTATTAAATACCTCGAAGGATAGTCAAGTACTCAATTTATTTTTTACAATAAAAATAGATTTGACAGTACAATTATATATAACAAAAATAAATACTGAGATCAATGAACTATTCATCAATTTGGAAGGTAGAAGTGGTCCAGCTGAAGCTCTCACACAAGGAAGATGTTCGATGCAGAGATCATTGAATAGGCAGCTAGAAAATGCCGAAAACGGACTGATCAACGAGAGCACCCAAACGACCATATCCGAGATAAATTCTCCACTCTCCTTCATCCGACAGAACATATCCAGGCGCACCATGATAATAGCCATTGCACAAGATACAATACGGAGAGATGAATCCTTCTTTGATGAATCGTCGTACACCTGGCAGATGGCAAGGAACAGCCACTTTCTGATTCGACAGAAGTCGACAAGAGCGAGTGACTCTGGCAGGATTCAGATTTTCTTCTTTTTGACACCACTCACGGATGGCGGAAGAAAAATCTTGCGGATAGCGAGTGAAGCCCTGCAACAAGGAAAATTTTTAATCTTCGAGAAAAGAAAAAATAAGGGAAAACACTTCAAGATTAAAGGACTTACTAGTTCGTTTGCTCCAACACATTGGAAATTTTCACAGTCAAAACGTATACAGCCAGGACAACAACGAGCTGATATCCGAAGACGACGCTGTATTGAGCGGTGTTTTCGTGACAGCCCTTGCGCTTTTCGCTGGGGACCACAAATAACAGATTTGCGGATAAACGGATTCTTTACAATAACTTATGTTCGGACTGTTTGGGGACAGTCTTCACAGATGTGCAAATCACTAGCACATATGGGACACTTCTTTATGGCACAACTCATATTTGAACCGAATTTGCTACGAATAATTAGAGGACTTGTTCACACAGAAATACGGAAATCGAATGAAACGATTTGGAGACAGAAGAAGTTTTTATTTACTTCAGTGCACTGTCAGCAAAAGCTATGCACATTCAAGTTCAAACGACAGCGAATTCCATCCAAGTCACATGAATTTATTACCGAAAATTCAATTGGTAATTCAATAAGAAATTATGAACGAGATAATTGTGCAAATTCATATTCAATGTTAGGAAACATTCATCTCAAAAGGGGGAAGAAAAGTGAAGAACTTGAACTCAGAGAAACTCTGATTTCGGTGTTCATAATGAAATTTGAGACAGATTCAACAATTCTCTATACAGACATCCAAATATTGATTGTTGAAGAAGCTGTAACCAGACGTGTTAGAAATACTCAAAAATTACAGTCTACAATTTACTTAATTCTGCAATTTTTAGCAGACTTGAGGACACAGAAGTTCATTGTAGAGCTGATTCAGCAGGATGGCCATGTCGATGACACCAAGGCCAAGTGCACGAGAGCTCTTACGCAGTTGATGCCAATAAACTCAAATGAATTTCTTTTCATTCACATAATTTCTGAACTATTAATCGAAATATTCCACAGAGAGATGCAACTGGACGATGGAAAAGACATTTACAAAAAAAAAAAAAAATTAATTTTGGATAATCCAGACTTGAGAAAAGCGGAGACTCTCGAGTTTTCACCATAGAGATTTTGGATAAAATTCAAATGCACATATCCAATAACTGCATTCAAAAATAATAATAATAATAATAATAATAATCAATCGATTTTCAGAATACAAGTTGAAAAAAAAAAAAAGAATTATTTATGTATGAGAAACTATTTTTAAAATGTAAAACTTGTAAAGGAAAATTGTAAAATTTTAGTTCTATGAGGCATATTTTTGTCTATAATGAGAGAAAATTATCAGGGATAATAATTTTCTTCCCTGGGGGGGAGGAATGTTATGCCCCATAAGCATTATTTAACATTATTCAATTATTTCACAATTACAGTGAAGAAGTTGAACACATTAATGAGTTCAACTTACTTCACATATTATTTGACTCAGCGTCTTATTGCTGCATGTTCAATCATGTTGCAATGTGACACTGATAATTCACTATGAGAATCGACCTCACCAATGTTCGAGAGGTCAGTTATCAATCAGACACGAGAGTGTGTCATTTTACCTTTTACCTCTATATTTTATTATACATCATGGATATTAATTAATCATTTAATTTAAATAAATACTTATTCCTTTTCTAATAAACGACCGAGTTGAAGTATCTATTCACTGTAGAAGGTATCTCTACAGATAAACCCAAAGAACCTACTCTCAGACTAATTCCAGTCCTAACAATATTGAATCTCCTCGTTTTGGTGCTCTTGGTAATGAAAACTCTGGTCTCAAGTTTATCTCTGTTCCTCGTGGAATCTCAATAGACTCTTTGGTGATATTCATCATTGGTATGATGAACTCAGATTCGTTTTTCTCAACCGTAACAAAACTCATACCTCCCGGAACAATATCAACAGTCTCTGTAACATGTGCTATATCTCCCTTAATCTCGTTCAAATCCAGTTTCTCAAACTCAGGATTACGTTTGTCCAAGAATATTGAAGTATCATCCTTCTTCAGGTACACAATGTGAGGTAATTCGGTAAACGTACGACCGATTATCACATCAGTTGGTTGAGAATCGTCGGGTACTATTCTCAGGATCACATCTTCCGCTAATACATCACCAATTCGTATTGAAGCTTTTGCCCATGCTGGTGATGTCCGTTTGAACTCCGCTGATCACCAAGCTTTGAGAGTCAACGGTTCCTTGTGGATTGCAAAGTCTCCCATTAAGGCACTTGTGGCTTTCATCGTACATTCAGCGAAACCTGTATTAATAAATGCTTGCATATCTATGTCATTAATTTGAACAGTCTTAATATATTTATTAATACTCCCCTTTATTGTACTCTGTACCAGGTTAACGTCTGCAGAATTTCTGCTATTGTCTATACAACTCCTTGCCATGTGACCTTCTTTGCCACATTTGTGACACTTCGGGCTTACTGGACAGTTGCGAGACAAATGCCCACTCTTCTGACAATTGTAACGAATCAGCTCTCCATTCGAATCCCTCAATGGTGGTTTTCTTCCATTATCTCTTGGTGATGACTCTGTATTACTCTTATTGGTTGGTGATGATCGTTCATCTGATTTCTCGTTGGATTTTTCCTTGGAGCTCGGTGATCGATTTGTCGCTCCTCCACTCGATGCCTTTTTCACTTCTGGTCTCTTAGATGACTTAATGGCTTTACTCGTTTTTATCAATTCTTCACGATCTTGATGTTCAGCTCAATATTCAAAATTTCATGTAATAAGGTATCAGTGTCTTCAATATTTGCACTTAACAAAGTTATTGAGATTTGTGACCAAAGACCCTTCAATACTTCTTTCTTAATTTCTCCAACTGTTAAGGATGTATGATCGAGGGAGTGGGGAAAGCGGTGGTGGGGATGGGCTGGTGGGGTTGCGGGGCTCTCCTTTGTTTCTCTTATTGGCCGGCTGTGGCGCTCATGAGAGCAGAAAATGGCGAGTATGACGAGAAAAGAAGCATTAAATGGAATAATTTGAATTTCAATTGGATTTTTCTTCTCAGGATGGATGGATGCATAGTATTTTAAAAATATTGTCAAGTTACTACACTATCCATCTTTCTTATGCATAGTAATTTTTCATACTAGGCAAGCTTGAACATGTAACATTTATTTAATTCATGGCTGTAACCCCTATTCCTCCATAAGAGCCCATGTATTTTCTGTCAATTTTCAATAATTTTTTTCTTTCTTATATGCATGGATAGCTACCTCAGACTTTTTACAATAAAATTCTTCGAGGAATAATCTAACTATAGGAAAATTTTGACGCCCCAAATCGAAAATTGTTGTCATGATTAGCATCTTTAATTTATGGCCGTAACCCCTATTTCTCCATAAGAAACCATGTATTTTCTGTCAATTTTCAATAATTTTTTTCTTTCTAATATGCATGGATAGCTACCCCGGACTTTTCACGATAAAATTCTTCGAGGAATAATCTAACTATAAAAAAATTTTGACGCCCTGAATCGAAAATTTTTGTCGTGATCATACATCCTTAACTGCAAATTATTACACAATTTTATCTTGTCGAGGACATAACTTAATGTTCCTTCATTTTCCCTCTGCATTTTCTTTCTCATCCGATCCCATTTGGCAGATACAGTCTCTTGAGACGTGAACGTTCTGTTGAAAGCTGCCTCAAATAATTCCCAAGTAGTCAATTGTGTTATTTTTGAGTCCAACCAACGTTTAGCACCACCAGTTAAGGGAGATCTGGCAACTTCTAATGTATGATTGTCTTGCCAATTGTTCACCGTACGTTTGCTGTTGATCAGTTTGAGCCAATCTCGAGCCGACACTGAATCGTTCTCACCATCAAAATTCGGAATGTTAATTGTTACATCTGGTACGATTTGGACAGTTGTTGTGGCCGCTGGTTCATTAACTCTGACACCTTGTAATTGCTGGAACATACGTTGCATCATCTCATCTCGCTGTCTCATTTCAACATCTCTTCGTCGATTTTCCTGGATCATCGTCTGCTTCTAATACTGCATCCTCTGTGTGTCGTTCATTTGGTCAAACTCCATCTCTTCTTGTACCTCGTTGTGTTCAAATGATAAATCACTTATTTCACTATTATTGTCTAAATTATCACCATCTAGATTATCACCATCTCGATTGTCCTCTAGAAGTGGTCGTGCAAACTCATCAAAGTCTCTCTCATCAACCATTACAATATAACCACGTGTTTCAACAACCTCTTGTACACAGTACACTCGAACAACATTGTTAGGCGTAATAATTTATAGGTGAATCCCACTTCTGATTTCTGTTAGCTATTTACTCTGGACTACTCTATTTGTTTATCAGGATTTATTAAATGATTACTCGGATTGTTATTAAGAAAAATGTTTGAAGTTTATTATAATGTAATACTTGGCATACAGGTTATGAAAACTCTCTCACGCCCTCTTCACTCTCTCTCAACCGACTGCCTAACTCTCTTTTCCTTCTCTCCTTCACATAATCTTCTCTCTTCTCGAACTTTCTAGGACTCTCTCCTCTCTTCTCTCATATCCTTTCTCACTCTAACCTCGCTCTTTCACTCCCTCACTCATTCTTATGCATTCGATTCGCTATCAATTCATAAGGATCTGATGCAATATTTTGCGAAAAAAAGGAACTAAAGGTTGATCCAATTGCTTATTGGATACGTCAACGGGAATATGGTATCTCTCCTACGTTAGCAAATATTGCTTTGAAGTATTTATCAACAATTGGCAACTCAGTGCCATGCGAGAGACTTTTTTCGCAGGTTTCTAACATTTTCACGGAGAACCGTAATCGATTGAGTGCTGCAGCACATCTACATCTTGCATGAACACATCTCCATGTTGATATTCTTGAAGTCACTTAAATTTTCATGGTGGCACTTGAATGACACTCGAGTGGTTGGTAGATCAGAGAAAAAATGATGGAACATAATGATGACGGACAATAATTATAGGAGACAGTGGTGTAATTCTGGGCCTTTTCTAGATTTTTTTCCTCATTAATTCAATGCCGTATTCTTTTGTTCTTTTTCTTCAACTTCAGTTTTTCAAATGAAGAATGACGATTCGATTTTCCAGAAATCGATCTTTTCGCGTTCGATCTGATTCTGAATCGATTTTTTAGACATCAATTCGATTCAATCCATGGAATCGATCCTTCACCCCTAGATCGAGAAACCCTACTTGGAACTCATTCAGTATTCTTGGAGATATGATGAATTTCGGATTTTTCCAAGAAAATCAATTTGTTAAAAATTCCTCGACCGTTTTCGTCCAGATGAATTTATAACATTTGATATCATATTCTGTAACTGCGTGAATTTCGAAAAGGTGTCGGTGAAAGGCTTCAGGCAGAACTGTCCCATCTCGCGATGTTTCCAATTTATTCAGAGAATTGTGAAAAGTCGAAGGAATCGGTGAAATTATTGCAAAAAGAGAGAGAAAATTACGTGTGATGCTTTGGCAGAAAACTACGCAATTTTCGGAGGATCAATTTTATGTGACAGATTAGAACGCTGTTATTGGGTATTATAGAATTATTATCATTTAATGAAAAGAGAATGAAATAACAAAAAAAATAATCGAAAATTCATAAAATTATGTACAAATGAAATATTCTCAGGAATTTCGAACATCTGTATCACCTCATTTCAATTGAATTCTCAATAATGAAATGATGAGGAATGTCCCACTGAAATATGAAGTGATTTTGGAGCGAAGTTTTCAAGAAAACAATTTTTAAAGTTCCAAAGTTTGTACGGAGAGATATGGGAAGCCGATAGGATTAGCATGATATCTGCTTTACCGCGCGAGCGGTATAGAAAATTCCGTACTTTTTTCCTCTCCCCGTGTAAAATTTATAATTTCAAATATTTCTCTCTCAAAAACTAAACTACAAAATTACTTTGAATTTTGGCACGATAATCAAATAATTGACTGGAAATTTTTAGAGAATTTCTCATTTTTAATTATCAGTATTATTGGACCTTGAAAAACCTCGGAATCTTTTTTTTCATGATTTTATCTGTAGCCAATTGTATTCTTTTTTTTCTTGAATCACTCAATTATTCCAATATGGGCTGTAATTTTTTTTCATCAATTTCTCTCATTAATTCATATTTTTTTTATCAATTAATGTTTTTTTTTCGTTTGAGAAACTGCCTAACACGGTTTATATTACTTCGAACTTTTTGAGGTTAGGGCTCACTGTTTTTATTTTGACGAGGATACATTTATAATCAGTGCCGCCAACGTTAAAAAAAAATGTCTCACCGATTTATTTCAGCCAGCCAAATGCAGCCAACGTTACAACGAAATGTCTCACCCGACTTTCATTTTAGCCAAAAACGTCGGGATGGGGTGTGACTTACATGAAAATATTTTTTTTAAACAATAGGATTGTTTTTCTCCATATTTGAAGTCTCATTTTTCACTCAAATACTGCATGTAACATCCAATATTTTTCGTGACGAAGGAAAGGGCTCAATTGAAAAAATAAAAAAAAATCCTCTAATCGGAAATGTATAGTTAGCGCTGTGCACGTTTAAAACGTACACATGGCGCAAAACGCTATCGCGTTTTCTGATTAATATCCTACAGAAATTAATAGTCATCTTGATTATCTGAGGTTCTTAACCCATATTCTTTTCAAAACCCCAGACGGAAAAATTGAAACAAATAGTAACTAATTATCGACTTGAGTTATGTTCTTCATCTTTATAAAATTGTAGATTTCGTCATATCCAAACTTCTTGATTTATATATTTCCATTATTGTCGACTTTACCTTGATATAGTGGAAAGTTCTACGATGGAAAAGAAAAATAATATTGATATCACTTAATTGAATTGACAGAATTTGAAATTTTCCAGAAAAATTGTGGGATACTTAAATTTTTCATGAAGAATTTCTTTGGATTGTCTATGAATTGTCTTCTAAAAGTCTGAGACTGGTTGACGTTGGTTCTCGATGAATACTGAATACTAACCTCTAGTAACGAAGGATACTCGAATAAATGAATGAATATATAGAACCATGAGAATATAATAACAATATCAAATTGAATAGGTATAAAAGGTGGAATCGTTTCTTATCAAAAGTAATTTTCTAGTCTTTTCAATAAAACGAAAATCTGGCTATTATTTCCAAGTGAATATTCAAAATGAAATGTTCACTCATAGAAAGGCGCACCATTCGGAAGCAACTTGCTAATGAATTAGCAGATACAACTATAATGATAACCATAATGATAGCAAGTTCCCACTTGTTTAATTTCTTTACGGGTTGCGAGTGACGTCTTCGAACCACTGTCTTCCTGGTTTTCTTTTCATTTCTGCAAATAAAAAATAACTCAGGCGAATATAATAGGTAATGAATGAAGGTATGATACCTTCACCTTAGAGTCAAACGGGTGTGAGTCCTGTGTATAAGCAGAGCACTTACACCCCTCTGTTTCTAAGGCAACGATATTTCATCAGCTCGATGGAAAGAAGGAATGAGTCTGTCTAGATTTTCTACCGATTCATATTCTTTTCACATCCACTACTAATATCATCCCTAACATCTAGATATATAAATGTAATTAACTTTTTTCAAATTTCCATACTTTTGGTTATTTTTTCTAACGATGTTGACGGTGGGCTCACTGTCTTGTTGCAATAATTCTATATGAATTTCATTCGTGACTCTACAGTGTCACGTAATTTGTTCTTCTAACTCGTAATCAATATTTGGAATTTGGATATGATCAATTATTTCCAAGGACATTTTGTATTAGAAAAATCGCGATTGAAAATTGTGAGCTTTGGTCTCACACTAAAAAGGGAATTCTAGGGAATTTCGGAAGTGTGGGTGAATAACTCGAAACACGGTTAAATAAAGTTTAACTAATACTTTTATTCAATCTCCAATCTTTCCACCTCTTCTTAGTCCACGAATACTCATTATCATTCGGGTGGATTGTCTCAGGGGAATCTTAATTATCGAAAGCAAGGGGTTTCTAGTCGTCAGTAATAATGACCACTGTGACCGTCAGTTGACAGTCACGGTAAAATTACTCAGGGTAAAATGACTGGTTCTGTTGCCACGGTGAAAATGACCAGCAATATATCCAGTGCTCGAGCACGTGGCCGGCATAGACTTTGGGATTAATTATCACGGGGCGTCAGGGGGGAAAATCTCTTAATCCAACGGACTAACTATGGGAAACTCAAAGGGAATCAGGGAATCTCTTTCTTCAATTGTCAACACTCGGGGGTTGTCTATGGGAAACCCAACATATTTACGGGAGTGGGGGAACAATAATCACTCTACCTCTATTTTCTTGTCAGGGCTCTGTCCTTCACTCTTCGTTGGGAAATAACAGGGGAAAAATACTCTTCACTCTCCTCTTGCACTTTTCACGTCCTTCTACACAACTCTATTCCTCTCTAAACTTCAATTACTTGGGATAACACACTCTGTTTACACGTGTTGGTCTTCTCTCTTTCCGGTGCCAACGCCATGTCATGTTTTCTCGGCCGGCCTCAATATGGCTGCTCCTCCAGGAGATTCTCTCGGGCTCCGTCCGATGGCGCGTCGAGTATCTCTCGCGCAATTCTCGATTCATCCGCTTACAAAATCAAGTAATAGATTTAATTAAATCAACTTTTTTGACAGCCGGGCCATTTGCTCATATTGGATAACTCAAGGTTTCTAGATACCCAGGTTGGGACAAGCGCTGAGTCGCTGGGCTCAATGGTAATGCGGATGCGCCAGACTTCATTAGAAACAGAGCCAAAGTGTCGCTCAAATGAAATGCGGCATTCTAGTATTACGAATTTGAATCGTATCTTGATGTAGTATGAAATGTTTCGTCTAGAATTCTAAATAAATATTATGAAAGCAATAGCAAACAGGCTTCATAGAGTTATTTTTTAATTACAAGATATGATTTAATTGTTGATAAATTAGTTGAATGAATGTTGTAACGCTTGGCTCAACTGACCTTGGCCAACCGTTAAAGGCATAAAAAAAATCCTTCATTCTGACCCAATTTAATGCTCTAAAATTTGACTCAATTATTTCCCCAAGTAATTTGCCTCTTAAAAAATGGGTGCCAGTCGTTTTAGCGAAATCTTGTGAATTTGGGGAAAAACGGCAAATCCCCAAGTTTTATTCAATTTCAATGAATAACAAAAATCCCAGAAAGGCTCTAATTTGATCCGCTTTCTGACGTGAAACTCGTGTCTTATCTCAAGGGGGAGAGGGGACGATACCCTCTCTTTGGGTATTCGGGGCAGAGCAAAAACTTTACACAAACTCCTGAAAATTTCGGTTTAAATAACAAAAAATTCGATATATTCAAAAAAAATAATATGTGTGCATTTAAGGGGCCATTCTAGTGTGACGGCCGGAAAAAGTCCCCCTTTTTAAGATTTTTTTTTTTTACAGTTAGGATGCTCCGATCAGGCTCATTTTTTTATCACGAATGAAAGGACTCATAAAGAATAGGAAAAAATTTTTTTTACTTTATTTTTATCAATTTTTTACACACTTCTTCGACATTGAAAATTGAAAAAAAAAAAAAAAGTTTCTGAATGGTGTGCACTCTCCGCGTCGGAATTCTTGTCAGAAATTTTTTTTCCAAAAAGATTATTAATCCTCATGGATAAAGCGATCGACTGATGGAGGCTTTTTTTTTTTCTCAAAATTCGAAAAATGGCGGCGGTTTAAACAAAAAACACGAAATTAGACCCTGTTTTCGGATAGTTTTTCGTTAAAAAAAAATAGGAAATTTTTGGAAAAAGAACAAAACTTTCATCAGTCGACAGAAAAATGCATAAAGAATGTTAT
This sequence comes from Aleiodes leptofemur, assembly GCA_963942555.1. Taxonomy (NCBI): domain Eukaryota; kingdom Metazoa; phylum Arthropoda; class Insecta; order Hymenoptera; family Braconidae; genus Aleiodes; species Aleiodes leptofemur. The sequence continues at coordinate 11,375,111 of OZ012611.1, read as the reverse complement.
GTAAAAATTTCAGACCAATAACTCAAAAACTCTGCACTTGAGAGTGCACACCGTTTTGAAACTTTTTTTTTTTTCAATTTTCAATGTCCAAGAAGTGTGTAAAAAATTAATAAAAATAAAGTCAAAAAATTTTTTTCCTATTCTTTATGAGTCCTTTCATTCGTGATAGGAAAATGAGCCTGATCGGAGCATCCTAACTGTAAAAAAAAAAAATCTTAAAAATGGGGACTTTTTCCGGCCGTCACACTAGAATGACCCCTTAAATCAGAGAAAATAGGATTTGTTTTTTTTTTTTTTTTTTTTTTTTAGGAATAATACGATGATTATTTCACTTTAATCATTAACTTTGAACGTAACTCAGAATGAACAAAAATAACTTTAATTTTGCTTGGGTGGATACACCCCAAACAGACGCTAACTCGGCGTCCCTTCAGTTTTACTCTTTTTATGAATAAATGTCAATGATCTTAACCCAAAATCTATTATCTGGGGACTCGCGTACCTTACTATCTGCGCGCTCCTTCCGTCCGTCTTGGCCTCTTTAACTTCTCTTTCAATTTTCCTTAATCTCTCGAATTTCTCTACAATTTTCTGTTTACTTTTCTTTAATTTTATCTGAATTGTCTCTACACGATGTAGCCGCCACGGTGTCCCGGGAGAAGAAGAACGAGTCTTCTCTCCCATGAATTGGCATTGGGTTCCCTCGGCTGTTTTCGCTTAATTTCGGTAGAGCCGAGGCCCAACCCAACCGCTTATAGCGCGAGTCCCCCACTACTTTCTTGAACGTCACTGCGTTCACCTAAATTCTCCGAACTCCACGCTATTTCTCACTCTCAAATAATTCCAATATATATACTAAAAATAATCACAATAATTTAGTCAATAATTCCGCGACAATTTTGAACGGGAAAGTCCTGTCTTTCTTTTCACTTTAGTATTTTCTTTCCGCACAAATCACTGGTTCCCACGTTGATCCTGGTGATCTCCAGCTTCCCTCGTTGTTGGCCAACATTCCCTCATGCTGGCTGATGTTGGACCAGCTCCTTGGATGCTGCCGGTCCAAGCTCCACTGGATTGTCCTTGATTCTGCTACTTTGTTTGTGGGACTGGGAAAAATCCTTCCCAGTCCTACCTCTCGTGCTTTCCTCCGAATTCTGGAGTTAGATTGAGCAAAAATAAACAAAAATAATTAGTGAGGTCGTTAGCTTCTGCTGTCCTCACTCTGGACATATGCTGACTGACTCTATGTGAGTCCCATTCTCACCGGGTACCGTGAATTGCGGCCATTATCGCGATGTTAATAATTACTCTGATTCTTATTATTTCTGTGACGGTAAAAACCGTCACAATGTTATAGAAACATTGAAAAAATATAAAAATTCTAACTGAACATATTGACAGAAAAACCAAAAATAAATAAATAAATCTCTCTTTTCTCTATATTATAAAATTCCAGATCGACTTTACGTAAAAAATTCATAAGACGCGGGAAAAATAGGCGAAAAGTTGCTAAATATAAGAGATAGAGTACGAATTCATGGAAATTTCATATAAAATATGTGGGAAAATAGTAGAAACTCTTATATTTTCACTCATATCGGTCATATTTATGCTGTTTCTTTCATATTTTGCTATTTTTCAGCACGTCAACAAGAGAAAATTCGCCAAATATAAGGGATACTTTCAAAATATTTTTTGGCAAAAAAGTAGGGTGGTATGGGGGGGGGGGGGGGAAGTCAATTGGAAATTATTTTTTTTGGATATCATTTAAATCAATAAAATTGACATTTCAATTTGACGTTCCTTTTTTTTTGGAATATATTTGTATTCGATATTTGACGTTTGATGAGAAAATTTAATGGTTATTTTTCCTGGTTAGCTGTTATTTGAATCGATGAAATTTGAATTATGGACAAGAGTATTAAGAAAAAGCGTGGTGGTAGTGAGGAATCAGAACCTCCTTCGAAAAGACAACGTCTTGGATCAGCTGAAAGAAAAGAGAGACGGACACTCAGAAATCGGAAGTATTATCAGATGAACAGGGAAAAAGTTGCTTGTAATTGTCGGAGATATTATGAAAGTAAAAAAAAAATAGATCGACTCAGCACAGTAGAAAAACAGGCAAGACAAAGATTATCCGAAAGAAAATATTACAATAAAAATCGTGATAGTTTATGTGAAAAATCGAAGAAGTATGATCTCAAAAATAATCTTGACAAGAAAAGGAGACAGAAGAGATATTTACGTAGGAAAAAAAATCTGGTAAAGAAATTGAAGAAGGTTATGTGACGTCCATCTGTTAAATTAATTATCTTCTTTTCGTCTTTAAATTGATGAGAATACATGAGAATTTTATACATTAGCCTTTCTTAAGGACAATGAAATTTGAAGGGAACAGTTATCGTACAGTACCGCATTTCATCACATATTTTAGAGAATCCCCAAAAACACTAGGAACGTTTGTAAACACAAAACGGGTTAGAGTAACAGATGGTGTGCGCAGGTGAGGCCCCCTCGCCTTGTCTCTCGACCAATTTAGAACAATAAAATATCAATAAAACCTAAGTAAAAGGACGTTAGATGTTTTCGTTTCTAAAAGTGACTGGCTACAGGACTCCTAGGAAATCTAAAAAATGTCAACCAAGTATAATTTATGCTAGAATAATTTAAGCTGTAACCGTTGGAATTGAAGTAATTGTGGAGGGGAAAATGGGCATTCCCGAAGCAACGGGATTGGCTAGTTAATAGCTCTAGTTAGCCTCCCACATATTCAATTTGGCTAAGAACCTATGTGGAGAGAGTGTGTGGTCCCGAAATATAGGGTCCTTTGCGTAAGGGGAGGGAAAGTCAAAGTGGAATTTTCCATGTGATTGACTGAGAGTTTGCCTACCCATGAAAAAAGGGACGAAGAATGTCCAACCGAGGTTTCTTCCAGAGAAAAGGAATAATCGAAGGGCAGTTGTGAACTCACCGTCTAATTAGAAAAGTCCAATCGAGAAAACCCGCACTTTGAACATTTGAAAGTAGTAACATCACGTTATAGGGTTTTTGAAACCACTTTCCCCTATGTACATTTCCTCATATGACCAAAATCCTCAAGAACAAATGAAATTATTACACCCTTCACTCATATGTATGTAAAAGCCCTAGGGCTGAGGCTACGATAACTCATTCAATGTTTGTATCTAATTTTGTATACAATTTTTCTATCATGTCGATAAAGAACTTTTTAAATTAAAAATTAAATTTGAAAGTAGAACTTTGTATTTGAATCTGAAAAATAGAATAGAGTTCGTATTGATAGATAATTTGGAATAATTATCTGAAATGATTATTCACGTTGATAAAACTCGGTTGTATTCCGAAAGTCTTCTCTATTTCCACCGAAGATATAAATTTTAAGAAGAGAGTGGTTCCGAAGGAGGGAGACCCCAGAACCAGAGAGTAAAAGAGTCGAGAGGACCAAATTTGCTGATAATTCAGGTAGTATTGGGTGAAGGCGCATTTCTCTTGAAACAACTCAGCTATCGTAAGTCGACAACCTTTCATTCATTTGTTTTTATAGAATTCGATTTTGGGTTTTGAAATGGAGGCCAATCTGGCCAGTTTGAATCAACTTCGAATATCTTTTCATTCAAATTATCCTCAACTAAAGCCCTTTCAATATTCCCCCAATCCAGTCTATTGACTGAAAGGTTAGGGCAAAAACGGGGGCTGAGTCACGTCTCTACGTACTCCTCAGTGTTCGGGGCCAATCATCATCATTCAATTGAATTTCTCATTTAATTGTAATTTTCCCTCAACACTTGGACGCTACAGTCAAATATTTGGGGAAAAAATACACAGAAAATCTTGAGGAGTTTACCCTTGGACATTTGAATTGTGAATGTAAATTTCGTGGTGCTTTATCGTTCGTTTCGGAGCATGGCCGTGTGAAGAATAATTGTTGTCATAAGGGGAACATCAAGTTAGAGGAATTACCAAAATTTCCAAAGACGTTGGAAAGTTTATTTACAGAAGATTCAGGAAAAGCAATCCATTTCCATCAGAATATTCACTATTATAATAATGCTTTTGCCATGGCAACTTTTTGTGCTGCGGAGGAAATACAAATGAGTTTCGGTAGCTTGCGGGTACGTGGGAATGTTCATGTATTCGCGACAACAAGTTTGATCCCACCAAAAGGTAAACATCTTTGTTGATGATTATGTTATGATTATAAATTATATGTATGTCATTCTTTGGAGGTGTATCACCTCGAAATGCTCAGATATATATATGCGGTCCTAATGAGGCTTTGACGTTACGAGAATCTGAAAATTGTCAAAGTGGAAATTTGAAAATTATCCAAAAAGCTCTGAAAAGAACCCGTATATAAAAAATATAAAACTTTGTTCAAAAAGTATAAAGAGGATGAGACGGCTTCATTTAGGATTCAGTTTATGCAACCTGTTAGAATTGAGAAGCAGAAGAATTAAAATCTTCTAACTGATTTCGCAAAAACAGCGGAGATCGCAGCTGTTATCGTCACTGGGAAGGATGGTATTGTGCCGAATGATGTGGAGTCTGTAGCTTCCCCTAGAAATGACAAAAAATGTATAAATTGTCTCATCATATTGAACCAATGATGCTCCCAGTTCTTCTCCCATATGGGCATGCTGGTTATTCTATTTATGTGAAAAATAATGTGCAATCCAATTCCCGACGTGTTACAGTGGTTTAATATTATGGTTGGCGATTACGTATCCTACGGAATACTCTTAATCCTTTCACAATGTCCGATAGATTGACTCAACAGTATATTCTAGAGGGATATATCGTGAATGAGTGGAATCGACTGCAGTATTTGAGAACTAACCAACATCTATTCAGACGGGAGACTCTATAAGGATTATTGGATCATGTAGAGAATTCTTCTGCAAACACATCAGATCATATACGGCTTGGGAACGCAGTCGTACTTCCTTCGTCATTTGATGATGGTCCAAGAGCCAAGCAACAACACTATCAAGATGCTATGGCGATTAGTCGTGAAATTGGTCGACCTGATCTGTTTATTACATTCACTGCTAATCCAAAATGGCCAGAAATCGTGGCATATTGAAGAGGTTTGCCTCTAGAATATACAGCATGTGATATTCCGCATTTCGTATGCCGGGTATTTTTCATTCGATTTGAAGCTTTCTTAAAAGGAATCACTTCTGGAGCTGTATTCGGAGTAGTTCTAGGATATACATATAATATAGAGTTTCAAAAACGTGGGTTACCACACGCCCATTGCTTATTCATCTTGGCCAAGAAAGATAAAATGTTAACACTGGAGCGAATCGATAAATTCATTTCGGCAGAAATTCCAAATCATGAAGAATTTAAGAAATTGAATGTATTAGTGATAAAACATATGCTCCATGGACCTCATTCTGAAAAACACCATGTTGGAATGATGGAACGGGAAAATGCTCTAAAAAATTCCCAAAAGATTTTATAAATGAAACGATTATTAGAGAAGATGGTTTCCCATCATGTAAACGACACAATAATCGAGAGAAACGCCACGTATTGTGAGCTGTGGCTCGCAATTGAAAGGGAATATTAGGGATGAAAGGGAAGAGGACAGGAATAACTCAAAAATGCAAATTATAAGGATAAAACAACTCTTCACTCCGAAGCTTCCTCAGGTTTCTCTCTTTAGAACTCTGAAAATACTCTAAGTCATTGATAAGAATCTCAGGGGATGCCTCAGGGATGAATGTGATTCGATAGGGGATGAATTGGTAAGGTTTGGTAATAATCACCGGGAATTACCGTTAAATTCCCACGGTAACTTACCACTCGGTAAAATGACCTAGTTCGGGCGCCACGGTGAAAGCGTCCAATAATACCGCGCCAATTCTCCCAGCGAGAAATAAAGAGACACAAAAGAAAACATAAAGGGTGGAGGGGGGGGGGGGGGGGTTTCCTCAATTAACGTGTTTTCTGCTATTTCAACTAATAATTAACACTCTGGGGCTGCGGGAGGGTAAACTATCACTTGTAGTCGGGGGTCATGGACCAGTCTGTCGCGGTCGCAGTCGTCGGGCGATGAGTTCGTCAGCGTAGTGGTGCTGTCGATCGTCGTCGCTGGCCGGGTCGTTGTTCTCAGGGGGGGGGGGGGTAGCTGCTTCTTCCGGGGTCTTCCTCTCCTCCTCTTCGGGTGACTTGGAGGCCCCTCAGGCCCTCCTCCAATCCCATCATCTCGGCTGGTGGGATGGGATCGGATTACGGTCGGAGCTGCCTCTCGAGCTCGATCTCCTCCCTTGCCTCCCTCAACTCCTCTGCCGTCTCTATCGCCTGTTGGGACAATGGTGGGCTCGGAAGGAGTGTCTCCCCTCGTGAGACACGATACGTTGGGCAGTGGACTGGGGGGACTGGTCTCAGGGATGTCTTTGTCCTTTTCGTTTGTACCATCTGAAATGAGAGGGGATTCGAATGGGCGAAGGTCTTTAATATGGACACGGTTAGTCCCTTTTCTCTCAGGGTTCTCAAGGTCATCCACCAAAGCTGTCAGCATCCAGTTTCCCAGCGAAAGTCTTAAGAAACATCGGTTCTCCGTCGAGTCTCCGTAGACTAACGCGAAGAAATCTTCGTAACAGATGTAATCCGGATTCTCAGGGTCATCCAATGCAAGGGAGAGGATCTCATGTAGGGAGGGGGTCTGGGACTCTGGTTCGGCATGGATTTCTGCTACGACGGTAATGGTGTTTTGTGGACAGCCAGAGATGGGTGCCAGCGCTGGTTCAGGGATCTGTTCGGGGGTGGGTTCTGGAAATGGGGTGTTGGTTAGCCCACCGTCGGAATCTACTTTTGTCCTACAATGTATGCCGGTCGAGTCTGTGAGGAATTAAAATACTTGCTTCATTTTCCCTTTCCGCCTTATTCTCGATACCTTAAATTTTAGCAAATATCCCAACCTTCACCTTCGGCCCCCTTTACAAAGCATCCCCTTCCTCCAGCGTGGCTGTAAGACCCGATACGGCTCAAAATACCGTCCCCCAATCCGCCTAGAAAGTAGCTCAAACAAAAGGAAATATGGGCGCCAGATAGATTTTGATACTGCTGGACCTATCTAACCAGACCAACGGTAAAATGACGGAAACGATAACGGTAAACTCTCTAGGGGACTGAGGAAAGGCCAGAGAAAAGGGTGTCGGAAAAGGGGGTTGCGGCTTGTGCTAGGCTAGTTCAGCTTCGTGGAGAGAGGGCGTCGGTCTAGGGCACACTCAGAAGTCACCAAAAAGCAGATAAAACACCAATAAAATCGTAGAAAGAGATCTGAACCATAGAACGAGAGTTAGGGTTAGGAATAGAGGAATAAATAAATACGAGTTGGATAATGTCCTTACGTGTTTCGCTATTGCCTGAATAAAACCAAGATTGTACATAATATTCAATAATACCTCCATTAATACATTAGTTTTCCCCATTATTGAAAAAGTAGCCAATGCTACTAGGTGATTTGCGAGAAGCGCCTTTTATGAAGAAATGCCTAAAAGATCGACTCAAAATCCCTTAATGCCATTAAAAAGGCCGAATTAATCGATTAATCCATTGGAGAATCCAATTAACCCAAAAAGTACTCAAAACCTTACATAGAGCGAGAGAGAGAGAAAATAATTGCAGAAATCGAGAGAATTACTCAATTTCATCTATTTGTACCGAAAATCACCGAAAACGTCGATTTATTGTAAAAGTACGACAGTGTCCCAAAATTTGACAAAGATAATTTTTAGATCATTATCTATCAGTTAGATTGGGCGGAATTCCCTTAAAAGTACTCGCCAGTACTGATTAATAAATATTTATAATTATTTCTATTGATTACCTCATGCGCCCTTAAGAAAGACTCATACGCCCTTACGTCTCTATGAATTGGCGGATAAGGTAACCGGTGTCATGATTAATCCCATTGTTATTTCGAATTAGGTTGCATTTCCTTCAAAATGCTGCGAGGGAGCCGGAAATGACTAAAAATATCCTAATTCGTTGAGAGATATAGGGGATTATTTATTGCAAATCGATGAGTGCAAAAACCCAAAGAAGATAACCCAAACTCGAAGAAATCTTTCGAAACATTTAATAGGAAAAGGTAATGCTCCTTCGCATTAATTGCGAGAGAATATTCAAGGACGACGCTCGTGAAAGCGCGCCTAAATATCTCCCTAGTCGGTGGCTAGGGAGTTTCCCTAGCCTAGGGAATTCTCGGGTTAGGATGAGTCACTGGGTGTGAGCGCAACCCAACTGCCTTCACACCGAATTGGGTGTGAAGGAAAAAGGAAGAGAAAGCGGCATAAAACGGAAAAGAGACATCGATGTCTGTATAGAAAGGCACTCGAAAATTCTCGGAACTCCGGCTGGAATTATTTCTCCGAATCGAAGGGAGAAATAACTCGACAGCGTAGATATATGCATTAGGCTGGCTCATTTTTGATGAAGTTTTGAATTTCAAATGGCTTATCCTTGAAAATTAAAGTTTATGATAAAAAAGAGCGATGTGATTTTTTTAAAATTTTTAAACATAGTTCTTCAGACCGCATAAGTTATTCAAAGTTGTATGAAAAATTTTGACCTACAGTTTTCGGCTATAAACTTTAATGAGAAGTTAAAAGGCACAAATTATTGACAGGTAGGAAAATATCCCGTCAAAGTGATGGGTATTCTGAGTCATAAATCAAAGGCTTAGTATTTCCGGATCCCTGAACTACCTGCCTTGAGATATTGAAAAAATGTTCGAAAATCGTTTCGTTACAAATATTTTCAATAAAAATCTTATGCTTAATAGCTCATATGGAAAATGATCTTCGAAACGATTCTCTCAAAAGTGATGAATAAAATGTTTTCTCATAGAATTTCGTATTGAAAAAGATAAGAATAAAATATCGTTGCTTTAGAGTCAAAGGGGCATCAGTGCTATATTTACACACAGCACTTACACCACTTTTCTGTCATTAGATGAGCTTTTAACACGAAATTGAAAAGAAAACGAAATTTCATTAATGAATGTTTGAGGAAAAATGATAGGTTTTTGCACCTACAGAGCGAAAAACGACTTTTCTAATCTCGCTTCGCGTAGTTAAAACCGTTTTTTTTCTCTCCCTTCGGTACAAAAAATGTTGTACACAACATAGAAATAAAGAAGTAAACTGCGACAAAAATTGGTACCCTTGCTTCGCTCGGGTAGCCATTTTTGTCGCAATTAACTTCCTTACTTCCTAGGTATGGAATATACTATCCTTCAATTTTTGCCACAGCTCTGATCGCTTGGGTAAAAAAATGGCTAAATCGATTGACTTTAAAATCTCCCGACGATTCAGGCATATTTTGAACTAGAAACATACCTAGAGACATTAACATTTTTTCAAATAATTAGAGGAGGGTGGGGCAAAGTGGAACGATATTATAATATTAGGGGTTACATTTAAAAAAAATATCGAGGGTCTAGAAGCAGAAAGTCGTATGCACCAAAGTGGGCATTTTTCTGGCAAAAAGTCGACACACGACCTTCTGCTTTTAGTGCAAAATTCAATAATATTTTCATTAATTCTCAAATTACGTTTTAGAAGTGATGAGGGTAAAACCGGAGAATTATACTTTTTTTTCATTCATTTTTTGAGAATATCTTGGAAATGAATGGCGATACGCCATTGTGGCTCTCATTCTTTTTTGTAGATCTTGAAACATTCTACAAAGAAGGATGGAGAGAGAATCGCGCTATCTCCATTAGTTTCCAGGATATTCAGCAAAAATAGTGATAGAAAAATAGAGTTATCCCAGATAGACTTTTGATTTCAATAATTTTCCGAGAATATCTCCGAAATCAAGCGATACGATGATTTTATTTGAACCCTTCTCTATAGAGAATTTTAAGAACTACAAAATGGTATGGATATGGCATTACACTATCTCGCTTAGCTTCCGAGATATTCCCAAAGTAATGACAAAAAAAAACAATCTTTTCTATTTACCTTGGAGTTCCATTGGATTGCTGAGAGGATTTTTTTTCGATAAAGGGGTTGAGGAAAAATTCTCTTATCAATTCAACGAAGCTACAAGGTAAATAGAAAAAGTTTATTTATCGATCATTAAGTTTTGGGGAGTATCTCGAAAGCTAAGCGAGAAAGTGCAATGTAACTTTTATACTCTTTTGTAGCTTTTAAAATTCTCTACAGGGAAGGGATCAAATAGAATCATCGTATCTCGCTCAATTTCGAAGATATTCTCAAAAAATTATTGAAATCCAAAATCGATCTACACTGTGAAAAAAATACTTGTAAAAACAATTGAATATTGAGTCCACTGGTCCTTAGCAAATATTTTTTTGGAATAATTAAAAAAATAGTTGAATTTACTGTTTGAATTTTGTTAATTCAAACAGTTAATCTATTCAAATGGACAAAATTCAGTCAATTCAACCATTTTTTGAAATTATTCAAAAAAAAATATTTCTTAAGGACCAGTAGTCTCAATATTTAATTGTTCTTACCACTATTTTTTTCTCAGTGTAAGATAACTCTATTTATCTATCATTTGTTTTTGCTGAATATCTTGGAAACTAATCCAGATAGCGCGATTCTCTCTTCATCCTTCTTCGTAGAGAATTTTAAGATCTACAAAAAAGTATGGATGCAACAATGGCGTATCTCCATTCATTTCTAAGAGATTCTTAAAAAATGAATGAAGAAGAAATTAGAATTCTTCGGTTTTATCTGTTTCCTCCCGAAATGCAATTTGAGAATTAATAAAAAGATAATTCAATTTTCTTGCACCAGAAGCAGAAGGTCTTATGTCTTACACATCCGACCTTTTGTCATAGAAATGCATATTTTAGCATATACGACTTTCTACTTTTAGGACCTCGATATATTTTCTATATGCAACCCTTAATATTATAATATCGTTCCACTTCGCCCCTGCGTTCCACATTGCGCTGCCGTTCCACTTTGCCCCACTTTCCCCTACGAAGTTCAGGTAAATTTACAAAAATACAAAAAAAACGTGATTTTTCGGTAATTTTTCAAACCAAAATTGAGAATAAAAATAGTTTTTTGGGAATAAAACTCCAAAAGACCCTTATAGAGATGTCACTGAAGCCAGCCACGAAAATTTCCTCAGAAATTTGGGCCTTATGACAGCTACGATTTATCCGTATTTAAGAGATAATATCCATTAACTTCAGCCGTATGGCGAATAAAGGAATGAAATTTTTCTGTGTAATACCTGAGAACATTCGGGAGTCCTCGGTTTCGGAAATTAGGGGGAGGTTACAAGGAGGGGGGTTTTAGAATTTTTGTCCACTGTCACACCATAGATTCCGGGATACTATTCGTTATAAGTCCCTTTCTATGGCGAATTAAAGCATGAATTTTTTTTGTGTGATACTTGGTAGTGTTCACGAGCCCTCAGTTTCAGGAATTCTAGGGAGGTCGCAACGAAAGGGGTTCCCGGATTTTGTTTCCACCGTCACACCGTAGATTTCGCATGGTATGACGGTGGAAAAAAATTCTAACATCCCCCTTCTTGTCACCCCCCTCAAATTTCTAAAACTAAAGATTTGTAAACGCCTTTAAGTACTATACAAAAAAATTTCTTGCCTTAATTCGCCATAGAGGAGGACTTATAACGAATAAGATCCCGAAATCTATAATGTGACAGTGGAAAAAATTTTTAACACCCCCCTCCTTGTAACCTCCCCCGAATTTCCGAAACCAAGGACTCCTGGATGATCTCAGGTATTACACAAAAAAATTTATGCCTTTATTCGCCATACGGCCGAAGTTAATGAATATTGTCTCTTCAATATGGATAAATCGTAGCTATCATAAGGCCCAAATTTCTGAGGATATTTTCGAGGATATTTCCGTGACTGCCTTCAGCGACATTCATAGAGAATTGATTCAAGTTTACGAAACACAGCATCCGCTCGATGTACGATTAGTAGTTCACGAGATATTGATGATCAAAGATGAGGAGATGATTCTTTAGTCAACAACCGACATCTTAGCGACCAATTGTCCGATTTTTACCATTCAAATTTAGCCAGCATCGGGGTTGACTGATCATATTCCTAATATTAATTACATTTTGAGCTTATGAAAAATTGTAGAATTTTATAAATAAAATTGAAATATTTGCTGTCATTTATTGTCTACAATAAAAGGATTTGTCCCTTCCGAAAAAGGTCTACCTAGGTAACCAGCCTTCTCAGTTTCCAGTTTATGGCTGCTGTAAAAGCAGATGATGAGGTGAGGCACCTGACGCTATCGCAAAATTGAAAAATTTTGTTTGTCTGTTTTTCCATTATAAAAATGGAGAAAACGCGATTTCTTTCTTCAAACATTGTAGTTGATTGTTCAAACTATCAGTCTGTAGAATTCGCAACTAATCCATCCCCTTTGAAGGCTATTTATGTGCCCTCAAAAACCGCGAATTTCGTGTAAATTAAGGAAATTTTTTTCTACTAAAAAACGTTGTAACAAACAGAAAAAAATATTTCCTTGTTTCAAATGTTATCTAATGACCTCTGACAGAAAAACTCATAAAAATTCAGTCGATTATGTTGTGAAATAAAAATAAAGAGCTTTTTCGCGTATTTCCTATGGAAATTGTCATGATAAAAACAAACAATGATTGCGGCCTGATAAAAAGTATTTAAAAATCCAGAAAAATTCACATTGCTCTATTGTCTAATAAACTTCAATTTTCAAGGATAAGCAACTTGAGATTTAAAAATTTTTCTAAATGAGCCAGCCTAATATGCATGCTTTTCTTTCAGATAGAGAGAACCAATTCATTTGCATGAGTGTGAGAGAGACAGCACTAGCTGGGAATTGAGTAAACTCTACCAGCAGTGCGTGTGAGAGAGAGAGAGAGCGTGCAAATGAATGAGAACGAGAGAGAGAGAACCATATCAACGCATTACGAAGGGCTTTGCGTTGGCCATGCGTGCGAGAGAGATAACCGGGCTAAATTAAATGCGAGTGAGAGAGAAAAGGAAACCAGCTCTACCCGAGCGTGGGGAGCACATGTTTTTCGTCATTGCATCAGCCAATGACGCTTTTCGGAAAAATGCTCCAAAATGCTCCAAAAATGCTCCAAAAATCCCTGAAAAATCCTGAAATATCGGGAAAATTCCTATTATTTCATTTTCCCCATTATCTCCTCACTGGCCATTAATTAGTCGGAGATATCCGGCCAGGAGAGATGAAGAGAACCGGGGAAAATGGTAAATTCACGAGGCGCGTCGTTGTACACCTTACTCCATTCCTCCTTATTTTATTCCCCAAAAATCCTGAAAATCGCGAAAATAATGAAGAGACATTCACGGGATTTTCCTTTAATTATTTTCTCAGTGGCCTCATTAAATTATTAAGATATCTGGCCACGAAAAAATAGAGAAAACCGAAGGAATGAAAAGGGACGCTACAACCACGTGTAGCGTCTCCTCGCAATTTTATTTACGGCACTCGGAATCACTTAATTAAGAACACTCGCGAAATTAATTAATTAATTAAAGGGGCTCACCATTGTTTCCCGCGGCGTTTTGGGGCACTTTCGGGAAAAACTGGGATTTTCAGGAGACTTATAACTTCGCGAAAACACGGATAATTTGAAGCAGAGTTACGAGCGATGCTCTCTGATGCGCAACACTTCACGAACTGAATTATTCGGGAGCGGGGAGTGTGTTCGGTAGAGTTGAGTGGTGGGGCCAGCAGTTGTGCTGCGCCCTCGCGCCACTGCGAGACACCAATCATGCACGCATGCGTATTTTATTTAGGCGGGAGAATTCAAATGGAATTGAATTCTCCCGGATTGAATTTAATTCATTTAATTTTTTTTATTATTTGCATACAATAAAGGGGTTTAACGGGAGTAATTGTAGGTCAGTAGAGGGTTAATAGGGGGGGATTTTGAGCGTATTTTTCGGGAACTATGGTGGCTCTAATGAAGGATAAAATTGATGATTAAATGAGGGAAATTGTTGGGGAATTGGGTGTTTAGGAGACACATTCGGCTTATTATTTTTAAGCCTTGTTGGGGAGGTGTTTTCCCTTTCTCCCGTGGTGGATAGCCGCCATCAGAGGGGCACGTCCCCTGGGGAATGAGCAGACTCGCCTCGGCGATACTGTAAACCCGAATTTGGCAATTCCTTTAGCAGGGCGGGTTATTATTCCCTGCCTCCAGACCTTCCATCCGAAGGCCTGATCATTCCCACAAAATTGGAGCGCGACTCCTCTGAAGCCAACCTCTGCACTCACCCCTGAGGACGACCAAGAGGGTTGTCCAGAAGCCCTAGGAAACACGGTATATTGGTCACTTAACCATAGGTGCTCCTAGGCCCTCCCTTCCACCACGAGATAAGCGAAAGGTACTGCCCTTCAGAGAATCGGACGATAAAATGGAGTGGCGGTACTATGGCGGTACTTATTTAATTTTCGCGGAAGTTACGTAATATGGTGGTATTATTTCAGATAACCTTAAGTCAGTTTCTCCTCATGACTTGGAGGATTTTAAGATAACTTTTGGTCAGTTTACCCTCATGTCCTGGAGATTTTTTAAGATAACCTTATAAGAGAGCCTTAAGTCAGTTTCTCCTCATGACCTGGAGGTTTTTATAGATAGCCTTGAGTCAGTTTATCCTCTTGACTGGGAGAATTCTAAAGATAATGACTTGATTAATCTACCTCGTTTCGCGAAATCTCTCTCTCTGCTCACGCGTTCTGCATACTGGTGGCGTGGGAAAATACCACGTCACAAGTCTTCGGTGGAAATCTTTTTCGTCTCTGCTATTGTTTCCTCAGGGTGATCATTTGCTTTGGCCTCCTTCCTGTTTCTTCGCCTTTTCTTGCTTTCAGCTTCGGGGGCAGCTTCTGCTCCCTCTGCCCCCGCCACCAGTTTCCCTGGGAGTTCGGGATGAGAAGACTCACCTGGCCATAGGATGAGGTTTGATCTTGAGGGGATACTCGAGAGGGGAAGTTGGGGGTATATCTTGGCCGTGGATTGATTGGGCACTCTCGCGCGAAGTGTCCATACTGTGCACAGTGGTAACACTGGATCCTACTTTTCCAGTCCTCAGGGCCTTCAGGATTCTGAGCCTTGTTAGGGGGATTGTTAGGGGTAGGGAGAACCATGTCCATCAATGCTGGAGCTTGGCCGTAGTAGGGAATTTGGGGCTGATAGGAAATTCGGTATTCCTTAGGGATCGGTTCTTCATAAGTCGCGTGTGGATAACCTGCTCTAGTGACCCGTCCCGTTCGTGTCGGCTGGGGGGTCTTATGAGCGAAATTGGGTACAAAACTGTCTTCAGCTGATGGGGGTGGCCTGTATCGAGTGAGCTTGCTCAGGTTCTCCTCGACCTCAAAACCCGACTCCATCAACTCCTCGTACGACGCGTGTTCCCTACGGTGGATATGCCCAACGAAAGTGGGATTAAGTTGGGACAAAACAGTGTCAAGTTGTTGCTCCAAGGGGACAGGGGGATAGATATTGGCGAACAGGCCCTGCATGCAGATGACGTACGTCCGGAAGTCTTCTTGCTCTCCTTGGGTCCTTCGTCTTACATCGTCCCACACACTATTGTTAAAGTTCCGCGGGTAGAACGTGGCTCTAAACAGCCGCATAAACTCCCCGGACGAAATCAGTCTCAGGTAAGTGGACTGAAACCATACCTCCGCGGTGTCCTTAAAGGCCGACGGCAGGGCTCTCAGGGTCTCGTCTTCGGTTAATTGGTAACTATGAATGCACGTTGCCGACTTAGTCAGGAAGGCATTTCCATTCGGTCTAACAGAGAAACTTATTCCCTCCTTCCGAAAAATACCTCCGGTCTTGTGGAATCGGCTCTCGAAGGGGATAAGAGATCGCTCCATGCTAGGCTGAGGATCCTCAGGGTAATAGCTTTGGACTGCCAGTGGGTGAGGGGTAGCGGTGGTTTCAGGGGGATTAGGCTCGTATTGGGATCTGAAGGGGTTATAGGTTCGGGAATCTGCGGGGTCGTCCTGTTGCCTACCCTGGGAATAAAGGGGATTGGGCTGGACGGGAGGGGGTGCTGGAGTTGGTGGGTTAGGATCATCTGGGGGACGGGGGTTGGTGCAGGAAGGTAGTTGGGGATAGGCAGTCGGTCACGTTCCCTCTATGAGGTACGTGGAATGAGTCCAGGCATTAGCCATTCTGGCCCTGGTTTGCTCTGTCAGGGACGACTTGAGAGGAGGGACAGTGGCGGATCCGGAGCTAGTGGATGGGGTGACAGTGGAGTCAACCCCGTCGCGAATGTTCGCTGCGAAGGTGACGTGGTTGCCCTGATCCACGGACGCGGGTGTGTCCCTACTATCGTTGAGGATGTCTGACTCGTTGAGACTCAGGGGATCCTGGAACTGACCCAAGGACTGCCCGGTGGCTAAGAAACCCCGCTGGTGTGGCAATCCTTGGGCCCCTGGGGAACTGGAGAAAGCACCTGGAGTCTGATGGGTTTGCCCACTCCCCGTTGAATCGTCCATGGCTGGAATGACTCGTGCCCCTATTAAGGTCAATGGGAGGTCAACTAGACTGTCATTCAGCCCCCACTCAGCTACTGTCTCCCCGAACATCTGCCGCAGTTCGAAACGGATAAACCAATTTACCAGTGTTTCGTATTGCCCCCTGTATTCATCCACTTGTAGTCCATTAAAATCATCTGTGACCATGGTTCCAACCCCTCGAACTGCTGCGCCAACCCAGCGGATATCTCCTGGATTTCTTCCTCCGACGGTAGAGGTCTCCTCTCAGGGACTCCACCAGCAGAGCTGGGGGTAGTAACTGTGGGGGCTATCAGAGCTGACGTGGTAGTGATGGAGTACGTCACTGGGGTTTCTTCCGAAGGGGTGGTGGTGACTGGGGGGTCCGCCATTTTGGTATTCCGCAGTTAATTTGGCTCAGGGAATCAGAAAACCCACCAGAAATCAATACAATCAAGGATTCGTGGACCTCAATTGAAACCTCCTAGTTTGTTTGTGCTAGAGAGATCGCCCGGGAATGGATGATATTTGTCAGACGGAATCGTTACTGTTACTATTCAGATATTGTTGGCACTATTTCCCGTGGCCCTACGTTGGGCGCCAGTTGTGAGCTGTGGCTTGCAATTAAAAGGGAATATTAGGGAAGAAAGGGAAGACGACAAGAATAACTCAAAAATGCAAACTATTAGGATAAAATAACTCTTGATTTCGAAGCTCCCTCGGATTTCTCTCTTTACAATTCTGAAAATACTCTAATTCATTGATAAAAATCTCAGGGGATGCCTCAGGGATGAATGTGATTCGATAGGGGGTGAATTGGTGAGGTTTGGTAATAATTACCGGAAATGACCGTTGAATTCCCACGGTAACTTACCACTCGGTTGAGTTCTTCTTCCTTTCCCTCAGGGATAATTGTCACAGCCAGACTCTACTAATCACTGAAACAATCTCCAACAATACTCCTTCACACTTCAACTAATTACTACTCAATTTATCCTTCTCAATCACACACAAAAAATAGTCTCAATTTACTCTACACAAAATCCACGATGCAACAGGTTTGGCGTCTGTTTTTCTTGTGTCTCTGTGCGTGTGTGTGTGTAACTGTCGTGCTGGCTGGCAGAGAACATGGCCGCTTGTCCTTGCTGCTTCCCCCATGATCCGCCAGATGGCGCGTCGAGTAGCATTTTCCTTCTCATTCACTCCTCACATTCAATCACAACAGTCATACGGGTTGGATTGGGTGGAGAGGGGGCTCAGGGGGAAACCACCAGGTTACAGCATATAATCAAAAAATTAATGGAAAAATTGTATTAGCTGATAATTCGATAGTTGTTCCATACAACTCATATTTACTCGCAAAATATCACTGTCATATTAATGTCGAATATGGTGAATCTTCTATGGCTATAAGATATATAGTTGAATATGTTAATGAACCCCACGATACGATCTACATAAAATTTACGAATAGCGAAGTTTGAAATGATGTTGGAGAAATTCGAAACGAAATCGATGATTATATTAATACGCGTTATGTTAGTTCAATGGAAGCTGCATGGCACTTGATGGAATTGCCTCTACATTCGAAAAGCCATGCTGTTACACGTCTTCCTGTTTATCCATCTGGTCATCAGTATATTTTTCTTAGAGTAGATGGAGAATCGCAAGCTATCAATTCGAATCGATGTATGACAAAATTAATAGCTATTTTCAATTCGAATGAAAATGACGAATCAGTGAGGCGTTATAAATATTTAGAAATTCCTAATCATCATGTATGGGATCAAACTGATAAAATATGGAAAAAAACGTATTAGAGGAGGAGAAAAAGTTATCCCTAGGATGTATGCAGTGTTATGACCCAAATACCTATAAAATAAGTATTTCATTTTATTAAGAAATGATAAGCTAACGAAGTGGCATTAGTAAGGCTACGAAGTGCAAGCTCAGCACTTCATGTCTTACTCCACCTACTTACGTTGTCGCTTACCTCACTGGGAGTGAGGTAATGCAACACCGAAGGCGTAAACAAACACCGATATATAAGCGATGGCCGGAGAAGTCTCTTGGCCATTAATTCGCGAAGAGTAACGTGTATTATTTTATTAAAATATAATTAGTTAATAAAGACTTGAATTAAATTATTTCTTGCATTTAATTCTATTATATAAATCGAACCCTTCAGGGCTAACATTTTTCTCTGAAAGATAGTGAACGTTTCTTCTTGAACGTGTTACTGAGACATATATCAGGGCCAACATCATTTGAATTTTTGAAAACTGTTAATGACTGTGTATGTTCTACATTTAAAGAAGCAGTTTATAAACTTGGTTTTGTGCAGAGTGATAAGTATGTAGAAGAAATAACGGATGAAGATGCTTCATTGATGATGCCTGCTAATTTCGGAGGTTTTTTCGTACATTTACTGCTTAATTGTGACAACTTGGACGTTAGAAGATTATGGAACTCATATCGAGATAATATTTGCGACGGACGTACGGAAAGAATCGCTCTAAATGATATTCAAAAACGTTTGAGGAGTGAAGAAAAATCTTTAATGGAGTATGGACTCAAAGAGGATGAATTATATTGTGAAATAAATGTGCTTGATGATGAAACGACTGTAAATGAACATCATGATATTGCTGAAAAAATGATAAAACAATTGCGTGAAGAGCAATCCACCATCTTTCAGGGAATTAACAATCCCTTAGATAGTAATCATGAATCTTACATGAGAAAACATCTTTTTTTCATTGATGGACTAGGAGGCACTGGGAAACCTTTTTTATATAGATCTATTTATCACCATCAAACATTTTTATTCAAAAAAGTAATTTCTGTTGCATGGACTGGGATAGCTGCGATTATATCACCCAATGGAAGAACGGCCCATCGTTTTTTCAAATTAGCAATCGTTTCCCTCGAAAATAGTGGGAATTTAGCACTCATTAATTTGACTAAACGAGACAAGAAAATGATATTAGAAACTGATATAATAATCTGGGATGAAGCCTCAATGATTCCAGTTCAAGCTTTGCAATTGATCGATATTACTTTTTAAGATTTGGTGAAGAATGAAAAGTTATTCGGTGGTGAATTTATTTTATTTCGAGGTGATTTTCGCTAAGTATTACCAATCGTGAAAAGGGCAGGACGAAAACAGATTGTGAATGCATCAATATTGAACTTCCCAATGTGGTCCACCATCAAAAAGTTCACGTTAACGCATAATATGCCGAGTGATGCAAGGAATATAATGAATGTTTATTATCTATAGGCAATGGAATAGTCAAAGAATTGAAAATATCAAAAGAAATTTCATGTGAAAATTTAATAAAGAGCATCTATGGTAATGATTTTTCGGAGAAAAATATTATTCGGAGTATACTTCTGGCACCTTTGAATATTCAAGTGGAAAAACTCAACGAACAAGTTTTAGAAATTTTTCCAGCAGAATTGATTGAAAGTATTGGTTTTGATAGAGCAACTGCTGTTGATAATGACGGAACTGATAATGATGATATCATGTTACGATTCCAACCCGAATACTTGAATATTTCACATGTAGCGGGATTACCACCATATAAATTGAAATTGGAAGTCGGCGTTGTGGTGATGTTGATTCGCAATCTTTGTATGGCCGATGGATTATGCAATGGAAGTCGATTTATAGTAAGGAAGATTATGAAGAATGTCTCGTGTTGTTCTATTTTAACAGGAAATAAAACTGGGAATACCGTATGTATTCCGAAAATTACATTGAATACAAAAGGAAATAACGATTTGCCTTCTGTTCTTCATCGCCATCAATTCCCTGTTCGTCTCGCCTTTGTAATGACTATCAATCGAGCTCAAAGTCAAACTTTTGATGAAGTAGGTTTATATATAGATAAAAATACTCCAATTTTCGGACAAGGTCAGTTGTATGTGGCATTGTCTCGATGTCGTTCTATGTCTGGATTAAAAAATAAAACCATTGAAGGTGATAATGATGAGGATGATGAAATAATTTCGAATATTGTTTCTAGTGAGGTTTTCAGGAAGGTATTAGTTCAGAAACTCTCTAATGTTTTAGATCATTTATATGATTAATGATTATGTTCAATTCATAGTGAGTCTCTTGGAATTCATTTCGAAATTTATGGTGGTAAAATGTTTCATGGAAAGATGTTCAGCATGCCCTAGAAGATGAAGATATGGTGAGTAGGCAAAGATTCAATCACTCGGGTACGGAAATTGTTTACATGATAAAACGGCACTTCGGAAATAATTAGGAATAATTTCATATTTATATCTAATTTCTTATTTCGTAAATTACAATTTTTATTTAATCTCATTAAAGTATTCGTTGTTCTCTGAGGAGGAATTCTGCGCGTTTTAAGTGCTGGTTGGACTTGCACACATTGTACAATTCCTAACAGTATGAGTGCTAAAAGAACTCATCCTTTGGTATTATTCATACCAATATATTTGAACAATTTTAAATAGCTTGAACATCGTAACAACAGAAAAGAATTGCTGATTTTACATTCACATTCAATTTTATATTTTGATCTTCAAGACAATATGGCGTCACGATTAAATCTAAATTCCCCAGGTCCAGATCCTTCAATTCAGCAAGGAATTCCAACTAGGTGATAATAGAATTATTTTAAATATCCATTCGGTTGAATTTTGGTATTTTTCAGGCACATTGGTAGAACGTACAGGAATTTAGGTTTTTGTTTAGTTGAGGAAGAAATATGTTTTGCATTTTCATTGATTATTAATGGAGTTGGATATAAAATTATTGTATTTAAAATGCCCCTCAATCCTGTAAATTTTTTTCACGCTGACCAAGTAAGCCAATTGTATTTTAGTGATATTTATTTTGTTTTAATTGGAACGATTTCAGTTGATCCTCATTGAGAATGCTGTCCCACATAACACATCCCATATAGTTCATCCTATGACCTATCATCCGTATGTTAACGATTATGAATTGTATGTAAGAAATAGTTGGCAAGTTACGAAATTTGGTCCACTTCCAATTGGACGCTGTCGAGTGATTTTCGAAGAGGAAGATGAACGATATCGCGATTTCATTCCAGTAAGAAGAATTAAATTAAAATTGAAGCTCTATGAACAAGATTCAGTCTCAGTTTCACTGCAACTATTCATTGTTAGAGAGCATTATCTTCCGATATTATTGATATTGTCGCCTTAGTAACAAATGGCCGTAAGCGTCATTTTCTAAATTTTTTCATATTGCAGATAACAAGGAGTCATATATTTTTTTTTTATCCAATCGATATCTCATTAGCTTTCTTTGTATAAATCGAAGAAAAAGATAATAATTAATAAACGGTCCTAAGTGCCACAAATCACTAACAGAGTTCCAAAGAAACAGGAACTATTCGTTTAGGGGAAGGTGAGGCATAACAGACATGAGGGGTAAAATGGATACAGGTGAGTCTTTGATGTCTATATTATGAGAAACACTTGAAATTGATAGAAATATTATGAAAAACACTTGGAATTGATAAAAATATTAGAAATATTGAAATTGATAGAAGTATTAGAAATATTTTCTTTCTCGCCATTTCATTGGACAGCTGCGAAAATTTCCAATGGAAATCATGTGTCAGAAGTGATACTTTGACATTTTTCAAAATCCTACTTTTATGGTCAAAATTTTAAGAGTTTTCCTGAAATATTCAGTTTCTTTGCTTCCGAATGGAAGGTTTGTAATCGTAATTTTTTTCGAGTTTGAGATTTCATCATAATATGACTGCAAATGACCCAAAACGTCAAGATCCACCGTATTTAGAAAATTCTGTGTGTATGTGTGTGTGTGTGTGTGTGTATGTGATAACGCATTTTCCACTTTACTCTGAAGTGGGTCTAACTAGCGATCTGAAAGTTTCACCATGAGTTTGCCGTGCGTGCCCCAAGCTCTCACAGAAATTTCAGCTAAATCGGCCGGATAGTTTTTCAGAAAAATGAACATGTCGAAATATTCTCAGTTTTTAGGCTTTCGCGGCCATTGTCATTATTGATATGTTTGGATTCCGGATGGATGCCGCGTTTGTTTTCAGCGTTGCGCCAACGTTTCACAAACGTTGCAGTTTGCATCTTCAGGGCTATGAGCTCCGATTCTGAGCTCCATGGTCAAAGGGTAGTCCTTATGGGAGCCGGTCTATTTAACATTTGTAAATGTTGACATTCGGTTATTCCAACATGAAACTCAACATTTTATTTTTCAACATAGTTGATTCCAACATTTTATTCTTCAACATGATTTATTTCAACATTTTTTTCCTCAACATAATGTATTCTGACATGATTTTTTTTTATGAAAAGGAAAAATCGGTGATTCATGAGTTTTACTCTGCCAAATATTATAAAAAATTTTAATGATTATTCCCAATTTTTTAAATTAAATTGATGTGTTCTGATGTAGCAGAGGTCGGTAGCAAGATTTCGAAGCAGGCAGACAAAATCCTAATTGAATTTTTACCAAAAAACAACGAGCTTTTGTTGGCAGTCCCTAATCGATTGAATCAAAAAAAAAACAATAAATAAAATGCCTATGAGGGGACTTGATGAGAGGTATCTCATCAAGTCCCCTCCCCTCTCACTCAATCGAAACAATTAACTCTACTCTCTATTGAATTTATTATTGCTTCCGAATGGAAGCATTGTAAACGCGATTTTTTTCGATCTCGAGATTTCATCGGAATATGACTCAGAATGTTCCAAAACGTCGAGAAATGACATTTTTAAAAAATGTCTGTATGTATGTGTGTGTGTGTGTGTGTGTGTGTGTTTGTGTGACAGATATCAGCTCATTGCTCCGGAACGGTAATACTTGGTGACCTGAAAATTTAACAGTACTTTCTCTCCCCATGCAAATTGCTCTCCGTGAAATTTGAGCGAAATCGAGTGAGTACTTTTTGAGAAAAATCAAATTTTCGAAAAATCGTTTTTTCGATTTTTCTCCGCGAAAAATTGATTCACAGCCCCCACTCTCAGCGATGAAATTCATCTCATTTGAACACACAATTTTCACTCGGGGTAAATTTTGCTGCGATTTTTCGTTTGCGGATAATTTCAATTACAGTGTTTTTTATCCTGAATTTTGTATACACGATAGCTCAAAAACTATTTGAGTTAGAGACTCCAAATTTCGTGGGTTTGTGCATCTAATGAACGAAAAGGTTGGTATTGAAATTGGGCGAAATCGGTCCAGTAGTTTCTGAGATATTGCACAAAAACCATTTCATGAAAAGAGGTTATATCTCGAAAACTACTGGAGCGATTTCGCCCAAGTTCAGCTTAAAAGATTCATCTCAATGAGCCCCACAAATGGTGAGAATTTCAGATTTTTCAGAGGCAGTCTCTTGTAAGAGTTTTCGATAACTTAGTTTTTTCAAAAATCACAGTTTTTCTTAGCTTCCTCCCTAGGAACACTACTATTTTTTATTTCACCATTCGAAAGTAGACAATTTTTTCTACCAAATGAGTACATTTTCTTCGGACGACAATCGGAAAGAATAGGAATCCTATTTGGAACCCGAATTCCAATTTTTTCAGATTTGTCGTAGGGTCTTCCATTTATGATTGAAAAATTGATTGTAGTTTTTTTTTTTTGGAAAAAATGAATAAAAAAGTTCACCAAAGATCGAACCATCATTGAATTTGTCCTCATAAGTACGTATTTGTTGAGAAGATCATATATTGTTACTGCATTTGGAATAATGAAAAATATAAATAGTAATTTCATGAATACCGTATTAGATTTCATTCGGAAGCATTTTGCCAATTGAATTGGCAAAATATTAAATGTCGCATTAGGAGTGGGGTTTGCAAATAACGCACAGGATATAACGCCTCTGCTTGTTTTTCTATATTACTATGAAATAAAATTTATTCAAGCTTGAATATTGTATTCACTGAGCTGTTGAACACAATGAATAACTAAGTTTTTTGATTCGAAGTGAAAAACTCAACTCATGTTGCAAAAAAATGCGAGCCTAGAATAGGCGCACTGAGCACGGCAGACAAGAAAAATTCTGGAGAAAACACTCAAAACACTCATTTTCAGTCGGCAGAGCTAAACTGCGGAATCGTCAAAAAATCTTAGGGAAAAATATTTAAAATTCTTTTCAGATGATTAAAAAAAAATATGACAATTTAATCTCAAATTTGGAAATTTTCGAGAAATCTTCATCTTTTCTATGCGATATATCGTATTATATGCATATTATATAAAATTCATCAAGTAATGGGTTAATTTTTTATACAAAATACTTAGGGAAGAATCTTGTTACTTATTCTAATTCTGAGAGGGTTGAATTCATGTTGGATGTGTGAGTGTTGGATCCATCTTCGTTGAATTTGTCTGTGTTGAATTTTTTTGTGTTGAATTTTCCTGTGTTGAATTTGTATATGTTGAATTTTCCTGTGTCGAATTTGTATATGTTGAATTTGGAAATGTTGAGTATACGTGTTGAAATTGTTTTGTGTTAATTAGACATGTACCCGTCCTTATATACCCCTTCTGGCTAGGGAGGGGGGGGGGGTAGGTAGGGGTGGGGGTAGAGCCAATCAGGAGTTTTTAATTGATCAGCTGGTCAATTAAAAAACCGGGAGGACGGTTTTCCAAATAGGGTTCACCTGGTATCCTTTATCCCTGTTCAAGTTGTTGGGATTCTTGTGGATCTCTAGGCCTTCCCGATGCTTTCTCTCAAAGTATCCTTGAGACTTGGCCAACATTCTCGCTTGGTCATACTGAATAGTGTGTTCAGTGTCCATATGATGTTCAGCCAAGGCAGACTGTTCCAGGTGGCGATATTTGGAACACCGTAGGTGTTCTTTGATCCGTGTACTGATCATCCTCCCGGTTTCCCCAATGTACACTTTTCCGCAGGAGCAAGGAATCTCATAGACTCCAGATATACTCAAGGGTGGTCTCGGATCTTTGGGACTGGGCAACATCTGTCCGATTTTCTTTGGAGGTAGAAAAATCGTCCGAGTGTTGTGTTTACCAAGAACTTACTGATGCGGTCGGTTGTACCTTGAAGGTAGGGGAGAAGAGCTACTTTGGGTCTTTCTTGGTCTTTTTCTTTCTCAGGACTATCCAATTCTTGTGAAGAGATCTTATTTTGGAGTCTTCTGGTGACTCGTCTGATTTGTGGAATTTTGTATCCATTCTTGCTGAGGGCTGTCTCCAGATGTTCTATTTCATTGTCTAAATTGCTTGGTTCAGACATAGTAAGAGCTCTGTATATGAGAGAGCTTATAACTGAGTTTTTCTGTGAAGGATGGTGATGGGAGTTCGAATTGAGATATCTGTCAGTATGTGTAGGCTTACGATACACTTGGTGGCCGAGTGTGCCATCAGCGTTACGGTGTACCAATACATCCAGAAATGGAAGACGATTGTTCTCCTCAATCTCCATCGTAAATTTGATATTGGAATGTTGTTCATTCAAAAATATCAATAATCGATCTAGGGCTGTTCTTCCATGGGGCCAGATAACAAAAGTGTCATCTCCGTACCTAAACCATACAGACGGTTTTAGAGGAGCTGACTTCAGTACGTCATTTTCAAAATTTTCCATAAAGACATTAGCTATGATTGGAGAAATAGGAGAGCCCATGGTGGCTCCTGATCTCTGTTCATAGAAATCTCCCTGGAATTGAAAATAAGTTGAAGTCATACAATGCTCAACTAGAGGAAGAAGGTTTGAGGAGATCTTTTTTGAGTTTTTTATCATTTCTAAGGTCTCTGGTATTGGGACGTTAGTAAACAGAGACTCCACATCGAAACTGACTAAGATGTCTTCGGAAAATGTTCTGAGTGTCCTCAGTTTGTTTACAAAGTCTAGTGAATTCTGTATGTGTGAAGCATTCAGTCCCGTGAGTTGCTGGAGAGGTGCTGTGAGGAATTTAGCTAATTTATATGTTGGTCCCCCGATGTTACTAACTATGGGTCTGAGGGGAACAGCTTCTTTATGGATTTTTGGGAGTCCATTTCGTTGCTGGTTTCCTGAAGAAGATGGTAAATTGCTGTTTCAGTACGACTAATAATTTCTTCGGTGGGAACTTTTCTTGGAGCGACAGCAAAATTATGCCCCTTGGCAAGTACAGACACTTGTGTATCACTCAGTTGGTATTTACTGAGATTCTTCACAGTATTGGTAAGAATGGGGACTTTGTCCTGTGCGACTAGAGATTGAAATTTTCCTTTATGAATCTCAGTTCTCAACTCAGCAGTGCGTATAGCTCGTTCATGGGTCACACGATCAAGTATAGCCCAAAGCCGAGGTTCTAGAGAGTGAGACAAATGAAGGTGGAGATCCAAGACTTGTTTAGAAAGGTGAGCCAAATCCTTCCTGGCTGATGTTATCCTCTCCTTGACAAGTCTTGAAGAAGCTTGGTGGAGGATGGTGGAGGCCTGCTCCGAGGGAAAAGGGGTCCTCAGATGGAGGAACTTGGGTACCACACGATGGTCACGGCACCTTTTTAGGAAGGATAGGGAGCACAGTTGGACGTGCAAGGACTTCCTAAGTTTGGTGAATAAGTTCACCAACCCAAGAATAGCCTCTCCGTGGAGGCCTTTAATCTCAGTTTTTAGGCTTTCGCGGCCATAGTCATTATTGATATGTTTGGCTTCCGGATGGATGCTACGTTTGCTTTCAGCGTTGCGCCGACGTTTCACAAACGTCGCAGTTTGCATCTTCAGGGCTATTAGCTCCGATTCTGAGCTTCATGGTCAAAGGGTAGTCCTAATATACCCCTTCTGACAAGGGGGCGGGGGGGGTTGGTAGGGGTGGGGGTAGAGCCAATCAGGAGTTTCCAATTGATCAGCTGGTCAATTAAAAAAACGTCGGCGCAACGCTGAAAACAAACGCGGCATCCATCCGGAAGCCAAACATATCAATAATGACAATGGCCGCGAAAGCCTAGAAACTGAGATTAAACGCCTCCACGGAGAGGCTATTCTTGGGTCGGTTGTTAGCCCTGAAGGGTTCGATTTATTTAATAGAATTAAATGCAAGAAATCATTTAATTCAAGTCTTTATTAACTAATTATAATTTAATAAAATAATACACGTTACTCTTCGCGAATTAATGGCCAAGAGACTTCTCCGGCCATCGCTTATATATCGGTGTTTGTTTACGCCTTCGGTGTTGCATTACCTCACTCCCAGTGAGGTAAGCGACAACGTAAGTAGGTGGAGTAAGACATGAAGTGCTGAGCTTGCACTTCGTAGCCTTACCAATGCCACTTTGTTAGCTTATCATTTCTTAATAAAATGAAATACTTATTTTATAGGTATTTGGGTCATAACACCCCTCCCCGTCAAGGAAGAAGATTTTATCTTCTGAAATCTTTTCCTCAGAATTGACTTAATCTAATTACATTCTTCTTTTTTTTCTTTTGTTTTTTTTTACATTTAATGGTTATTGTTAATTCTAGTAAAGTTACACTCCTGCGACTAACGTTGTAGGAGTTGACCGTCGACTCCAACAATAAAATAGTATTCCCGCAACTATGATGAATCCCAACATCATCACTCCGGAACTTATTGTTGTTGGATGTGTCAAAAATCTATGTAGGGAACCATTTCCCTCGTTTTCCTCTAATTTTTGTTTTTCTTTCTCTAGTTGTAGTTGGAGTCCCTTTATTTCTCCGATGTTTTGAACGACATTTTTCAATTTGATGTCTTTCATCTGGACCCAGCTGTGATTTAGATTTTCCTTTTCAATGTCGGTCAAAGTGAGATTTAGCTTAGGTTGTACATGCAGATCTAGTTGAACTCCAGATGACTCACCACCTCTAATTGTGAAATCGGAAGTAACAATTTCACAAAAATCCGTGACGTAGATTATTCCAGACCCTTGTAAGATTTCTCTTTTCTCACTATCCTCACACTTGATTGATATCTCCTCAGGTTGCGCTGTAACATAAATCCAAGCATCGCTTCTATGCATATTTATTAATAATAATTGTTTAAGAGGTATGTGTTTTGGTACACAGACCTCTGGCAACTTCTTTGGACTAGTGTACATCTGTACTTCACAGCCACTATAAGACTTTATAGCCTGTAGCGGAAGTATCTCTGTACACAGATATTGTCCACGTAATTTTCTGCACTCTTTCAACTGCTGAAACGTCAGTGGAATGTGCTGTCGTGTTGCCCCATGTATTGTCAGCAGTTCGTTGACCGGTTCTAAATATGAATAAACGCCTTCTGAAGTTTTTACTGGAATGCCGTGTGATTTAAAAACATCAAACACTTGGAAATTGACCAATCGTATTTTCACAAGTGTAATGACCCGCAAACCAGCTCGATGTATACTCACAGTAGACACTTCTTCCATTTCATACAATCCGCCTATTTTGGCTTCAAATGGAAAGCTTAAGCCTTTAGGCAACTGAGCCTTTTTTAAAATGGAAACCCACTGGGACTCAGAGAGAATACCTGCATTCAATATTTTTCCGCCTTTTCCTGTCAAAAGTTTTCTAATTTTTTCAGCATCTCGCAAAACGCCATTCATGACTGCTTCTACTATCATGAAATGTTCGTCTAGTGAAACTCGTGTTGTAAGTTGGTCAGCTCCCGAATTTGATTGTTTAAGGGCTCCTTTCATGGTTTGAAGTAAAATCTCTTCATTTTTCTGGACATTCATCTCTGCAGTTTGTAATTAAGACAATGTAGAATTTAAAATCTCAATTTGTTTCCCAGCTGCCTGGAAATAAGTTGCCTTCTCGTCCTCCAATCTTTCTAGTCTCTCATGGATTTCTTTGGCGTCTTCAGCATCCATTGTACCAATCAGTGATTTTACGACGGTTCCTAGGCCATCCACGAGACCTCTTTTTCTTCTTACAGGCCCTTCTAGTCCTAGTAATCCGAAGATAAGTTCTTGAGTTTCCTCAAAGTCTGAAATCCACTGTTCTGCTATCATTTCGAAGTTTTTTCCGTGTACTTTTGCTGAACCACTGTAACTTAAGACTTTTGTCTTCCAGAGATATTCCTTTACTTGTTCAGCCCTTCGAATCCAAGGTTCTATGTTTGTAGAGGCTGCTATTGTCCATTCGCAATTGCTGAGGTAGAGTTTCCCAATTGGTTCAAAATAAATTCCAGGAGTGTGGACAAATTTTTCTATCATATGTCCCTCCCCCCTCACTTGCGAAATCATGCTTCCCAGTATGAAGACTGCTAGAAATTTCGACAGAAATTTTGTGACATCAGGAAGTGTCCGTGTACAATGAACTCTGCCGCACTGAAATTGCCGACGCAACGACAATTTCCGGCATAAATACTCTGTGTGCTGACTGAAAGGTACAGTTATCCGGAAATCCTCCATTGAAGTTTTACCAAGTGAAATCATGTTCAAAACCCAGAAGAGTATGGAATACCAAGGTCCGAAGATTCCTCTAACTAGAGCATTACGATCTTGGAATCGTGCACTAGCCTGCTCAGGATGCCACCAATTCGGCCATACTATAGCAGACTGTCGGCGTGCAATACTTCGTTCTTCTCGTAAGGCAGTGCATCCGTATTCTCGCCATGCAAAAGATGACTTTTCCTTGGAATTTCTGGTAAGTACTTCCTTCATAATTATGTTTTCCTGCACAATTGATGCCTCATTGGTCTCTATTATCGCTATATTTTCATCTGAACCAAATTTTGTTTGTCTATGTAGAAGAGCAACTATCCCTATCGTCATGGATTCATGAACTTCCAATACCGGAAGCAGATCAGACGATGGAGAAAAGCTGAAAGAGAAACGAATTCTCTTCTCTGGGATGCTGAAATATTTGACGACCAAATATCTGACATCTTTAACTTGCGGCGACTCTTCAATGAGGAACCAGTTCCTCAGCCATGCCATGTGCCTACTTATCACACACGAGACTACATTAGATGTTCTATATGTCAGCGTCGTGGCTTCATGTCTCCAGGATTCTTTTTCTTCAACGATCAATGGACTTATGGACATAAATTGGTCCTCATGAAATGCTAAATGTATATTTATCACATTTCCAATTTGTTTTGTAATAAAATATAAATTTATTACTCCAACTTCCTTCTTGAATTTATTGCGCCCTCCATCCATTTTTGATAATTCCATATAATCCAAGGTAAGGGGATCATATAGTCATAAATCCGCAAAAGGTCGGAGTTGATTGACATGTACTCTTTGTGTTTTCTTTTTGTTACCAGATCGAATGGTGTAGTTAACTTCAGAATTTTTTTCTATTATAGTGTAGGGACCAATCCAGGGTTGAGTTAATTTCTTCGTCCTTCCGCGTCGAACTACATTATTTTTCATCAGCACTTGATCGTTTACCTTGAACTCAACTTCTCTGGAATTTTTGTCGTATTGGAGCTTTGATTTTTCTTTCGACTCAGATACATTTTCTCTCGCAATTTTCCATGCCGCTCGCAATCGTTCTCATAACTCCTGTGCATAGTCATCATATGAGTATGTTAACCTCGGTGGTTGCTTCACTGACATTGGGATTTCAGCTGGTTTTCCATAAAGGAGCTCAAATGGTGTCATTTTTGTTGACGTATGCGGTAATGTGTTGTACGTAAACATAGCGTACGGCAACCAAGTATCCCAATTCGTATGTTCCTCATCTATAAAATTCCTCAGATACTCTGCCAACGTCCGATGTGATCTTTCCAAGGCTCCATTCGTCTGGGGATGATATGCTGTAGTCTGAATCTTCTTGATCCTCAGTAGTTTACAAACATGTTTGAACAATTCACTCGTAAAATTTGTTCCTTGGTCTGTGAGTAATCGTTCAGATGCACCATGCTCACAGATGATTTTTTCAACAAAAACTCGTGCTATCGTAGACGCTTCTTGATTTGGAATAGGTATGGCTTTACTAAATTTCGTGAGAGCATCTTGGAATGTTAACACATATTTATTACCCAGTTCAGACTCGGTTAACGGTCCGACAATATCCATAGAACACTGTTCGAATGATGATTCCAGTGTCTTGGAGATTACCATAGGGACTTTCGTAGTTTGCCCTAATTTATTTAGTTGGCACTTCTTACAGGATGTAACGTATTCTTCTATATGTTTTTTCATACCACTCCAGTAGTATTTCAATTTCACTTTATCATACATCCTTTTAATCCCAAGATGTCCTCCTAAAAGTACATCATGATATTCTTTAAGAATTATTGGGATATCAGCAGCAGGTGGAGTCGTCACATCGTTGTTGCACAATTTCGTTGACTGGTTTTTCAGTTCTTCTTCTGTCTCTTTCTTTTGCTGAGCCCGCGTCACAACAAACATGCGACTCAATGCGTCAGCATTTGTATTTAATTTACCAGCTTTATGAACTACTTCGTATTCATATTCTCCTAATTTTAATCGCCAGTGCATCAGTCTAGATCCTGGATCCTTTACATTGAAAATCCATTTCAATGGTCGATGGTCAGTAATGACATAAAACTTTGTCCCATAAAGATAAGGCCTGAAGTGTTTTACTCCCCAAACAATAGCCAATAGTTCTTTTTCTATTGTACTATAGTTGGTCTCTGCCTTGTTTAATGTCCTGCTAGCGTAGGCGATTGATAAATCCTTGCCAATTTCTCCTTGAGAAAGAATAGCGCCAATGGCCTTGTTGGATGCGTCTGTAGTTAATAGGAACGGCTTGGTAAAATCTGGATACTGTAGGACTGGTGCTGTTATCAACTTCTCCTTCAATGTATCAAAAGACAGCTGTTCTTTGTCACTCCAAACCCATTTGGTTTCTTTCTTTAGAAGATCAGCTAGAGGTTTGGCTATTTTTGAAAAATCTCGTATGAATTTCCTATAATAACCGGCCAATCCTAGAAATGACATAACTTTTTTGACATCCGTTGGAACAGGGAATTCTTTTACAGCATCAATTTTACTAGGATCTGTTTTTACACCTTGCTGGCTTATCACGTGCCCAAGATAAACGACTTCTTTCCTCAGGAAGTTACATTTATCTGGCTGCAATCGGAGATTTGCTTCCTTCAAGCATTGCAGCACTTCTCGCAGCCTCTCATTATGTTCCTTGAGGCTCGCTCCAAATATCACAATGCCGTCAAGGTACACGAAACAGCGTAGACCTTGAATACCTGCCAAAACCGAATTCATTAATCTTTGGAATGTTGCTGGACCTCCTTTGACCCCAAAAGGCAATCGATTGAATTCATAATGGCCCAAAGGTGTAGAGAATGCTGTTTTGCATTTATCTTCTTCCTTGACCGGAATTTGATGAAATCCAGAGGCTAAATCCAACGTTGAAAAATACTTTGCTTTTCCCAGGTGATCCAGAATCTCTGTGATATTTGGAATTGGGAACGAATCTCCAATGGTGATATCATTTAGTCTTCTAAAATCCACCACAACCCTCAATTTCACTTTTCCAGAAGCATCAGGTTTCTTTGATACAACAAGTAAAGGTGCATTCCATTGATTATGGCTCGGTCGTACAACTCCATTTTCTAGCATTTCCTTGACCTGACGTTCAACTTCTTCCTTTTGTGCATGCGGTAACCTATGTGGTCGCACATTCTGAACAGGTTTATCATGCATTATTGGAATTGTATGCTCCAAATGATTGGAAATTCCTGGTGAGTCTCCCGGGAGTTGAACGATTGAGTTATATTCTTCAAAAATTTCTAATATGCTCTTTTTCTCTTCATTATTTAGATCGTCCAATCTCAAGTTCTCATGTAAGAGTTTAATCCGACTTTGCTGTACCGTAACTCCTCTCAGTTGCATAATTTCCAAGGGGTCACACTGAGGTAATCATTCCAATTCCACAATTGGCGTATCTACATAAACCGTCTCATCAGTAATATTGATTACACAAACAATTGCTCGACCGTTGTTTACTTTTGTGAGACACTCTCCGAGAAAAATGCCATTTTGCAATTGTTGTTTCTTTACGATACCTCGTTCCCGCTCGTTATCGCTTTTTGCGATAGCCCATATTAATTTTTCCGTTCTAGCTTCGATTTTGAGTGGTTTCCTCCCCCTAAAGAAGTCCAAACTTACTCCATCTATGGACACAGTTTTTCCTGGATTCACCATTATTTCCAAATCTTCCGATTCGATGAAATCTTCCCCTAAAATTCCTCCAATACATGGGAAATCGTCGGGAACGACGTGAAACATGTGTCCCATTTCTTTTCCATTCAACTTCAAGTAGAGTACAACAGTGCCCATGGTTGTTACATTAATATTTCCAATTCCTCTCAACAATCTGTTCTCTGGATTCAGTTTTATATTATTTTGTAGTTGCCCTAACTTTATTACAGAAGTACAGGCTCCTGAATCCCAAAGAAACATTGTCGGTTCCTTTAATTCTTCTGCGGAAAATATTAGATGACTCTTTTGTTTCGATGGGTCCTTTGCTTTAATCATTCTTTTCTGTTTATGGTCCTGAATGATATTTTCTTCTTCCATAACTTCTATTTTTACCATTTGAATTTGGTAAGCTCCTACTGGTAAAGCATTATCCTTACCTGTTGCTTCGTTCTTCTTTTTTTGATTATGCAAATTATTGGTCGAATTATTGACCTTATTTGGGGCTGCATTTTTAGCCTCAAGTGTTGCAGACTCTTGAATCCCCAATGTTTTCTTTAACTTTCGACAGTTCATTGCATCATGTCCTGAATACCCACAGTATTTACAAACTTGAGTAAAAGCGTTGACACTGCGTCGATCAGCTACTGGCAAAATTGTTTTGCTTTGACCTCCTTTTGATTTGCAATCTCTTGCAACATGGCCCATCTGACCACAGCTGAAACAACCTCCTCCAGAGGATTGTCTCCCCATTGATTGTCTGTTATTCCCCTGAGAATATCTATTCATTCTATTATTATTACCTCCAGTAGGAGGTTCATTCCTTCCCCCCATAGTGGTGGAAATAGTTTTTTCCAATTCGATTGCTCCAATGCAAGATTCATGCAGGGTTTTGTAATTATTAGCCCTCACAAGAATCTGCAACTGGCCTCGCAATCCTTGCTCAAAATTAGCTTTTGCTAGGGTTAGAATTCCCTGTCTCAAACCGTCTCTACCAATTTCACATAAGTTAACGTTGACAGTTTGGATTGCTTCAATCAGATCCATTGTCACACGTTCTGCTCGTGCCGCAAATTTAGTCACATCTTCATCAGGTCGTTGTTGTAATTTATTAAAATCTACTTGAAAACCAATTAGTGACGTCGTTTTCTCGAACAATGCTTCCAGTTCTCGTTGTAATTCTTCAAAGCTCGTTACGGTTTTATGCTTCAATTGTGTCAGCGCTTTTCCATCCAGTTTACTACCCAAAATCATTGCGAGCAGTCTATCTCTTTTTGCTGGATGGACCATTTCCCTTGCTATTTCACACGAACGCTGGAAACCTGCTAGTTTCTCTGAATTCTCTCCATTGAAATCCTTTACCATTTGTAGAGCAGATTTGAGGCTAAGAAATTCTTCATTATCTGCTTGATCGGAATTTCTGTCTGTTCTCTGCCTCAATTGCCAGTTTTCAGTGTCACGTGTGTTGATTCTTCTACACGCATCACGTAACTGTCGTTTCAAATCCTCTTTTTCTCTTTGTTCTGCCTGAAGTACACCTTCTGCAAGATCCAATTGCCGCAACACGTCATCTGCCAGGGCTCCTCTCTCGGTGTCATTTTCCCAGGCTAGACGCATTTCATGGCGCAATCGATTGTTCTCCTTTCTGAGCTGTTGTTCCGTAGTGAGTTCTGGCGTAAAATTGCCGACCAGTAAAGATCCTCCCGGAACTGAAAACGGTGTCCTCAAATTAGGAGTACTGAATTGTTCATCGATGACGGGCGAATCCTCTACATCCTGATGTGTAGTCGAATTCCTAACTTGACCATTTATGGCCCTCACTCCTGTGACGTCTGCAGTTTCTCTGTTAACTCCATCCATGTTGTTGAGCAGACTTCCGTCGAACGATTGATTATAAGTACGTTGAGTTTCCACTCCTCGTGAATATCTTGCTCTTTCGTTATTTTGTTCTCCTGCAGATTCCTGGTTTTCTGGCACAGGACTCAAATTCCCGAAATGTGATGTTCTCCTCGCGGTAGGGCGCATCTGATTTAGTGCACCACGTAAATTACCGACAATCCCTGAGAACGATGTCTGACTCATTCGGAGTCAATATTGTTTCTTTGAGAAAAAATATAACTATTTCAATCTCAATATATCAGCTGTCTATCTCTGAAGACTTTTCTGCTGATTCCTCACGTTATGTTATAACGTCTAGTTCCTCTCTCGAGAGTAAAATATATAAAAGTAACGTAGAAGTTAAATAAAGATCTTAAACGATTTCTTTCCGCATAAAATTCCCGACAGTGGTTGATCAGGCCGCTGTCTAAACTCCGCTGCCACCAAAATGTTAGCCCTGAAGGGTTCGATTTATTTAATAGAATTAAATGCAAGAAATCATTCAATTCAAGTCTTTATTAACTAATTATAATTTAATAAAATAATACACGTTACTCTTCGCGAATTAATGGCCAAGAGACTTCTCCGGCCATCGCTTATATATCGGTGTTTGTTTACGCCTTCGGTGTTGCATTACCTCACTCCCAGTGAGGTAAGCGACAACGTAAGTAGGTGGAGTAAGACATGAAGTGCTGAGCTTGCACTTCGTAGCCTTACCAATGCCACTTCGTTAGCTTATCATTTCTTAATAAAATGAAATACTTATTTTATGGGTATTTGGGTCATAACACGGTGAACTTATCCACCAAACTTAGGAAGTCCTTGCACGTCCAACTGTGCTCCCTATCCTTTCTAAAAAGGTGCCGTGACCATCGTGTGGTATCCAAGTTTCTCCATCTGAGGACCCCTTTTCCCTCGAAGCAGGCCTCCACTATCCTCCGCCAAGCTTCTTTAAGACTTGTCAAGGAGAGGATAACATCAGCCAGGAAGGATTTGGCTCACCTTCCTAAACAAGTCTTGTATCTCCACCTTCATTTGTCTCACTCTCTAGAACCTCGGCTTTGGGCTATACTTGATCGTGTGACCCATGAACAAGCTATACGCACTGCTGAGTTGAGAACTGGAATTCATAAAGGGAAATTCCAATCTCTAGTCGCACAGGACAAAGTCCCCATCCTTACCAATACTGTGAAGAATCTCACTAAATACCAACTGAGTGATAGACACGTGTCTGTACTTTCCAAAGGGCATAATTTTGCTGTCGCTCCAAGAAAAGTTCCCACCGAAGAAATTATTAGTCGTACTGAAACAGCAATTTACCATCTTCCTCAGGAGACCAGCAACGAAATACGGAGACAGTTATCTAATATCCTGCACAAGGCCTCGCCTCCCAGTGACAATATCACTAAGGAAGAACGCCTTGCTTTGCGTAATCTTAAGGAGAATAGTGAAATCATTACTCTTCCTGCAGAAAAAGGCAACGCAACGGTCGTCTTGGATTTAGATAACTACTCCAAGAAAATTTCATCAATGCTGAGTGATTCCAGAGTTTATACCAAACTCAAGAAGGATCCAACTCGTATTATTGAGAGTAAAACCACTGAGCTCCTGAAGAAGGCTCGTATTTCTACTGAGACTACCAAACTGCTCATTCTCAAGGAATCATTCCCCCCAAGACTTTATGGACTCCCAAAAATCC
This sequence comes from Aleiodes leptofemur, assembly GCA_963942555.1. NCBI lineage: Eukaryota > Metazoa > Arthropoda > Insecta > Hymenoptera > Braconidae > Aleiodes > Aleiodes leptofemur. The sequence goes on along the minus strand of OZ012611.1, from coordinate 11,337,923 downwards.
ATAAAGAAGCTGTTCCCCTCAGACCCATAGTTAGTAACATCGGGAGACCAACATATAAATTAGCTAAATTCCTCACAGCACCTCTCCAGCAACTTACAGGACTGAATGCTCCACACATACAGAACTCACTAGACTTCGTGAACAAACTGAGGACACTCAGAACATCTCCCGAAGACATCTTAGTCAGTTTCGATGTGGAGTCTCTGTTTACTAACGTCCCAATACCAGAGACCATAGAAATGATAAAAAAAACTCAAAAAAGATCTCCTCGAACCTTCTTCCTCTAGTTGAGCATTGTTTGACTTCAACTCATTTCCAATTCCAGGGAGATTTCTATGAACAAAGATCAGGAGCCGCCATGGGCTCTCCCATTTCTCCAATCATAGCTAACATCTTCATGGAAAATTTTGAAAATGACGTACTGAAGTCAGCTCCTCTAAAACCGACTGTATGGTTTAGATACGTAGATGAAACTTTTGTTATCTGGCCTCATGGAAGAACAGTCCTAGATCGATTTCTGATATTTTTGAATGAACAACATTCCAATATCAAATTCACGATGGAGATTGAGGAGAACAATCGTCTTCCATTTCTGGATATATTGGTACACCGTAACGCTGATGGCACACTTGGCCACCAAGTGTATCGTAAGCCTACACATACTGACAGATATCTCAATTCGAACTCCCATCACCATCCTTCACAGAAAAACTCAGTTATAAGCTCTCTCATATCGAGAGCTCTTACTATTTCTGAACCAAGCAATTTAGACAATGAAATAGAACATCTGGAGACAGCCCTCAGCAAGAATGGATACAAAATTCCACAAATCAGACGAGTAACCAGAAGACTCCAAAATGAGATCTCTTCACAAGAATTGGATGGTCCTGAGAAAGAAAAAGACCAAGAAAGACCCAAAGTGGCTCTTCTCCCTTACCTTCAAGGTACAACCGACCGCATCAGTAAGGTTCTTGGTAAACACAACATTCGGACGATTTTTCTACCTCCAAAGAAAATCGGACAGATGTCGCCCAGTCCCAAAGATCTGAGACCACCCTTGAGTATATCTGGAGTCTATGAGATTCCTTGCTCCTGCGGAAAAGTGTACATTGGGGAAACCGGGAGGATGATCAGTACACAGATCGAAGAACACCTACGGTGTTCCAAATATCGCCACCTGGAACAGTCTGCCTTGGCTGAACATCATATGGACACTGGACACACTATTCAGTATGACCAAGCGAGAATGTTGGCCAAATCTCAAGGATACTTTGAGAGAAAGCATCAGGAAGGCCTAGAGATCCACAAGAATCCCAACAACTTGAACAGGGATAGAGGATACCAGTTGAACCCTATTTGGAAAACCGTCCTCCCGAATTTTTAATTGACCAGCTGATCAATTAAAAACTCCTGATTGGCTCTACCCCCACCCCTACCCCCCCCCCCCTAGCCAGAAGGGGTATATAAGGACTACTCTTTGACCATGGAGCTCAGAATCGGAGCTCATAGCCCTGAAGATGCAAACTGCAACGTTTGCGAAACGTCGGCGCAACGCTGAAAACAAACATGTCGAAATATTGTTTTTTCGACTTTTCTCGATGAAAAATAGAATCACACCGTCCACTCTCCGCGAGGAGATGCGCGTCCAAGAGCTGCATCTTTGACCTCGGAGGTGGTGGGAGCTCAGACTTTTAGTTTATCCAGTATAAAACTTTTGAGAAATTTTTCGGAAAAATCTTGATGTCGCGATAACTTAACAAATAATTGAGCTAGAGACCTCAAATTTCGTGAGGTTTCACATCTGATGAGCACAAAGGTTGGTATTGAAACTGAGTGGAATCGGTCCAGTAGTTTCGTAGATATTAGCATAGAAACCTCAGAAAAAGCAAGCTATATCTCCAGAACTATTCAATTGATTATATTTGGAGCGGACTTAACCCTCCGAGGCCTATTTTAGTTTTCGCACTCCATGCACAGATCAGTGATGATAGATTTGAAATTGAAAAATGCATTTGGAAGCTTTCTGCCAATTGCATTGGCAAAATATTAAATTTACGATGTTCAAATTACGCACAAGTAGTGAGGCTCCTGCTTGTCTGCAATATGTCTCTGATTCTATTAGTCGTAGCGTAAAAATTCAGGATGGAGATGGAAGGTAAAATCGCTTGCCATCAACTCATGGGGTTTCGAATTGAATAATATCGATTTTTAAGATGATTGAAACTGCAAAAACTGATTTTCATGATAGTCTCCATAAATACTTTAAAAAACGATATTTGTGAATTGAAAAACCCCAGAAATCGTTTGCAAATGATCTCACATTTCACTTTTCATTTTCATTAGGAATTTTTTCGCCCTAAAAGTGAATTTTTTTGAAAATGGAAAGGGTTACTCCTTCAAATCTTGACCACAAAAATAGAATTATTAGGAAAATTCAAATAAATAATTTCTGATACATGATTTCCACTGAAAATTTTCTCAGCTTGAATGGAATCATTAGAAAAAATCTATCTCCGACCGTTCCATTTATTTTCCTTCACTTTGTGCAGTGTTGAGAAATCTTGAAAACAAATAGACGTAATTTTTAAAAAGTAAAATCGATAAAATATAAGTAAAATCTATCATCATTTCCGTATCATTTTTGTTGAGGGAGGTGAGAGATAGGAGTAGGGCAACAGTTGAGAATTGTTTCTCATTTTGTTTTGTTCATTCCGTTTTCATTTAATCTGTTTTGTTCAAGCTTATTTATTACATTTATAATTTTCCCTTGGATATTTTCAACAATAACGTTCAATTATGGATAATAAATCAAATGGATTTAATTACTGTAAGTTGATTTTTTTTCTAATTAATTCTTTTCATTTTGAATTTCATGTGTCGAAATGTTGAGTATTGAGTGAGTAAGGTTATCATTGAAATGATATATTTCTTCCGTATTTCGTGAATTTATTATTGAAAAAATCTATTGAGCCGTATGGAATCGAGTGAAATCTATATTCATGAATTTTATTAGGTCTTTCAATTTGTATATTGTTCTTATATAGTATTCAATGATGATTGGGAAACTAATTGGAGACAAATTGTGAAACAAGTTGAGAAATCTGAAGAAAATATGAAGGCATATGATGAGGGTATAATAATAGGGATGCTCCATAATGTTCTGAATGAAGTTCATACAATTATCGATGGGAGAAATAAAAGGTGGGTTATTCAAATGACATTTCTATTGTACCAAGAGGTTTTTTTCATTAAATTTTTACATTCGTGGAAAAAAATAAGTCAGCTTTATTCCAAAGAATTTGTAATTAACCAGAAATCTGGAAATTTGTAGACTTCGAGATTTCGCGATATTTTCATATTTTTACGTTTTTAAAAATTCAATTCATCGGTAAATTCAATATTTTTGGCAAATTTTCTTGAAATTTTTTTGACACTGAACTCCTGCAACTTTCCTTAGCTACTTGAAATATTTAGAGTCAATTTTACTTCAAGAATCAATTTACTGTAGAGTCGATTTTAACCAAAAATCTGGAAATTGGTAGATTTCGAGATTTTATGAGACTGGTAAATTCAATATTGTGAAAAAATAATCAAAATCGAAAAAATAATTAAATCGAGAATTGCATTGAGAATTGAACCTCCCATTTCTATATTCAATGTTGAATATAGGAATTTGCAAAATAATCGAGATTGATTAGATACTCTGAGGATTTCATCCATTTCCAGATTCTGTCGAGTGATTGTGCACAAAATTATAAATCGAATACAATTGACTGAAGCCGCTTTGGAGAGAAGTTTGGAAAATGATGAAAATAATTCACCACACCAGAACAAAAAGAAAAAAAATTGAATTTTTATTTTTCATCCAAATTATCTCTTATAGTACAGCTGAATATTTCTCATTTGGAATCTACATTTTGGAATGTACAAATTACAATAAAGTGATCTGAAAAGTGCGTCAATTTTTTTTTCTTTCAATTTATAAAAAAAACTATTTTTATTCATCCAATTGATGTATTTACTAAATTTTATGAATTCCGAATGGAGGGGTGGAGAATGAAGAGATGGAAAAACGAACGAGTAGGGGTAAGCTCAAATTTTGAGGAGGGGGGAGCGAGCACAGGAAGCGGGGGCCGTAGCCCCCCCGGGGTTGGCAAGCGCAGCGAGCAGGGGGCGAAGCCTCTTAGTAAATAACTATAATGTTAGGAATTGTATTCAAATTTACCCGCCTTTATCTATGTGATCTAATTTATCGATAGAATTTAAATTAATTATATTTCCCGTCGATACGCGACGCTTCTTTCTCCCTCGCGAAAACCCGTAAAAGATAAACAACGTACAAATGTAACTCCAAAATAATATCCAATTTAATCTATTAAATATCACATTTATTATATTAGAATATTGACTTCATCTCATTATTTATCCTGGCCTCTAACAGGTTATGGGCCCAGTTATAAAGAGTTTTAAATTATTTTCGGAGTATTGTGAGTAATTGTGATTTTGAGGTTAAACACGTTTTACCGCCAAAAATAAAAATGGCACAAGCGTCATTCAGAATCGAACCGTTGAGTCGAGAAAATTACGAGACATGGGCAATGCTGGTTGAAGCTGTGATGACAAAAGCTGGTACTTGGGAACACGTAAAAGGTACTGCAGTGAAACCAGATCTTAAAAAGGGAAATACTGAATCAGAAGCTGCTGTTGCGTTGTGGGAAAAGCGAGAGAGCGATGCGTGGTCAGATTTGGTGGTAGCGGTCGGAGCAGGTGAATTGTCAATAGTGCATGGCATCAAGACAGCCAAGGGTGTATGGAATAAATTGAAAAGTGAATTCGCATCGACGGGACCGGTCAAGAAGGTGAGCTTGTTAAAGAAATTGGTATCTCACAGGTTGGCCGATGGAGACGATGTTGACAAACATTTGAGAGATTTCTTTAATGCAATTAAGAAATTAAAAACAATGGAAATTGAAATACATCCGGATTTGACAACTCTATTATTGCTACTGAGTTTACCACCGAATTTTGATAATTTTCGATGTGCAATCGAAACCAGAGACACACTTCCAGAACCTGAGGCTCTTCGGTAAAAAATTATGGAGGAAAGTGAGGTGAGAAAAACTAGAAAAGATGAAAATGATTCAGCTGAAGCGATGTATGCCTCACGATATCAGAAAAGATTCAAGGGGAATCGAGCAAATTTTAGTAGAGGAAATAATGGCGAAAATAACGAGTCAAGTGAAAAAGAACAATCGTTTGTATTTAAATGTTTTAAATGTCATAAAATTGGACACAAGGCCAAAGACTGCTCTGAAAAACCAAATAATAATTATAATAATAAATTTAAATCAAGAGAATCATCAGCAAAAGCTTCGGAAGACAGAGAGGAAACAGTTGAAGCATTTCATGTATTTGATGTTGGGGAAAATGAGGATGAACTTTTTCACATCTCTGAGGATTTACAGGAAGTGGCGTTTCGAGCGACTCAGACTGAAACTGATAATCGATGGTGCATGGATAGTGGATGCACGTCACACATGTGCAATACTGAAAAATTTTTCGTTGAGAAGCCAAGCCCTGTCATGAGAAAACAATTAAATTTAGCCAGTGATGCAAAAGCAGTTGTAAAAGCAACAGGAACAGCAGGTATTAAAACAGCTGATGGATATACGGTCAGGTCAGTACATCTTCATGACACTTTATTTGTACCTGATTTAAGAACTAATTTATTATCCGTTGCAAGGATCGTCGATCATGGAAATATCGTGACATTTTCAAAGGATAAGGCACTCGTAATTGGAAAAAGTGATGGTCGAATAAAACTTCAAGCAGAGAGAAATGGGAATTTGTATTTTGTTGGAAACGGACAAGATGAATCGAACCTGGTGAATGAAACGAGTATAATGACGAGTTCTGAATTATGGCACCAGAGATGTGGACATCTAAATGTACAGGATCTGTTAGAGGCCACAAGACGAGGGTTTGTGTCCGGTGTAGAGATCAAAGAGAAAGAGTTGGAGTCATGTGATACGTGTCTACGTGGGAAGATGACGGCACTCCCGTTCCCCGAGAAATCAGAGCGAAGTACAAGTGTACTTGAAATTGTACATTCTGATGTTTGGGGGCCAGCGAGAGTGGAATCTTTGGGACGAGCACGTTACTTCGTAACTTTCATCGATGACCACAGCAGATGGTGTGAAATAAAGTTCATGAACAAGAAGAGTGAGGTATTCGAGGCTTTCAAGGAATACAAATCTCGAGCTGAAGTTAAATTGGGAGTCAAAATAAAATGTTTAATGTCAGATAATGGACGAGAATATACGAGTGATGAATTTAATCAATTTTTAAAAGAAAATGGAATAACGAGACGATTCACTGTCACACACACACCTCAACAAAACGGCGTGGCCGAGAGAAAAAACTGTACACTTGTGGATATGGCTCGGTGTCTACTCATTCAATCTGGTTTGAGTGGAAATTTTTGGGCTGAAGCAATAGCAACAGCGAATCACTTGAGAAATCGTAGTCCAACTTCGAGTTTGGAAGGTCATACTCCGTTTGAGTTTTGGAAACAGGAGATACCAAATTTGAGTGATTCACGAGTATTTGGATCAAAAGTATTTGTATTAAACAAAGATCCTGCAAAAGGAAAATTTGAGCCGAGATCACGAGAAGGAGTGATGGTTGGATACTCAGATGAATCAAAAGGATATAGAATATGGATTCCAGAAATTCATAAGGTGAAAGTTGAACAAGATATCAAATTTTTGGAAAATGCAAAAAGATCATCAGTAAAAAATCAAGATTTGCAAGAAAAATTAAACAGTGACCAAGATGATGAAGATCTGATTCAAGAAACATTAATTAATGAAAAAGAAATCATTGCAGAACGCATTGAAGATGATCGTCCGACTCAGGGGAGCGTGGAAAATCCAGATTTACTTGGTACACCTACAGCTGCACGAAGATATGAGCCGGAGATCATCAACGTACGAGGAAGACGTAGAGCTGTCCGAACTGGAAGCAGAGGACGCCCACGTTTAATATATAGCACACGTACTATTTCAAGAGGAAGAGAAGATGAAGAGGAAGAAAATGATGGAATCAGAAATGATGATGATGATGAAGAAGACGAAGTATTCATAGATCAAAGACAAGCAGAAGGTCAAGAAGAGTTTCATGATGCAGTTGAAGAAGCTGAAGTCATTGAAGATTTTGTGAATATTGCTAAAGTTCAATTAAAAGATGCTATGAGAGGTGATGAATCTTCAAAATGGTTGATTGCTATTACTGAAGAAGTTCGTAGCCTGATCAAGAATAACACGTGGAAATTAGTTGATCGACCAGAAAATCGTTCAATTGTGAGCTGTAAGATTGTTCTGAGAAACAAATTGAAACCAGATGGTTCACTGGATCGGAGAAAAGCACGAATAGTTGCCAGGGGATTCACACAACGTCCAGGGATTGATTTCATCGACACATTTGCTCCTGTAGCACGTCTGGATTCTGTGAGATTGTTGATGGCACTGGCTGTACGCGAGAAGTTAACTATATATCAGCTTGATGTTGTTTCTGCATATTTAAATGGAAATTTAAATGAAGAAATTTTCATGGAACCTCCAGAATATCTTGATGAAGCCCTCCGGGAATTAATTAATAGTAGAAATGAATCAAGTGATATAAACATGAAAGCAAATAAAATGTTGAATGATTTTAATCAGGGACGTAAAGTTTGTTTGTTACAGAAAGCTCTTTATGGACTCAAACAAGCTGGTCGTCAGTGGCACGAAAGACTTGACGAAGTTTTACACAGGATGGGACTCAAATCTGCTTCAAATGACACATGCTTGTATTACAAGGTTGATAATAGCGAATTCACTGTTCTAGTTGCATACGTGGATGATATATTATACATGTCAAACCAACATCAACGTCTGCAAACATTGAAGATTGAATTATCAAAGGAGTTCGAGATAAAAGACTTGGGTGAGGCTCGTTATTGTCTTGGGATCGAGATCCATCAGAAACCTGGAGAAATAAAATTGACACAGACTAGTTATTGCCGTGATCTGTTGAAAAGGTATAATATGGATGAATCAAAGCCAGTTTGTACTCCAGCAGATTGTAAAGCGAAGCTGCCAATTGGAGAAGTCAAAAGTGAGGGAAAAGAGAGACCTTATCGTCAACTTGTTGGATCCTTGATGTATCTGGCAGTTGCTACTCGGCCAGATTTGGCATTCACGGTAAATAGACTAGCACAATTCAATGACAATCATCAAGATGTTCACTGGTCTGCAGCAAAACGTGTTCTGCGATATTTACGTGGTACATCTACTCATCGTTTAATTTATCGAAAAGATTCAGATGGAATTCTTGGGTATTCTGATGCAGATTATGCAAATGATGTTGTGGATCGAAAGTCATACTCTGGTTATGTTTTTACGATGTCAGGAGCTGCGATTTCATGGCGCTCACAGAAACAAAAATCAGTGGCATTTTCTACAACAGAGGCAGAATATGTTGCTCTTGCTGAAGCATCCGAGGAGGCGATGTATATGAGAAATTTGATGGAGGAAATGAAGTTGGAGAAATTAAAAACAATTGTTGTTGGAACTGATAATCAAGGAGCAAAATTACTAGCTGAAAATTCAGTTTACCACACACGTACAGAACACATTTCAACAAGATTCCACTTCATTCGCCAATTGATAAGAGAAAAATTGATGAAGTTGAAATACACACCAACCGAGGTGATGCCAGCGGACATTCTAACTAAAGCTTTACCTGGACCAGCACATCAGCGAGGATTAAGAGAACTTGGACTTGAAATAAATTAGAGCGTGTAATTTGAGAGGAGCGTGTTAGGAATTGTATTCAAATTTACCCGCCTTTATCTATGTGATCTAATTTATCGATAGAATTTAAATTAATTATATTTCCCGTCGATACGCGACGCTTCTTTCTCCCTCGCGAAAACCCGTAAAAGATAAACAACGTACAAATGTAACTCCAAAATAATATCCAATTTAATCTATTAAATATCACATTTATTATATTAAAATATTGACTTCATCTAATTATTTATCCTGGCCTCTAACATATAAATAAACATATTGACATTAATGATAATAAAATTTGAGCCACCTATTCCAAAATGTATATAAGGGGAAGTAGGGGAAAACAGATATAGGTGGTAAAATGAACATATCTTAATTTTTATACAAATATTATGGAAAACTTTTGAAATCAATCAAAATATTGGTGATAGATTATTTGATGATTCCGTTTGAAAGCTGAAAAGGGTCTAGCCGGAAAACAAGGTTAAGCATTCATTTTTCTTGAATTTTTCGAGAATTGAGGTTTTTTTTGAGGGTTGAGAAGTTTGAGGAAAAATTTGAAAAAATTCAGAGATTTCGGATATGATTCGGAGGGTCTTCGTGAATTTTTGTAGATTTTTTTGAAGCGTCGTCGCTCCCTGCAGCTTCTTTGGATTTCATTTTTTTTATTTCTGAGAATAATTATAGAGGAAATTTTGATGAAACGGCTAGAGATAGATTTTCTCGATAATTCTATTGAAAAATTGAACCAAGTTCCCCGAAAAACGAGTGTCAGAATTAATTCTTTTGATTTTTTGGGGTGTTTGGGTTTTTCAGGGGTTTTTGAGTGGAACAGTCTTTTCTTTTTTGAAAATCTCAGTTTGTTGCAAATATCTCCGATTCTATTGGTCGTAGCGATCTGGAGGCGTTCTTACATGAAAGCTAAGATCATTGGTTATTCATTTACGGGGTTTATAATTTGAAGAAATAGATTTTCAAGATAGTTCCAGGGCAAAAACTGTTTTCCACAAAAGTCCCCATGAATACCGTAAAAATCGATATTTTTCCATTAAAAACCCCATAACTAGATAGCAAATGACCTCACCCTTTACCTTCCTTCAGAATTTTAACACTACGACCAATAAAACCGGAAATATTTTGAGTGAAGTAGATTTATTCAAAAATGGAAAGGATTTATTCCTCAAAAATCCCCCAAAAACCTAACTCCTTAAAAAAAAAGTTCTATTTTCGATTTCAATAACTCATATTCTGTAATATTAGACATAATGCAAATATTTTAATGGCTTTATCAACTTGGAATCTTCAAAGATGTAAATTCAACTTGAGTTAGAACTATTCTTGTAATTATACTACCCTGGTGGATTGTGTGACAGGGCAGTCAATTTTTTCCACGAAATCGACCGTGATTCGATCACGAAGCAATCGCATCGCAGCTGCATTTCAGTCGCATCGTCGTCGCACACACTTGCACGCAGTCGCATTGTGGTCACATGACAGTCGATTTTGTGAACAGATCGACTGTCTGATCGATTCATAGTTGATATGCAATCGCCCGATCCATCAGGGTAATTTTCGGGAAATCACTAAGGCACTGATAATTTCAAAACCAATCTTACAAATCTCCTCAAAATTGGTAGAAATCCAATTGATACTACTCTCAATATAATCTATGAATATGCATAAAATTAGTTGAAAATTGAATTTTGAGGTTATTGGGATGTTGGACAGATGAATAAATATTAGAAGTCAATCTTCACATTTATTTCCTGAAATCGTGACGTTTCGCTTCTGGTTAGAAGCTTCTTCAGGCTCTATAAACATAATAAAATAAAACATACATTAAAAACATACAAAACATTAGAAGACTAGCCTGTGACACATTTCTTCAATCGACTTTCAATGAATATAGAATTTTGAATTACCTTTAGATAAATGTAAATTGTCATGATAATATTAAAATAAAAATGAAAGAACAGTTCTGTTGCAATTTATCAGTCTTCATTGTTGTTCTATTGTTTTTTCCTTTAAAAGTCCGACTTAACGAAACACTATTTTAATAAATTATTACACAAATGAGAACACTAAACGAATTGACATAAAATATAACACTGTGAGTAGTGTGCGTTATTGAAACTAACGACACTGTCAATCATAGAACCAATACGAAAGGCCTAAGTTCTATATATGCAGTAGTCTTAGGCAAAATGCAGAAAGACCAGAAAAAACGGAAATTACAACAGCAATAACCGGTTTCCACTGATACCATTGATGTATTGGACTGATGATACTTTGGATGTGAAGAGGCGGACAGAGATACTACAACAAATTCAGCGGGTTTGAGAACAACTGAGGGTGGGTACTGACCCACACAGACGGTGAAAATTTGCTGATATGCGTGAGCCTGCTCACAACACTAGTGCAAGTGTATGAGTGTGATAATGTCAACTGCCACTAGTCTCCTGACTGTTAAACTCACAGTGTTATATTTTATGTCAATTCGTTTAGTGTTCTCATTTGTGTATTCATTCATTAAAATAGTGTTTCGTTGAGTCGGAGTTTTGAAGGAAAAAACAATAGAACAACAATGAAGACTGATAAAGTGCAACAAAACTGTTCTTTCATTTTTATTTTAATATTATTATGACAATTGACATTTATCTAAAGGTAATTCAAAATTCTATATTCATTGAAAATCGATTGAAGAAATGTGTCACATGCTAGTCTTTTAATGTTTTGTAGGACAGAATGAACATCGAAATGAAGCTTCTAAACAAGAAATTTTTGAAGTGAAACTTCTTTACTGAGGGGGCAACATTTTTCGGGCGTCACGAAAAATAAGATCCGGTGAGGGGAATAGTTGGGTACGTGGTGGGGAGCTGGCAGAGGAGGAGAGTGCGTCAGTGGCTATACCACTCTAACGCACGCTCTAGCGGTCGAGAGACAAGACGGTAAGGGGGGCGGGGGATGAGCACACAACATAGCATGCTCCATGCTAGTGTAGAGGCCGAAAGGGGAGACGACAGGGGAGAGGTAAAAATAACGCAGCAGTAAATTCAATGAGTCAATTTTTGTCAATAGTTTTTTGGAAATATCTCGGAAACTAAGCGAGTTAGAGTGAATGTGCTCGATTCCGATTTTGTAGCTCTATACGTTTTCTACAAGAAGACATCAGTGTAAAATTGCTCGATCTCGCTTAGTTTCCGATATTCTCAAGAAACTATTGACAAAAAAATGCAATGAACAGGATAAGTAGTTTTTTTGTGTGAATAGTTTATGAGAATATCTCGTAAATTACGTAAAATGGGGCATTTGAACCCCAGTCCCTTTGTGTAGCTTTTGAAATTCTCTACATAAAAATCTATACGTAAATTTCTCTTTTCGCCTAGTTCTCGAGATATGTTCACACAACTATTGATAGAAAAATCCTACTTCTTCTGTCTTTCAGATTTTTTCTTATCAATAGTTTTTTGAGAATACTCGGAAATTAAGGGAATAAATCGATTTTACTCTGAACGTTTGTTGTTGAAAATTTCAAGAGCCACAAAGAGAGATCATGGAAGAATCGCTCTACCTCGTTGAGTTCCCTAGATATTCTCAAAAAGTCATCAGAATACTGAGTCATTTTTTTCTGGAATAAGTCGATTTTTTGTTATTTTCTTTAGATGAATATCTCGGAATCTAAGCGAAATTGGATGATTCCACCGCAATTTTTTTTGTAGAAAATTTCAAGAACTACGCAAATCGATTAGAATAAAATCTCTCTATCCCGCGTAGTTTTCGAGAGATTCTTGGAAAAACTATCGAAAGAAAAATTACATCTATTAGTCTATTTTTTGTAGTACGACTGTTTATGAATATCCCGAAATTGAGCGAAATAGCGTGAGTCTGCCCCAATCATTTTGTTGTAGAAAATTTCTGAAGCTAGAGAACGATGAAGGCAAATGGGCGTATCTCCATTCGAATTCTGAATATTCTTCAAGGATACCATTGAAACAGAGACTTCATCTAATAGTCGCTTTTTTGTCACGGAATTTTGATGAATATCTCTTAAACGGAGCGAGATAATGCAATTCTAGTTGGAGCTCTGATTTTACCGACCGTGTATAGAGCTAGTTGGAGCTCTTTTTTGTAGTTTTCGAAATTCCCTACAGAAAAGGTCGATAGGAAAATTTCATTATCTCTCTCAGTTTCCGAGATATTCATGGAAAAAGCGGATGGCAAAATGGATATAAAGTTTTCAGACTAGTAGATTTTATTTTGTCATCAATTTTCTTTGAATATTTCGGAATCTAAGCGAGATGAGACGATTTTGCACTAATGCTTTTTTGAAGAGAATTTCAAGAGGTACAAAAAAGGAATGAAAAAAATCGTTCGATCTCGATTAATTTCCGAGATAGTCATAAAGAATTATGACTTTGAAAAATAAATTTTTCTGAATCCGTCATAATCATGGAAAAAATAATTTGCCGGTGAACAAAAAACCAATATACTATCTGCAGGTATTCGAATTTTCAAAGTATCAATTGCATCGCTAAATAAGCAAAATTGTACATTAGGTTGTGTTCATTAGAGATCATACTCATATCCTTACTATTGTCAACTATTATCCATTGTTCTATAAAAAAATCCGAGGAAATTTCATGAGTAAGAAGTTTCACTTCTGTCGCGCGTGGATTTCACGCACCCTCTTTTTTAATATTTGCGTTTGAAAGTTAGGAAAATTTATTACAGGAATTAGACAAAGAATAAAATTTTCATATTCTTTTACAACATTGATTTATTTGAAATCCTTAAAATCTTTAAGTATAGGAGAAAGTGGCGCGAAATGGACACTGTGATTAAATGGTTGGAGATACATTTTTTTTGTGATATTATTGGATTATTAATTTTTGGAGATTTTTGGAAAAATTTCATTATTTTCGGCGAAAAATGAGCTATTTTTTGAGAACCCGTTAAAAAATCAGCATGCATGATCATGTATAATCATGCATAACCCATGTAGGATCATGCGTGAACCATGCATGATCATGCATGAACCATGGATGATCATCTATGAAGCATGTATGATCATGCATGAATTATGCATGCTCAGTCATGACGCATACACTGTCATACATGGTCATGTATGAGCAATGATGAGTATTTTCATTCACAGGAAAGTCTTCAAGCATGATCAGGATTGACCTTGCATGTACCATGACTGAGCATTAATGAACCATGCATGAATATGCATAGTTCATACCTGATTGTGCGTGACCAAATAGAGTCATACATGACCAAATAGGATAATCCATGGCTGATTTGAAGAAATTATATTTTTTAATGCAATTTATATGGGTGGCCATGTCCAATCATGTATGACCATGAGTGACTGATTATGTTCATACATGACCATATATGAGAATTTTCATTCATAAAATTATTCAACTGTTATTATTCTGATCATATCTGGTCATGTCTAGTCCTGTATCATCATGCATGACTACATATAATCCATGCCTGAATGCCGATGATTGATGGAAGAGCATTCGAATTATTCCTGCATGATCATGCATGACCATATATGGTAATGCATGGTCATTCGAGACTTACAATGTGATGTATTTGTATTGAATAATTTCTAACTCTGGTCATACATGGTCATATAAAATCATGCTCGATCATGTACAGCTTTGCATGTGTGCATACAGCGATTTCTAGAAATCAATTTTTGGAGTATATGCGATTAATCCCGGAAAAAATTAGCATGCTCGATCATGCATGTTGATTTTCTGGTATGTCTATTAACACATGTTGTTTAAATAACGATTATTATCTCATTGTGGTCACAGAACAAACCATGTTGAAATTCTTGAAATTTCAAAGATCAATATATATAACCCTTTCAATTTATGCTAGATAGTCAGTATATCACTTAGCAGAGTGGAACAAGCCGTGCCTGATATGTAGAGGACCCGGGTTCAAGCCCAAGTGATGTCAGATTTTAATTCATCAGAAAAATTCTTTATCATGAGTAGTTGTCAGTTGAAAACATTAAAAGATAAATTACTGATGATTTAAAACTGCTTCCTCATTTTAATCAATTTTTTTGTATACATTCATGGACGATTATTTTTCTTATTCTTTTGTTGGTAATCGGCCATAGTGGTCACTCTAGAATTTAATGAATTTAACACTTCAAATCATTGTTAAAGCACCAACGTTTCGTCTGCTGTGCGCAGACCTCTTCAGGGTGCATATATTTATTAATTTACGTAAATCTAATAGTCATTATTATTCTTGCCCAGCCAGACATGATTATGCTTGCCCATGCATGATCATGCATGCTCATTGCTGGCCAATATCGATGCATGGTCATGCATGAGATTAATGTCTGGCCATGCATGCTGATTCTTCCCCGGGAATATTCATTTTTCCAGGATATCTTCGGTATTATGAGTTGCAGCATTAAAATTGCAATGGGAAGTGGAAGATGAAATCATTTGCTATTTATTTAGGGGATTTTTGGTTCAAAAATATAGATTTTGAAGTGTTTTATGTTGACTTTTGTGAAAAACAGTTTTCGCCCCATGATTAC
Organism: Aleiodes leptofemur; assembly: GCA_963942555.1. Lineage (NCBI taxonomy): Eukaryota > Metazoa > Arthropoda > Insecta > Hymenoptera > Braconidae > Aleiodes > Aleiodes leptofemur. The sequence continues at coordinate 11,322,509 of OZ012611.1, read as the reverse complement.
CTTGGAAATGAATATTTCTAAATTGAAAGCCCTAGAAATTGATGACGAATGATCACACCTTTCATACAAGAACAACTCCAGGTCACTGGAACCAATAGAACCGGAGATATTCATGAATAACTGAAATTTTTCAAGAAGGGAGAGGTTTAGAATAAACTATAGTTTATTGAACCCTGTGAGCTGTGGCTCGCAATTCAAAATGAAATATTCGGGAAAATTGGGAGAAGGCAAGAATAAATCCCAAATACAAAATTATTTGTGTAAAACAATCGTTTATTTAGAGCCTGACTCCTATTTCTCCTTTTACAACAGTTAAACGTCTCTAATTAATTAGTGAAAATCTCAGGGATTGCCTCAGGGATGATTTAGAAATGAGAGGGAATGATTTGAAGGGGTCGGGGAATAATTACCGAAAATTACCGTCAACTTACCAACGGCAATTTACCACTAGGCAAAATGACCGGGTTCTGGCGCCACGATGGAAACGTCCAACAATACCGCTTGGCGTCTTATGATCACCAAGCAAGCGAAAGAAAAAAAGAGGGGGGGATTTTTCCTGGATGAATTCTTTTAATACTATTTAATTACTGATTGGGCCTCAGGGGTTACTCTAAATTACCTTGGAATGACTGGCAAAAAATCGGGAGATCTCTCGAGCACTCCAGAATCGGATATTATCGCGAATTAACCCAACAACAATGTGAAAGAAAAAATGCCGGTGCACGTGGCCGAGAGAATATGAAATAGCTGGACACTCGTACCTTGACTCTCCTTTTCTCTCCTTCTCTCAGAGATAATAACAATAATTCACACTCTCAGGGTTTCTCCAAAGGATCTTCCACACTCTGATCACGTCTTTCTGCTATTTTCTTCCTTACTTTTCACCTTATTAATTTACACAAAATACTCTCAATTCTTTTCACTTGGGAAAACGATGCAACAAGTGTCGCGTTTATTTTCGTTGTGTGTGTCTGTGTCAGCCGGCAGGGAAGATGGCTGCTCTCGCTCCCTGCTTCCTCTTGACTCCGCCAGACGGTGGGTCAAGTCCCATTTTCACTCTTTCCTGTCATTCACTCATTCATTCGCCACATTCATACAGTTGGGAGGTTGGGTTTGGTGGAAAGGAGGCTCAGGGGTTTTTTTGTGGACCACCCGGTCACAGAGTCCCGGGGGTAGCTTAGGTCTGGGGCCTTCCTCGGCCTCAGGCCTGGCGAATTCCTGAAAGAAGGTGGTTACTATTCCTATGAACATAACAACAAAAAAACATGATACACTGGTCTTAGTAACTTTATTTGGCTCGGCTCGAGGCCCCACTTCATACTCTCTCTGGCCATTTGGTATATGTCGCCACTTATGCGAATACAAAAGAAATAAACAAAAAAACAAAAAAAAAACCATTGGTTCTGGCCACTCCTGGACTTATCAGACGCCAGAGGAGTGCCTTCAGTCTCTTGGACTCTCAAATGATACGGAATAAAGAAAGAATAAAAAAAGGAAAGAAATAATAATGATGAAATAATAATACTGAAGGGAGAGAATGACCATCGAAGTCAGCAGCATCTTCTTCATTTCTCTCTTCTCCGTCTCTTTGTTTCCTCAGGGGTCTCAGTTCATCTGCGTCATCGTCTGTTACCCGAACTGCCCCATACCCTCGCTACCAGCGACAGTCGGGGCAGGAAGCCGTATCAACGTCCCACTTCCCGCACCCGAAGCACCTCCTGCGACTGCTGGTGCAGTCCTTGGCAAAATGCCCCGTCTTTCCGCACTTCCAGCAGCCGGGCTGCAGGAGTGGGGAGTCCGGGTATAATGTCACGTGAGTTGGGACCCCTCTTGGCCGGCGCCCGGTAAACGGGCTATACCTCGGATTGGCCCGGCTTCGAGGGGCCTTTCTGTCGTCTCGTCTGATCAGGTCTAGTTCTGGGGGTCGGGGAATGTACATTGTCAGGAGGCTGGGAATTCCGTTTCCCGAGCCCCCCGACGCGGAAACCCCGGTGCCTGCGGACAGACCCGAGGGCCCCGCGACTGAGGGAGCTGCGGGGGATAGATCGTCATCGGTAGTCCGTCATGTATCGGTCTGTCTCGGTCTGAGTCATGGGGCGATGGGTTCATTGGCGTGACTGTGTTGTCGACTGTCGTCGGCGGCGTTGTCGTTGTCCTCAGGGGGGGGGGAGCTGCACCTTTCGGGGTCTTCCCCTTCTCCTCCTTGCCCGATTTGGAGTCCCCTCAGATCCTCCTCCAATCCCATCATCTCGGCTTGTGGGATGGGGTTGGAGTATGGCCTGAGCTCCCTCTCTCTCTCCAACTCCTCTCTCGCCTCCCTCAACACTTCCGCCGTCTCCACGGCCCACAAGGACAGGGGTGGGCTCGGGGGGAGCGATTCCCCTCGCGGTACCCGGTACGTGGGTCGATAAACCGGGGGGGCTGGTCTCAGGGGGTTCTGGATCTTCTTCTTCTGTACCATCTGAAATGAAAGGGGACTTAAATGGGCGAAGGTCTTTAATGTGGACATGGTTAGTTCTTTTTCCCTCAGGGTTCTCAAGGTCGTATACTACAGGGGATACCACGTTCACCACCACCCATGGTCCCTCGTATCGGGGGGCCAGTTTCGCCATGAAATTTTGGGGAGCCTGGGAGAGGGGTCGGTGTCGTCGCAACACTACGTCGCCTAGCTCGAACTTGGAGTCCGAGCGCTTGCGATCGTAGTACCTTGACTGCTTCATGAACGCCTCCCCCATGAGCTTCTTCGCCAAGTCATAGAAATGGGCCATACGTGCTAGTCTGTCTGCCCATTGTCGGCAGTGTTCTGTATGATTTGTAAAGCTGTTAGGGAATCGGGGCAGACTCGGGATAATGCATCAGGGACAACGTGCAGCGACCCCTTCCGGTGGAGTATTTCAAAGCTATGAAACTGCAGCTCCTGTGACCACCTAGCCACTCTTCCCACTGGATCCTTAAAAGTCAACAGCCATCGAAGACTGGAATGGTCGGTGATCACCCGGAAGTGGCTGCCGTAAATGTATGGGCGGAACTTTCGGGTCGCCCACAAAACGGCCAGACACTCCTTTTCGGTGACCGTATAATTCCGTTCCGCAGGAGACAGAACTCGCCCCGCGAAACAAATTGGGCGGTCATAGCCTACTCGGGAGGTCCGGTTGTCCGCGTCCGACCCAAACTCCGACTCCTGAGAGAGGACTGCCCCGATGGCTACGTCGCTTGCATCGGTCTGTAGCGTGAACGGCTTAGTGAAGTCAGGTCTGGCTAAAACGGGCGTCGAGGTTATAGAGTCTCGAAGTTTCTCAAACGCCCTTTGGTGAGTCTCTGTCCACTCCCACGGTTGGTCTTGATGGAGGAGCCCTAGAAGAGGGACTTTGTCGTCAGATAGTCGAGGGAGGAACCTGGAGTACCACCCAATCATTCCGAGGAACCGCTGGAGCTGTTTGACGTTCTTTGGAGCCGGGAAATCCAGGATAGGCTGGATTCGCTCAGGGTCGGCTGATAATCCGTTCCGGTCCAGACGATATCCGAGGAAAGACACACTATCGCACAGGGAATCGCACTTCTCAGGGTTAATCGTCAGGTTGTGTCTGGTCAGGAGCTCGATCAACCTCGTCACGAACCAGATGTGCTCCTCCAGAGTATTGGTGAACACGAGAAAGTCGTCCACGTATTTGCACACATTGGACGACCACTCCCGTGGGATCACTTTCTCGGTGAGCCTCTGGAACGTGGCGGGCCCGTTTCTCAGTCCGAAAAGCATTCTTTTGAATTGGAATAGGCCCGGGGGGATTCCCGGGACTGCAAACGCAGTATTCTCCTTACTCTCTTCGTCCAGGGGAATATGGAAAAAGGCCTGACTCAAATCGATCTTAGAAATATAAATGGGCCCATGGAGTTTGTCGAGTGCATCTTCTAAGTTCTGTACTGGTGCGGCGTCATGTTTAGTCACCTCGTTTAGTTTCCGGTAGTCCACACAAAATCTGTACGTCCCGTCTGGTTTTCGATGTAGCACCGGCCAACTACACCAGTCGCTCTGGGAGGGTTCAATAACGTCTTCCGTCAACATTTTCTGTACTTTCTCTTGTGCTGCCTTCAGCAAGGGAGGAGAGTATCGTCTGGTTCCGTCTCTAATGGGGGGATGTCCTTGTACGTCAATGTGCATGGTAATGTCGGGGCTAACTTTCACCTTTTCAGGGGCTGCCGGAATCAACGCTCTCAACTTCTCCCTCAACGCCGCCACCTCGTCTTCTGGGATTATGGCTAATTGGGTTATGTCGGTGGGGGGTAGCTCAGGGGATTTCAGGAATTTCTTAAGGGATAGGGAAACGGATGCTGGGACATTGGGGTTCCACACCTCTACCGGAATTGCTTTAATCAGCTCTTGGTGGCTTCCGGTCTGCTCGTCCCCTCTGCCGTGCGGAATGGGTTTCCCACTCCTCAGCCTTGGTTGGTCATGGTCCATGTCCAGACTAATGCCGAAGAGCCTCAGGGCGTCCATTCCCAAGGTGCAGTCATACGAGAGTACGTTAGACAAACGGAAGGGTACAGGCTGCGTTTCTCCGTCCATCTCGACCCTCATTACGACGCACCCCGATAGGGGGGACTTACTTCCGTTGGCCAAAGTGACCTCCGAGCTCAGGGGAACAGCGAATTGGGTTATCTCTTCCCCAATTCGGACGTGCAGGGAGGATCTGTTAGCCCCCGGATCCACCAAGGCAGTCAGCATCTGATTCCCCAGCGAAAGTCTCAAGAAACATCGGTTCTCCGTCAAGTCTCCGTAGACCAATGCCAGGAAATCTTCGTAACAGATGTAGTCCGGATTCTCAGGGTCATTTAACGCGAGGGAAAGGATCTCATGTAGGAAAGGGGTCGGGGACTTTGGTTCGGCGTGGATCTCGGCCACGACGGTGATAGTGTTTGGTGGGCTGACTGAGACGTGCGTCAGCGCGGGTTCAGGGATTTGTTCGAGGCTGGACTCCGGACATGGGGTGTCGGTTAGCCCACTGTTGAAATCTATTTCTGTCACACAGTTTGTGTCGGTCGGGTCTTCGATAGTGATCTGTTCGGTCTCTACTATTGTCTCCTCAGGGTGATACTTTGCCTTGGCTCTCTTCTTCTTCCTTCGCCTTCTCTTGCTCTCAGCTTTGGGGGCAGCTTCTACTCCCTCTGCCCCCGCCACTAGTTTCCCTGGGAGTGATGATAAGGAAGGCTCGCTTGACCTTGGAGAGGAATTTGGCCTTGAGGTGAGGTTTGAGGGGGAAAACTGGGGGTGTATCCTCGCCGTGGATTGATCGGACACTCTCTTGCGAAATGTCCATACTGGCCACAGCGGTAACATTGAATCCTACTCTTCCAGTCCTCAGGGCCTTCAGGATTCTGAGCTTGGTTGGGAGGGTGGTTAGGGGTAGGGAGGACCATGTCCATTAACGCTGGAGCCTGGCCGTGGTAGGGAGTTTGGAGCTGGTAGGGAATTGGGTATTCCTCAGGAGTCGGTCCTTCGTATACCGCGTGTAGATAACCAGCTCTAGGGCCCCGTCCTGTTCGCGTCGTGTGGGGGGTTTTGTGTGCGAAATTAGGGACAAAACTGTCCTCAGCTGGAGGGGGGGGTCTATATCGAGCAAGCTTGCTCAAATACTCCTCGACTTCGAACCCTGACTCCATTAGCTCCTCGTACGACGCGTGATCCCTGCGGTGGATATGTCTATCGAACGTGGGATTGAGTTGTGACAAGATGGTGTCCAACTGCTGTTCCAAGGGAACCGGTGGGTAAATGTTCGCGAACAGACCCTGCATGCAGATGACTTACGTTCTAAAATCTTCTTGTTCGCCTTGGGTCCTTCGTCTTACGTCGTCCCATACCCGGTTGTTGAAGTTCCGGGGGTAAAATGTGGCCCTAAACAACCGGATAAACTCCCCGTATGAACTCAGTCTCAAGTAGGTCGACTGAAACCATACCTCCGCTGTATCCCGAAATGCCGAGGGCAAGGCTCTCAGGGTTTCATCCTCGGATAGCTGATAGCTATGGATGCAAGTAGCCAGCTTGGTCAGGAAAGCGTTGGCATTTTCGTTAGGCTTGCCAGAGAAACTTATTCCCTCTTTACGAAATATCCCTCCGGTCTTGTGGGATCGGCTCTCGAAGGGGTTGAGCGACCGTCCCATGCTGGGCTGAGGGTTCTCAGGGTAACAGCTCTGGACCTCGAGTTGGTTGGGAGGGTGAATAGGTTCGGACGGATTGAGTTCGTGTTGGGATCTGAAGGGATTGTAGGTCTGGGAATCGGCAGGGTCATCTTGTCGCCTACCATGGGACTGGAGGGAGTTGGACCGGACGGGAGAAGGCGCTGGATTTAACCGGGTAGGATCGTGCAGGGGCTGGGAATTTATGCGGGAAGGGGGCTGGGGGTGGGCAGTCGGCCGAATTCCTCCAATGAGGTATGTAGAATGAGCCCAGGCGTTGGCCATTCTAGCCCTGGTTTGGCTAGTCAGGGCGGATTTGGGAGGAGGTGCTGCAGAGGATCCAGAGCTAGTGGATGCTGCGACAGTAGTCTCGGTCCCGTCGCGAACGTCCGTGGCAAACGTGACGTGATTGCTTTGGCCGGCAGATGGAGTTGTGCCCAGTCCGGTTGGGTCATTACTATCGTTGAGGATTGCCGACTCGTTAAAACTCAGGGGATCTTGAAACGGGCCCAAGGATTGCCCGGTGGCTAAGAGGTTCCTCCGACATTGCAGTCCTTGGGTCCCAGGGGTACTGAAGAAAGCACCAGAAGTCGTAGGGGGTTGCGCACCACCCGCCGAGTCATCCATATCAGGAATCATTCGTGCCCCTAATAGAGTCAATGGGAGGTCTAAGATACTGTCATTCATCCCCCATTCGGCTATCGTCTCGCCAAACATCTGTCGCAGCTCAAAGCGGACAAACCGGTCTACTAGAGCTTCGTACTTTCCCCCCGTATTCATCCCCTTAGTATCCATCAAGATCATCTGCTGTCTAGGCTCTAATCCCTCAAACTGCTGAGCGAGCCCAGCGGAGATCTCCTGAATTTCCTCCTCGGAAGGCAGAGGTCTTCTCTCAGGGACATCGCCGAGCCCGCTGGTAGCGGGAGTAGTGATTGTAGGGGCTATTGTAGCCGATGTGGTGACAATAGAACACATCACGGGAGTTCCTCAGGGGGAGTGGTGGTGACAACGGGCGTAGGGTCCCCCATGGTAATATTCAGAAATTAGTTGACTCGAGGGACTCAGGGAAAACACAAGAAGTCCACGAATCTAGACTAAAACTTTCCGGTCCGTTCGTGCTAGAGAGATCACCCGAGAATGGATAATGCCTGTCAGACGAGTTTGCTGCTATTACTGTATAGATATTGTTGGCACTATTCCTCGTGGCCCCACGTTGGGCGCCAGTTGTGAGCTGTGGCTCGCAATTCAAAATGAAATATTCGGGAAAATTGGGAGAAGGCAAGAATAAATCCCAAATACAAAATTATTTGTGTAAAACAATCGTTTATTTAGAGCCTGACTCCTATTTCTCCTTTGACAACAGTTAAACGTCTCTAATTAATTAGTGAAAATCTCAGGGATTGCCTCAGGGATGATTTAGAAATGAGAGGGAATGATTTGAAGGGGTCGGGGAATAATTACCGAAAATTACCGTCAACTTACCAACGGCAATTTACCACTAGGCAAAATGACCGGGTTCTGGCGCCACGATGGAAACGTCCAACAATACCGCTTGGCGTCTTATGATCACCAAGCAAGCGAAAGAAAAAAAGAGGGGGGGATTTTTCCTGGATGAATTCTTTTAATACTATTTAATTACTGATTGGGCCTCAGGGGTTACTCTGAATTACCTTGGAATGACTGGCAAAAAATCGGGAGATCTCTCGAGCACTCCAGAATCGGATATTATCGCGAATTAACCCAACAACAATGTGAAAGAAAAAATGCCGGTGCACGTGGCCGAGAGAATATGAAATAGCTGGACACTCGTACCTTGACTCTCCTTTTCTCTCCTTCTCTCAGGGATAATAACAATAATTCACACTCTCAGGGTTTCTCCAAAGGATCTTCCACACTCTGATCACGTCTTTCTGCTATTTTCTTCCTTACTTTTCACCTTATTAATTTACACAAAATACTCTCAATTCTTTTCACCTGGGAAAACGATGCAACGAGTGTCGCGTTTATTTTCGTTGTGTGTGTCTGTGTCAGCCGGCAGGGAAGATGGCTGCTCTCGCTCCCTGCTTCCTCTTGACTCGGCCAGATGGTGGGTCCCATTTTCACTCTTTCCTGTCATTCACTCATTCATTCGCCACATTCATACAGTTGGGAGGTTGGGTTTGGTGGAAAGGAGGCTCAGGGGTTTTTTTGTGGACCACCCGGTCACAACCCTTCAATGATTAATTTTAAAGGAGGCGTCTTTACCGAAAATTTTGAAAAAATTAATGAAGATTCCTTAATGGGTCTCCATTATTGTAGAATTCTTTCCGAATTTTTCGTCAAGACGCCTTTTCAAAAAAATTAAAAAAAAAGGCGTTCAACAAACTATATATTTTCATGACAGTTTCTCAAACATTTCAATAATTAATATTTCAAAAAGAGCACTTCCAACAAAAATTCTGAAAAAATCATAAAAAAGCCTCAATATCTCTCCATTATTACGTAATTTTTTCAGAATTCCTCTTAAATTTTTTCACCCCTAAAATTCTTCCATCCTCAAAAATGTCCAATAACTCGAATTCTCAAACCGTTTTGCCCCACTTCCCCTATATTCAAATCTCGTATTCTTTTTCTGAACATTTACATTCAAGGGTTGATTTTTTCTTGGGGGTCCATTTTGTCCCGAGGATCCATTTTGCCTCGGGCGTAAGGCATAAAACATACATCGAGTCAGAGTTGCCCAGAAAATACGGAATTTTCCTATCGAATGATTATTTCGTAATAGAGACTTTTGTGCACACACACATGCACAAATACGGACTAAAAATAGCATATTCTGCCTCTCTACACTATTTTAAGTAATATCCATTTAAAAAAATCGATTTGAAAATTCTGACGTTAGTATAGTTTCTATCAGAAACAAAACCGGAATTTTTTCAAAAGAGAAAAGCCTTTTTGAGCACGAAAAATAACTTTAAAAAGTCATATTCTCATAAAATTGAAAAAAAATCATCCTGAAATTTATTTTTCGATTAAAATTTCATTAGTTTTTCAATCGCATCATAAACGGGAAGTCTTGTTCCAATATTTCTATTAATTTTAAGACGTTTCCCCAGCATACGCATAAAAATTCAAATGTGTTCATTTTACTCCGCACGTCCGTTTTTCCCCACCTTTACCTTCTGTGAGGAAAAAAAGAATAATCAAAAGTAAATCTATAATCTCGATATTCAGTGACTCGATTATAAAGGGCAGTGGGACGCCCCACTCTTCTTCACTCTCTAGTCGGCCGGCAATCAGATAAGTAGCTTTAGTTCCTATATTTTGGGTACCCATCGTGAAATGGCGTCTTGGACCTTTCACCAAAAAGACAAACCTTTAATTAAATATCAAATTTAATCATAATTGCTATTTTATCTGAAAGAGAAGTAGAGAAAATAGATTCATTTATTTTTGGAATTCTTTTTCTATATAATTTAGAAAAGCATAAATCATCATTCATAAAAGAAGACATGCGATTGTTGCTCATTTATAGTAATTATAATAGCTTTGACGAGAATTATGAATTTTGATATGACTAAATTTTGTGATAAAAATGTGGATTTATAATTTCTTCGATTTCGTGATTATTTTCTTAATCGTACTCTTACTCATTATTGTTGTGGAGAATATTATTACTGATTTTAATCTATGTATAAAACTGTTTATTCGCTTATTTGTGTGCATTTTGATCATTAATTTATATAAAATCATTCTTCAAATTTTTGATACTTTATATTTGGATTATATTATCCTCTTTCTGACATAAAATATATGATCAGCATTTTTTTTTTAATTTATAGAAATAAAAATAATTATAATTAATAATAAAATTATTAATAACAAAAAAATTTATTACACTACATATCATAACGATTCCGGAAAATCAATTTTTTTAATTCCTATTTTGTGTAATGTTACTATCTCAAGTACTATGGAAAGCTGAAGAAGACGATATATGGAATGAATGAATTCAAAATTACTTATTTTTCATTGAAATGTTGTAACGGCTGGCTTAGCTGAACTTGAGTCAGCTGTTAAAGGCACTGCGAAATTATTTATTTTGACCCAATTGAATGCTCCAAAATTTTACTCTATTTATTCCCAATTAATTTGCCTTATGAAAAAAATGGGCGCCAGTCGTTTTCGCAGAATTCTACAAATTTGGGGGAAAACGACAAATCCCCAAGTTTTATTTTAAATTTAATAAAGCTGAAAACCCCAAAAATTACGTTAATTTAACCCACTGTCGTACGTGAGATTCTTATATTGTCCCAAGGGGGAGAGGGGACGATACCCTCTCTTTGGGTATTCGGAACAGGTGAAAAACTTTAAACAAAACTCCTGAAATTGTCGATTCAAACAAGAATAATTAGATATATTTAAGAAAAACTATATATGTACATTTATCAGAAAAAATCGGAATTTTCGTGTAGAATACAATAATTATTCCACCTTAATTATTAACTTCGAACGCAACTCAGAATTAACAGAAATAACTTTACTCTCGTTGGGGTGAGCACACCCCAAACAGACGCTAACTCAACGTTTTCTTTACCTTTAATCTTTACTGTAAAATTAGTGACTCGAGATAATAATTGTGCGAGGACTCGCGTACCTTACTTTATCCATGCTTCCTTTCCTCCGTGTCGACTTTTTCTTATCTTATTTGACTTCACCTAATCCTTTACAATTTTTCTGGAATTTCTCTATACGTTTTCTGACTTTTCTGTACACGATGTGATCGCCACGGTGTCCCGGGAGAAGAAGAACGAGTCTTCTCTCCCACGAGTTGGCGTTGGGTTCTCTCGGCTGTTTTCGCTTAATTTCGGTAGAACCGAGGCCCAACCCAACCAATCATTGCGCGAGTCCCCCACTACCTGCCTCAACGTCACTGAGTTTACGTAAATTCTGAGAATCTCGCGTCAATTCCCACTCTCAAATTATTCTGAATAATATACTGTTAGGACTGGAACTGGTCCAAACGTAGGTTCTTTGGGTTTATCTGTAGAGATACGCTCTACAGTGAATAGATACTTCAACTCGGCGGTTTATTAGAAAAAGAATAAATATTTATTTATTTAAATGATTAATTAATGTCCATTATGTATAATAAAATATAATGATGACAGGTACCAGTCTCCGAGGTGACTGGTACAATGACACACTGTCGTGTCTGGTTGAGAACTGACCTCTCGAACATCAGTGAGTTCGATTCTTACAGTCAATTATCAGTGTCACATTGCAACATGATTATACATGTAGCAATAAGACGCTGAGTCAAATAGTATGTGAAGTAAGTTGAACTCATTAATGTGTTCAACTTCTTTACTGTAATTATGAAATAATTGAATAATATTAAATAATGCTTATGGGGCATAACATTCCTCCCTCCTAGGGAAGAAAATTATTACACCTGATAATTTTCTCTTACTATAGCCGAAATGCCTTATATAACTGAAATTTTACAATTTTTCTTCACAAGTTTTACGTTTTAAAATAGTTTCCTGCTCTATCACACATTTTTCTTTCAACTTACATTCTGAGACTTCGATTAAATTAATTTTTTCATTTTCATTTTGTTTTCATACAATTATTGGATCTGTGCAGCATCCATGAATGCAATTGCAATCGAATTTTATTCAAGATCTCTGTGGAAAAACTCGGGAGTCTCTGCTTTTCTCGATCCTTTGGATCAATTTCCAATGTGGAGTTCATGTTATCTATGCCTCAATACCTCCCTTCCTGGATGCACAAATTTTACAAGGGACCAGCCGTTTCGAGATTATGCGCCCTTAAATATCCAGACTATATATATATGTATCATATATATATGTATTTTTCTTTGTTTAAACCTCTTCTTCACCCTGAAGAAATTCTTAAATTAATTTTCAATGTGGAGGTTATATTTATTACCTGATGTCACCCTTCCATTGGAATTGCTGATTTCAAATTTTACCGTTTAAGCTAGGAGTCATGGAGCTCTGAAGTTCGTGTCTATCACTCTAGATCAACATTTCCATTGAAAGCGTGACATCTACACTCATATGTTAGTTTTTCTCGCTATCAACGGTGCTAATCAGTGATGATGTAGCTTCTTCAACAATGAATAATTGGATGTCTGTATAGAGAATTGTTGAATCTGTATTATCTTTAACTATGAAAACCAAAATAAGAGATTCTCTGAGTTCAAATTCTTCACTTTTCTTCCCCCCTTTGAAAAGAATGTTTCCTAACATTGAATATGAATTCACACAATCATCTCGTTCACTATTTCTCACTAAAGTGTCAATTGAATTTTTGGATATAAATTCATGTGACTCCGATGGAATTTGCTGTCTCTTGAACTTGGATGTGCGTAGCTTTTGTTGACAGTGCACTAAAGTAAAAAAAAAAAACTTCTTCTGTCTCCAAATCGTTTCATTTGATTTCCGTTATGGCCGTTATTCGATCTCAGCTATGGTCGTTTGGTTGCTCTCGTTGATCAGTCCGTTTTCGGCATTTTCTAGCTGTCTAGCCGAACACTCCCGCATCGAATATGTTTTTGTGTGAGAGCTTTATCTGGACCACTTTTATCTTCCAAATTGACGGAGAATAGTTCATTGACTGCAGTAGTTATTTTTATTACATATATCTGTACTATCTACTTTTATTGTAAAAGATAAATTGAGTACTTGACTACCCCTCGAGGTATTTACTAGATCCTTCTTATAATTCCCAACATTATCCTTATTTTTACGATAAGGATATTTCAGCAAGTCCTTATGTTTCGATCTGTTTTGATTAGGAGTCCATGAAAGCGGAAGAGTTTCATTTTCGTTAAATATTTTTCCGGAACTTTATTAAATGTTATTTTGATCGTTGTTTCTTCCTTCTTCCATTCTTCGTCATTCATTTTTGCCAGGTGCTCCGTCTGTACGAACGTTGAAGAATGCACGCGTCAGCGTTTTTGACTCAGTGCATCACCCGATGGTCGTCCGCTGCTGTAATTTGATCTTCATTTCAACTTATTTCTTCATTGAAATTTTCATTTGAATTGTTATTTTACAAATAATTGTTCTGACACACTTTTGATGTATTACTTCTTGTGCTTTCCTTTTTGCCTGATACTTTTCGACAGTTGTAATGAATGTATCATCAATTTTAAGGGCTTCAAAGGGCTCTATTATTTCTCAATTATGCATTTCCATCATCGTAGAATTTTCTGACCCCAGATATTCCTCAGTAATTGTTATTGATTCAAACTTCATCTCAATTACTATTCATTTGTATGGAAAGGACTGAAAGTATCTCACACATATTTTTCTATCACATATCCATGTCTTCCTCTGTTCGACGTTCCAACGACATTTGACGAATTTTCAGATGCTCTCCTAGTAACTTCTGAATACACATGTTGAAGTACCGAAAATCATCTGGTTGACTGTTGATGATTTTTTATTTTTTTATTTTCTGCACGATTAGAATCTATTTTTTCTAATTTCTCCCTCACTGTTATGAGTATTCCGTGAAACATCTTCAGTTCAGGACTTTGGTTATCCTATCAAATTCACTATCAAAGATGGTTTCTGGTCGTGACTATTGTTCTGAGATCTTAGAATATGAGAATAGTTTGATCGATTATCCTTTCAAATTGATGGAGTTGAACGGCCTGTGACGTGAGAACCTTCAATTTTTTTTTCTGCCCGAAACTCGTCCTCATTCTTATCTATTTACTTAGTCGATTAGATAGATATCTGCTTGTTGAATTCGCATAATTCTGCCCACGATTCTGATGAGTCCAAATTTTTCCTCTCTTCGACCAATCGTTTTCAGATATGCCTTCAGGCTGATCAGTAGCTGACACCCTCAAGGATAGTACCAATTGAATTGAGCTATGGTGGTTATATTTTCTACTCAGTGTCTTCTCTCTCTCCAAAGACGGAGTCTAAGTTTACTCAACACTCTCCAAGCTCCGTGCTTGACATTTTTTTTTTTTTTTACCTTAAAGTACTTTTTGACTTCTCCAAATTCTTTTGGGTTTATTGGACAATAAACCATATGCTGATCACTGGCTGTAGTGGTTTTGTTCTTCTTCGTTAACTTCTTCTGGCATTCTTACGAAGTAATAGGATTGTAAATAGCTCATTCTTTTACTCTAGTTACACAAAAATGAGGCCAAAGAGCGTGTTAACGTTAATCAAATTACGTACTACATGTAATCGACTGCACTTGCGGTTTTGTTGTTTCCTTCAAACTTGAATACCAACGTGCTCTTAATTTGTCCGAATAATCTCTATTGTTGTTTTGTATCCTGTAAAAGCATGCCTCTTTTTTATCCTACCTTTGGAAATGTTTGTCAAATAATTGGTATGAGCAACAATTTACTCGATGATTATTCCCTCTACAGTTTCTTTCTGTCTCCAACTATTTTTCCTCGAATTATCCCCTCAGGATTCTTCTTCTGTCAAAAAGCCTCCAAACTTTTCAGATGAAAAATCAATTTTTCATGTTCCTTATTCAATTTTTCAAATGAGATTTTATCAATTTCATCTCCGTGATCGATCTTATGATTCCATTTTATGGAATCCGATGATGTTGTAATTCATTAACTTTTTTCCAGGGACTGAGAACGCGTTCACTGTTCGCTCTCGTTCGCAGATAGAAGAACGGAGCGAAATGAGAACGTTCTCGGTAAAGACCGAAACGAGAGTAAAATGTGAAAAACGTTCTTACGGGAGAACACATTAAGAACGAAATAAGAAGAACTTTTTACCGAAGAATCGGGTGAGAAAGTTCTCGCAAAGAACGATCGCACGGAAGAGCGGGATGAAAATGTACTCAGTGAACGTTTCACTCGAGAACGAAATTGAAAAGTTCTCGGAAAGAACGATCGCACGGAAGAGCGTAATGAAAACGTTCCCAGAGAACGTTTTTGTTGAAGAACGAAATTGGAAAGTTCTCGGCAAGAACGATCACACGGAAGAGTGAAAGGAAAACGTTCCCAGAAAACTTTTTCGCTCGAGAACGTAATCAAAAAGTTCTCGGTAAGAACGATCGCACGGAAGAACGAAATGCAAACACTGTCAAGGAACGTTCTCATGAGAGAACGAAATGAAAAAGTTCTTAGTACGAACATTCACTTTACAGATCGTTCTCACGAAGAATGTTCCTGTAAAGGACGGAACTGAAAAAGCGTTTAGGATGGATCCAAGTCAAAATTCTCAAGACATTTTCAACCCAGAAAAACTCCGCTGAATACAATAAAACTTCGCAGATTTACGTGTATCAACGGTCAAATCGAGCTATTCTTTTTGTTATTTTTCATAGATTTCATTCTCAAATACACAATGATGAACAACTATACTTAGTTGGGACGTGCAACATGAATGTAAAAGTCCAGTTACCCAAATCCACCTTTACGAATTCTTTTTTACGAAATATTTTGCTATCTTTACTTTTGAACATTCGTTATTGAAAGTGGGGAATTATTTTCTTCGTATTCGACTCCAATTGAAATTCCCAATATTAGCGCAAAGTAGAGTAAAACGGACATAGGGGTAAAGTGGACATATTTGATTGTCAAAGTTTATGTAGCTGTTTGGTTATGGATGATGTTTTGACACACACACTTACACTCACAGACACTCTCAATTTGGCGCTCAATCGGTCATTGGCCTGATGACCAGATGACACTTGAGGCGCCACTTGATGGACAGGTGTCCTGGCACGCGACAAATCGAATATTAATTTAATTATTCAGGACACCTGCCATCTTTGTTTGTTTCTCTCACTCTCAATCGTTTCTGAGAACTCTGTGTGCTAACAGTCATTTAAAGTACTCAATTACCTTTGTTCTCAATTGTTCTCATTAATGAATAAAGTGCTCAATTTATTGAAAACATTGTGAATTAGTGAAAATTACAGACATTAATATTCGAGAATTCGAATATTGACATTTTGTTAATAAATAGTTTATTGTTTTGTTAAAAAGAAACATCTCGCGACTGCTCATTTTCACCATATTCCACGCGTCCTCTCAACATCCATTAATATCTTAAGAATCATTAAAAAGTATATTCAAAATCAGTGATCTGCTCAAACATTTTGGTCCATCGAACCGGATTCGCGATATATTTTTTGATTTTTTTGATTTTTTCATCGGTTTTTCTCATTTTTTTTGGGGGAGTGTGGTGAACATCGGTTACGGCAGTGGTTCTCATTCGAAACATTCATCGGTGGACTCAAATTCGAATTCGTACAGTGACGCTCAACCTGGGGATCCAAAACGTGTTTACCCGCGAAATTCGAATCTAATTCAAATTCGAATTATCAACATCAGATCGGTTGGCTCAATTGACGGCTCAAGAGGACGCTGCTACAGAGGAGCTCAATATTTCGGTAAATTTTAAGAATTAAAAAAAAAAAAAAAAAATTTTTGGATTTTCCTGGATCGACGCAACTGGAAGCTCCAGAGGGCGCTGCTGTGGATTATCTCGACGATTTCTATATTACTTTTTGAATTTTCTCGAATTTTTTGGAATAACTCGATTGGACCGACTCAAGAGGGCGCTGCTAGAGGACATTACTGCAGAGTCTTTGGCTTTTTCGATTTTTTGTGAATTTTTTCAATTTTTTTGCTCTAGTTCGACCGCTCGTTCAGCTCATTTTTCGATTGTTGATTTTTCTCGTACTCCTTCTATAAAATAATAATCAAGATGAGCAAAAATTCATTGGACATGGATGTGGTGTGCCGCAACCAAATGAGTCGCTCAAATTACATCAAAAAGGTTTATCAGGCGAATAATAAAGCTGAAACTCTAGCTCTTGGGCCAGCAGCAATTCAAGCGAAGCTGCAACTTTTAGAGTTTTATTGGGACAAATTCGAAAGAACTCATGATAATATCGTTGCCAGTAGTGGAGCGATTGATAATTTACTCGATCATGAGTACTACTCGTCCAATCTATTTGATGATACTCTCGATTGGTATTCTACAGCTAAAGTTCAGCTCAGTCAGTTGTACGAGGCTGCTGGAGGACATGCTCTCAACGACTCCACACGGAACAACTCGAACAACAATGCTTCGATCAGCTCCTCACGTCGCGTGCTTCCGGACATTCCGCTCCCGACTTTCTCAGGGAAATATTCTGAATGGCGATCGTTCAGAGATATGTTCCTTTCTCTAACAGGAACCGAATCTGGGCTCGAGGATGTGGAGCGCATGCACTATTTACGCATGTGCTTAAAGGAAGAGCCAGCTCAACTGATCGCTAATCTCGCTATTGAGGATGATTCGTATGCAATAGCTTGGGCTGTGCTAGTTAAGAGGTACGAGAACAAACGCTTACTAGTATCAGCTCAACTGGAGAAACTCTTTAAGTCAACTCGCTTGACATCGCACAGCTCAAAAGAGCTCAATCAACTTTTAACTACTGTAGAAGAGGCTCTCAGTGCTTTAAAAGCACTTGATGTTGCAACGGACTCTTGGGACGAAGTTGTAGTCTACACGGTAGTTGGCAAGCTCAACCCAAAGTTGCGTGAATCTTGGGAGAATAAAGTCGGGTCGTTAACTGAGTTCCCCACAAAGGATGAATTGTTTGATTTTCTCAGAGGTCGTGCTCGAGCAATGGAGAGTATTGAGATGAACGCTCTTCCACCGTTGTCAACTCAACAGAACCGCTCGCAACACAAGCCTCAGGCAAGAGTGAACCAAGTCTCCACGCAGCAGGTATCAACTCAACAGGCGTATTCACGAAATCAGAATCGCTCGAACAGTTCAACAATACAGTCCACTGATCAGGGTTACTTGGATAATCCTTATAATTATCCGTGCTCGTATTGTGAGAAAGGTCATTACATCGTTTCTTGCACCGATTTCCGCAATCTGACTCCAATCGCTCGAAAAGAGGTTGTTGATCGGTTACGTCTCTGCTTCAACTGTCTCGGTAAACATAATGCTGTAGACTGTGGTAACGAGAAATGTTGTTCAGCTCGAAAGGAAGACGGGAAAATTTGCGGTGCTAAGCACCACACTCTGATTCACCTGGGTCGTCGTCAATCTGCTCCTCCTTCGAATCGACTCAGCTTATTGGATCAACGTGTCGAAGCTCAAATTCATGCAATTCAGGAGGATTTAAATGGATCTTCTCAATCTCTCGCTCCAGCTCAATGAAATCTCGAATCCCAAACGGCTCTGTCCTGCTCCGCCTACAATAAATTGTCAAATTCTCAACCCGGTGTTCTGCTTGCTACAAGTTTAGCAATTTTGATCAGCTCTGAAAGTCCTCATCAACAAGTACGACTTCTTTAAGACCCGGGTTCAGAAATATCACTTATCTCCGAAAAACTTGTGCGTCAACTCAAGCTGAAAAAGCTAAAAAACTCCATCACTATCTCTGGTGTTGGAGAATCGTCGTTTGGGAGGACCAACGGTCAAGTACAGTTTCAACTAAAATCGATTTACTCAACGGAACGCATCGCAGTCACGGCTCATTCAATCGATCATCTCATGTCTTCGCTTCCAACATTTTCAGCAGAAGCTCTTCAATGGGATCATCTCCAAGGTCTTCAACTCGCAGATCCGCATTTTAGAACTCCTGCACCGATAGATCTACTCATTGGTGCTGACGTCTTTGGCCAGCTCATAAAACCTAGAATTATTCAGAATGACTCGAACTCTCCTGTTGCTCAGCTCACAAGTTTCGGTTGGATTATCTTTGGACCAACGGGACCTGCTCACGTAAACTCTGTTGTTTGTCATCATGTCTCACAATCAACGGATCAACTCGACGAACTTCTCACGAAATTCTGGGTACAAGAAGAGATTCCCGGTGGAAAGGACTCGAATCTCACAAAGGAAGAGCTCGAATGTGAACAGCATTTTCGATCTACTCATTCTCGGAACGAATCAGGTCGTTACATTGTTCGACTGCCATTATCAGCTTCAACTTCGTTGTTGGGAGATTCTCATCGTACAGCTCATGCATGTCTCAAAAGAATGCTCAACCGAATCTCAACAGATCAACAGTTTTTTTCGCTCTACTCGAATTTTCTCAAAGAATACGAGGAATTGGGTCACATGAGAAAGGTAAATAGTAAATCAACTAGTTCAGCTCAACAGAATCAGACGGAAATCACTTGTTGTCTCGATGAAAAGACCTTAGCACATGATGTTCCGGCATCAGGAGGGTGGAGGATTTCTGAAGGGCTTCAAGCTGATCTGTCTGGTTCATCTCAACAGTACTATTTGCCTCATCATGGTGTGCTCAGAGAAAGTAGTGAAACAACGAAGTTGCGAGTTGTGTTCAACGGCTCAGCGAAGACCAGCTCAGGTAAATCACTCAACGATATTCTCCATACTGGGGTCAAAACTCAGCGAGACATCTCGGACGTGCTCTTATGGACTCGTCAGTATCGACTCATCTTCATGACAGACATAACAAAGATGTTTCGTCAAATTCGTGTTCATGAAGATGATTGGCCTCTACAACAAATTCTCTGGACAAGCTCGAATGGAGATATTGTGATGTATCAGCTCAAAACTGTGACGTATGGTACTCGCTCAGCTCCGTATCTTGCCAATCGTGTTCTCCTTCAGCTCGCAGAAGATGAGGGACATCGTTTCCCATTGGCCGTCTCATCACTCATCGAAGGCAGATACGTAGATGACATTTGTGGGGGAGCAGACTCGTCGGAACTACTTATAGAAACAGCTCGACAAGTTCGAGATCTTTGTGCCGCGGGAGGAATGCCTCTGGCTAAGTGGCATAGCAACTGTTCGGAACTGCTCAAATGGCTTTCTCCTGACAACACTTCTGATGATCAACGTGTTTATGAAGACTCGGAAACTCGAATTATCGGACTCTCTTGGTTGCCTAGCTCAGATCACTTCATCTTCTCAACAAAATCAGCTGAGAACTCGAAAATCTCTAAAAGGCTCATTTTGTCAGGAATAGCACAGCTTTATGATCCACTTGGTTTTCTCGCTCCTGTGGTAATTCGAGGAAAAATGCTCCTACAGGAGCTGTGGATTGAAAAACTCGATTGGGATGATGAAGTATCTCCTCAAGTAGCGCATTGTTGGGAAGAATTTCGTGAGGATTTAGTTCAGCTCAAAAAAGTATCCGTGCCCAGATGGCTTGGGATCACTGAAAATGCTCAACTCGAAATTCATGGATTCTCGGACGCCTCACAGTTAGCAATGGCGGCAGTGGTTTTTCTCAAGGTAACAGACGAAAACGGAGTTCGAATCTCTCTGATCTGTTCAAAAACGAAGGTTGCTCCCCTCAAGAGACTAACGATACCTCGGTTAGAACTCACAGCTGCAGTTCTTCTTGCAAAACTCGTTAAGTATGTTAAGGATCAGCTCAAGCTATCGAATGTTCCGACATACTTATGGACAGACTCATCTGTTACACTCCATTGGATCAGCTCACATCCTTCTCGTTACAAGGAGTTCGTAAGAAATAGGGTTCAGCTCATTCAAGAATTATCGTCAGCTCAATGGAAATTCGTTCCAGGCAAGGAGAATCCTGCAGATTGTGCTTCTCGAGGATTGACAGCAGCTCAACTTGCTGCTCATAAACTTCGGTGGCAAGGTCCACAGTGGCTTCGTAGTCACTCATTATCTTGGCCAGAATTCAGCTCAACTCCTATTTCAAGCATCGATCTTGAAGAAAAACCTGGTGTCATCCTCAATGTTAAAGTGCAACATCAAGAGATTTGGGATCTAATTCATCGGTATTCATCGCTCAGCAAATTGCTAAGGATCACAGCAATTTGTCAACGATTCATCGCACGTCTCAAACAGATTCCAAAATCCTCACTCAGCTACGCTCTAAATCCTGGTGACATTGAACAAGCTCGAATCTTCTGGATAAAGGCTTCACAGTCAGCTCATTTCTCATCGGAACTTCTCACGTTATCCAGAGGACAAAAATTAAGTTCGGCTCATCCGCTCACTCGATTAACATCCTTCATTGATCATCAGGGTGTTCTGCGTGTTGGAGGACGGCTCAAATTTGCAGATCTCAAAATGGAGAATAAACATCAGGCAATAATTCCCAAAGAATCAACGTTCGCGCAGCTCATAATCGAAGAAGCTCATTTGAGAACTCTACATGGAGGAACTCAGTTAACTCTCGGGCAGCTCAGAGAAAATTATTGGATTCTCGGAGGAAGAGCTCCAGTAAGATCGTTAATACTCAAATGTGTTCCTTGTGCTCGACAGAGAGGAGTAAGAGCTCAGCAGTTGATGGGTCAGCTTCCAACGTCTCGTCTGGCTCAAACTCGTGCTTTCGTCAATACTGGTATTGACTACGCCGGACCAGTATCGCTCCGCTCATGGAAAGGACGTGATCACAAATCATACAAGGGATGGCTCGCAATATTCGTTTGTATGACCACGTCAGCTGTTCATCTCGAAGTCGTCTCGGATTACTCAGCGGAAGGATTCATCTCTGCTTATCGTCGGTTCATCGCTCGCCGTGGGATTTGCAAGAATCTGTTCTCGGACTGCGGAACAAATTTCGTAGGAGCAGACAAGGAGCTCAAGAAGCTCTTCTCAATGGCGTCAAAGGAATCTCAGCAAATAGCTCAACTCTTGCTCAAGGATGGCACCAGATGGTCATTCAACCCTCCTGGTGCTCCTCATTTTGGTGGTAAATGGGAAGCGGCGGTAAAGTCAGTAAAATTCCATCTCAAGAGAACGATTGGTGATTCTCTATTGACTTTCAAGGAACTCACTACGTTATTAGCTCAGATCGAAGCAGTTCTCAACTCTCGACCCCTCGAACCGCTCTCAGAAGATCTTGATGACGTCAGCGCTCTCACTCCAGGACATTTTCTCATTGGTCAAGCTCTATCAGCTCTGCCTGAACCTTCTTTAGAGGATCTCAACATAGCTCGTTTATCTCGTTGGCAGCTCATCCAGCAGAAGGTTCAGAGCTTTTGGAATCGGTGGTCTACTAGTTATCTGCAATATCTTCAGTCCATCTCAAAGTGGCACCACCCATCGAATGAAATCAAGGTCGGATCCATCGTTCTTCTTACTGATGAGAGGTTCCCACCAACAAAATGGCCTCTCGCTCGAGTAACTGCTCTACACCCTGGAAAGGATGGTCTCACCAGGGTAGTCTCCATCAAGACGTCTAGCTCAACTCTACAACGACCAATCGCCAAGCTCGCTCTTCTGCCTGTTTCGATCAACTCGGAATGACTAGCTCGTTGAACTGATTTATCAAGGACTCCATCTTGCTTCGTACTCTGATGAGGATTTACGACCCTCATTAGAGATTATCGTGGACAGATGAAAGCATTAGTAGCTGATCAGCGGAATTTACGCCTCCGACGATTTGGTGCCTTTTGCATTAGTTCAGCTCTTATGAATCCTGGTGATATTCTCAAGAGTTCTCTCATATCTCGAACAAATTAATTTTTTGTTTTATGTTACAGCTCATTTTGTGATCTCCTCATTGGTCAGCACTGTTGCTGACGGCGGGGAGAATGTTTGGTTATGGATGATGTTTTGACACACACACTTACACTCACAGACACTCTCAATTTGGCGCTCAATCGGTCATTGGCCTGATGACCAGATGACACTTGAGGCGCCACTTGATGGACAGGTGTCCTGGCACGCGACCTATCGAATATTAATTTAATTATTCAGGACACCTGCCATCTTTTTTTGTTTCTCTCACTCTCAATCGTTTCTGAGAACTCTGTGTGCTAACAGTCATTTAAAGTACTCAATTACCTTTGTTCTCAATTGTTCTCATTAATGAATAAAGTGCTCAATTTATTGAAAACATTGTGAATTAGTGAAAATTACAGACATTAATATTCGAGAATTCGAATATTGACATTTTGTTAATAAATAGTTTATTGTTTTGTTAAAAAGAAACATCTCGCGACTGCTCATTTTCACCATATTCCACGCGTCCTCTCAACATCCATTAATATCTTAAGAATCATTAAAAAGTATATTCAAAATCAGTGATCTGCTCAAACAGTAGTGGAATTTTTTTCATCAAATTTTTTTCGCAGGTGCCTTCTTTCTGGCCTACGGTTATACTCTACTATTATTACTGATTTTAAATGAAAGGTGAGATGATTTACCATCAATTTATGCCACTTCGAATTAACAAACACCGATGTTTAAGATGACTGTAACGGTTTGCTCACTGACCTTGAGCCAACTGTTAAAGGCACTGAAAATTTTCTAAATTTTACCCAATTTCATGCTTCTAGTTTTTTTCTAATTTTCTCCCAATTAATTTGCCTTCTTGAAAAAATGGGCGCCAGTCGTTTTTGACAAAATACTACAAATTTGGGGGAAAACGACAAATCCCCAAGTTTTCTTTAATTTCAATGAATAGCAAAAATCCCAAAAAGACTCTACTTTAACCCGCTTTCTTACATGAGGCTCCTATATTGTCTCAAGGGGGGGAGGGGACGATACCCTCCCTTTGGGTATTCGGACAGACAAAAAACTTTACACAAACTCCTGAAAATTTCGGTTTAAATAACAAAAAAATTAGATATATTCAAAAAAATAATATGTGTACATTTAAATCAGAGGAAATAGGAATTTTTAGGAATCATACGATAATTCTTTTACTTTAACTATCAATCTTAAACGTAACTCAGAATAAAAAAAATAACTTTAATTTCCCCCGAGTGAATACACTCCAAACAGACGCTAACTCGGCGTTTTCTTTACCGTTAATCTTTTAGTCAAAATTCTTCACTTTTAACTCGAAATAATAATTGTGCGGGGACTCGCGTACCTTACTGTATTTGTGCTTCCTTTCCTCCGTGTTGACCTCCCTCTTTATTTCTCTTTACTTCAACTTTCTCTATGTAATTCTTTACAATTTTCTTTATTCTTCTTAACGTTTTACTAAATTTTCTCTACACGATGTGGTCGCCACGGTGTCCCGGGAGAAGAAGAACGAGTCTTCTCTCCCACGAGTTGCGTTGGGTGCCCTCGGCCGTTCCCGCTCAACTTCGGTAGAACCGAGGCCCCACTCGACCAATAATCGCGCGAGTCCCCCACTACTCTCCTTAAC
Organism: Aleiodes leptofemur; assembly: GCA_963942555.1. Classification (NCBI taxonomy): domain Eukaryota; kingdom Metazoa; phylum Arthropoda; class Insecta; order Hymenoptera; family Braconidae; genus Aleiodes; species Aleiodes leptofemur. Next base: position 11,298,269 of record OZ012611.1, on the reverse strand, counting down.
GTCACTGAGTTTACTCGAATTCTGAGAATTCGGTACGAATTCTCACTCTATAATAATTCTATATAACACACAAAAATAATAATAATAATTTCAACATGACAATATTTTCCCGACATCTATAAACGGAAAACTTTAGTCTTTCATTTTCACTGATTCCCACGTTATCCTCGACGATCTCCAAATTCCCTCACTGTTGGCCAACATTTCCTCGTGTTGGCTGATGCTGGACCAAATGAGTGGATGCTGCTTCCATCCAGGCTCCTCCAGATTGTCCTTGATTCAGCTACTTTATTTGTGGGACTGGGAAAAATCCTTCCCAGTCCTACTCTCGTACTTTCCTCCAAATTTTGGAGGAAGATTGAATAAAAATAAACAAAAACAATTAGTGAGGTCATTAGCTTTTGCTGACCTCACTCTGGACATATGCTGACCTGACTCAAAATGAGCCCCATTCTCACCGGGTACCGCGAGTTGCGGCCATTATCGCGATTTTAATGAAAATAATTAATTTTTCATAATTTTCTTGATTCTGTGACGGTAAAAACCGTCACAACGCCCCTTATTTGAATTAGCCCTCCTGGGCGTGTAACTCCAGTAAGGGAATCACACACAAAAAGGCTAACGAGTCCCATTAACAAAAAAAACAGAACCAAATTTTTCTTGAGAATTTACCAAAAAAATGAACTAAACTTTTCACGGGAGTCAGCATTTGTCCAGAGTGTCCATCAACTTTAAGTCAAACAATCAAATAAACAAGATATTTCTGAAAAAGAAGAAAAATTAGTAATTATTTCAAAATAAACATTTAAACTAAAATTTTCAATAATTATTGTTGTTCCTTCTGAGTTCTCGTTAGTAATTTTAAGAGGGCTCGAACCCACCCCCTAATTTCCAAAATTTCCTTAAACTCAAACTTTCAATTCTCTATTTTGTAGCTGGGGTCAATGACCCTTGCTAATTCTCTGATTGGGGTTGGTCTGATTGTCGATGCCGTACCAGCATCTCCAATCACACCAACCCTATATACTTTACTTATGTACTTGTTATGTACTCCTTATATACTTGGACACCTGGTACTTTTCTGATTGTCCAGGTGTCCTCTACTGGGTCTCCAATCGCATCAGCCGTGATGGAGAGTCCTTTTATTTTCTTAACTTATTTTCTCGATTGAGTGAATGCCTCAAATAAATTCTCTGATTCTCATTTTAAATTATCGAAAAAAATTCTCGGAGATGCTCTCTCTCGAGCTTGGCGTGAACGGTGGTGTGCCTCAGTTACGTTCACGTGCGTCCTTTATTTTTCTTTAAGGTGGCATCGGCTCAAAGATGAAGAGTCGATCCTCCTCATGTCTTAAATTGAGAAAATCTTGTGGATTTTCCCTCACGTTCTTCACTCTCACATCATAATCATCAACGTCAAATTTTCCCTCCAACACCATCAACAATTCTTCAAGATCTTCATTCTGAACTTCTGTACCTCTGGGAAACTTTTCATTTTCCCAGTTTACTCTTAACAAAATCTCTGGTGCTTGCCTTAAGTGTGCTTTCGCTGACTGAGCTTTCGCAAGCTGAGCTTTCCCCGAAGAAAAGTTACTAGATCGAGCTTTATTTAATTGGAAGTAACTAGATTTGCCTTTACTTAACGAGATTCCCCTAGACTGTGCTTTTGCAAGCTGAGCTTTTTCAAGCTGAGCTTTTTCAAGCTGAGCTTTTCCAAACGAGAATTTACTGGACACTTGACCCGAATCTAACTCGGTGATCATCTCATACTCTTCAGGGTCCTTTGGCCTTGGACCACCATCAGGAACCAAATAAACATTGGAGCTCCCTGCGAGACTCCACTGTTTCTTAGCACCAATACCGCTAGACATTTTCAGCACTATCACTGGACCTGAATGTTGAGCCTCAGAGGAAGAAGAATTTTCCTCTCGGGAATGGCTCATCATTCTTTGACTCGAGTTTACTGGACGTATAATTGGAAGTGTTATTTCTTCCAATCGTTGGGGTGGATATTCCACCACCTTGCTGAATTTTCCATAATTATTTACGTGAGAATTTTGATTCTTGGGTCTGGCTGGTGATTTCCGATTATTTTCAATTTTTTCACTTAAATTTACTTGATTATCATCAACCAAACACCAGTCATCCTGACTACGACAACCAATTAAACTCTGATCATTATTTCCACAAATTTCAGCACCTTCACCGAGACTTACTTGACCTCGACGAACTTCACCAACTACACCTTGACCAACATCATCAAAATTCTGAATAACGTTACCATGACATTTACTAACATTACCTTTACCATTACCTATATCATCAAGATTCTGACCAACATCACCCCTACAAATTCCACCATCTTCATTGACTCTACCTTGACAAACTTCACCACCCTCACCTAACTGGACTTGACTAACTGTACCTGGACGAATATCATCAGAGTTCTGAGTAACGATACCTTTACCTTGACTAACATGACCTTTACCTACGTTACCAGAACCCCAACCGACTTCACCATTACCTTGACTGACTTTACCAACATCTTGACTGACTTTACCAACACCTTCACCGACTTCACCAATATCTTGACTGACTTTACCAACATCTCGACTGAATTTACCAATACCTTGACTTACAGACTCATAATCTCCACTAATATCACCAAAACCTCCACTAACATCAACTTTACCTTGACCATCATCGACTTTACCTTGACTGACATTACCTCCACTAACATTAACTCGACTGACTTCAACTTTAACTGGACTATCATCAACTTTACCTTGACTGACAGAAACTCCACTAACATTACCTCTGCCCTGACTGACATCAACTTGACCTGGACAACCATAACCACGACCTCCAACACCTGGACTTACGAGCCCCTTATTTAAACTCGGCTCAGCCGTGGAATTTTTCCCCAAATGAACATCTTCATATCTCCTTCCTGCAGTGTACCCAAATGCTGGTGCTCTTATTTTCCGTTGCCTCTCCTTGATCTTCTGTTGGAGAGCAACACCAGCTCTCCCACCTACGAATGTATCCAGGAAGTGAGACTCAAACTTTCTCCAACTCATGTTGGAAATGTCCTCACATCTGTACCAACACAACGCTGCACCTAGCAAGACTTCCGATAATATTTGAAATCTGTCCTCATCTTTGATACCTTTATTATCACATTCTGTGATAAAATCTATGAAAAATTGTCCTGCATCTTCAAAAGGTTTTCCAGAGAATTTAATTCTCCACTCACACGCTTCCTCAATGGCTCGACTCAATGCTGGTTGATATTCAACATCCTGAACATAACCTCTTCGTGTTGGTGGGTATCTTGCCCACTGACTTGATCTTACTGATGTTGCTGACGGTGTTGGGGGATACCCCCAGCCATAATTTTCATGAGGAGCAGGGCATTGATTCTGCTCTTCCTGACGATACTCCTTTATTTTTTCTTGACAAAATGTTTGCCACTCTTCTGCTAATTTTTTCCTTAATTTTTCATCTTCCGTAATCTCGTTGATTTCGTCCAAAATTTTTTTCGTGAGAATCATTTCTGTTATTTACCATTATTCTTTACCTTTAATTTAATTAATTCGAAACAAATCAATTTATTATTTTCATTTTTCTTTAATTCTGAGAATTTACTTTATTATTTTCCTCGCTCAATTCCGAGAATTCAATTTTACTTTTATTCTCCATCACCGCCGTGCGACTGAGAACCCTCAAATTTACTTTCAGTAATTTTATTGACTGAGCACCACTGTTGTGCTTCGTTTGTTTTGCTCCGAATACCCAAACGTTAGCCCCACGTTGGGCGCCATTGTAACGGTTTGCTCACTGACCTTGAGCCAACTGTTAAAGGCACTGAAAATTTTCTAAATTTTACCCAATTTCATGCTTCTAGTTTTTTTCTAATTTTCTCCCAATTAATTTGCCTTCTTGAAAAAATGGGCGCCAGTCGTTTTTGACAAAATACTACAAATTTGGGGGAAAACGACAAATCCCCAAGTTTTCTTTAATTTCAATGAATAGCAAAAATCCCAAAAAGACTCTACTTTAACCCGCTTTCTTACATGAGGCTCCTATATTGTCTCAAGGGGGGGAGGGGACGATACCCTCCCTTTGGGTATTCGGACAGACAAAAAACTTTACACAAACTCCTGAAAATTTCGGTTTAAATAACAAAAAAATTAGATATATTCAAAAAAATAATATGTGTACATTTAAATCAGAGGAAATAGGAATTTTTAGGAATAATACGATAATTCTTTTACTTTAACTATCAATCTTAAACGTAACTCAGAATAAACAAAAATAACTTTAATTTCCCCCGAGTGAATACACTCCAAACAGACGCTAACTCGGCGTTTTCTTTACCGTTAATCTTTTAGTCAAAATTCTTCACTTTTAACTCGAAATAATAATTGTGCGGGGACTCGCGTACCTTACTGTATTTGTGCTTCCTTACCTCCGTGTTGACCTCCCTCTTTATTTCTCTTTACTTCAACTTTCTCTATGTAATTCTTTACAATTTTCTTTATTCTTCTTAACGTTTTACTAAATTTTCTCTACACGATGTGGTCGCCACGGTGTCCCGGGAGAAGAAGAACGAGTCTTCTCTCCCACGAGTTGCGTTGGGTGCCCTCGGCCGTTCCCGCTCAACTTCGGTAGAACCGAGGCCCCACTCGACCAATAATCGCGCGAGTCCCCCACTACTCTCCTTAACGTCACTGAGTTTACTCGAATTCTGAGAATTCGGTACGAATTCTCACTCTATAATAATTCTATATAACACACAAAAATAATAATAATAATTTCAACATGACAATATTTTCCCGACATCTATAAACGGAAAACTTTAGTCTTTCATTTTCACTGATTCCCACGTTATCCTCGACGATCTCCAAATTCCCTCACTGTTGGCCAACATTTCCTCGTGTTGGCTGATGCTGGACCAAATGAGTGGATGCTGCTTCCATCCAGGCTCCTCCAGATCGTCCTTGATTCAGCTACTTTATTTGTGGGACTGGGAAAAATCCTTCCCAGTCCTACTCTCGTACTTTCCTCCAAATTTTGGAGGAAGATTGAATAAAAATAAACAAAAACAATTAGTGAGGTCATTAGCTTTTGCTGACCTCACTCTGGACATATGCTGACCTGACTCAAAATGAGCCCCATTCTCACCGGGTACCGCGAGTTGCGGCCATTATCGCGATTTTAATGAAAATAATTAATTTTTCATAATTTTCTTGATTCTGTGACGGTAAAAACCGTCACATGACTACAGAGCAAGTTTTTCTACGAAAATGCCAAAAGCGATCTTGAAAATTCACACTCCTAAAATTCAAAACCCCATCAACATCTGCGAAATGATCTCAAGCTGGTGTGATCACTAGAACTGGGAAAAATTCTCGAAAAGGGAAACTCCTTGGGATTTTGACCAAAAAATCAAATTCGTAATAATGCTAAAAAAAATTGGCACTTGTTTTCTCCTCAATACTCCACATCTCTTCGACGGAATCTTCAAAAAAATCTATCTCTTGCATCATTCGGAAATTTTTCACAGAATGAAACTATCAAAACTCAAATATATCCATTTAATTCCTCGTGTGCGTTTTGCGGAACACTTTTTCATTTTCGTTCTCTACGGAAACGTTCTTGTCAAGAATTTTTTCATTTCGCTCTTCACGTGAACGGTCTGTCACGAGAACGTTCTCCGAGAACGTTTGGATTTTGTTCTTCCGTGTGATCGTACTTACCGAGAACCTTTTGATTTCGTTCTCGAGCGAAAACGTGCTCTAAGAACGTTTTCATTTCGCTCTCCCGTGCGATCGTTCTCACCGAGAACTATTCAATTTCGTTCTCGACCGCAAACGTTCTCTGGGAACGTTTTTATTCCGCTCTTCTGTGTGATCGTTCTTTCTGAGAACCTTTTCATTCCGTTCTCGAGCGAAAATCTCTCTGAGATCGTTTTTATTTCGCTCTTCCGTGCGATCGTTCTCTTCGAGAACGTTCTCACTCAATTCCTCGGTGGGAGCGTTCTTTTCATTTCGTTCTCATTCGTCCTCCCGTATGAACGTTCTTCGCATTCAGTTTTCATTTCGCTCCCGTTCTTGAAATGTTCTTGAGACCGAAACCGTAAAGAACGGTTTTCGATCCGTTCTTCTATTTCGTTCTCGGTCCCTGCTTTTTTCTTTCAATGGAAGAAAATATGGCTTCTCTGTTATTGAATTTCCATCCATATTCAAATTCAAGATTTCAAATCTAGTCGATTTTGTGTTTTAACAAAAATAGACATTTGTTAGCTGCTGGATTTCGCCTCGTTTCTCATTGACTGATTCTCGAAATTTAGTGAAATCAGCGTCCATGTGCAGTTGACTTGGTATAAGGCCTTGCTGAAATCTGTGAAATGGTCTTTCCTCAATGGAACAGTCTCATCTTGTTACCAAAATCCTAGATACTTTCTCTATGTTTGATGTGATATGAAACCTTTTCGTTTCTTTACTCAAGAATGCACTCGATTCGTTCTTATAACTGTTTTTTTCTCGGTATACCTTGAGGCTGGTCGGTATCTGAATGTCAACCAATATGATGACTTCACTTTGAATTAAATGCTTACTCAACAAATTTTGACATCGTTCTTTTCCTGTTTTACACTGAGTTCGCATTCTGTAATCGACTGAATTTGCAGTATTATTCATTTCTTAAATACCAACTTATTTTTATGTTGTACTGATTCGATCATCCATAATCTCAGTCGTAGTTGTGTATTCCGTAAGAGAATGAATGTTCCGATGCTACTTTCCGTGTGAGATGTCCATTGGAGATATTTTTCAACCTTCTGATATCAAATGATTGGTACAATCAACAATTTTTTCAATAATTGTTTCCTTGAATATCGTCCGTTTCCTCCCAGCATCCGTATAAGATCAGTGTCATTTGATTCGATGAATGATTCAGATTTTTCTTTCCAGATAAATTAACTGATTAAACTTAATTTCTCGTGTTTCTCGTTCAACACTTTTAGAAAATTCAGTGTCATTTTGATCTTGTAATTCCTGCTTTGTGGACTCGACGATGTTGTAATCCATTTAATCCCTCATCAATCACAGACAAATACGGGTTATTGAACTACTATCTCAACTCACATCCCATTTTGTGGGATGTTACTCATATACCCATTTTACAGAAAATGGATATGTTTACCGACTGCTGAATTCCAGCTCGTTCCTCATCAATTTGTCCTTTCGAATTAGATTGAAATATTTATGTTTCATTTTGTTGTTCGAAATTAAGCGAAATCCGAGTCCACAAGCAGTTGACATGTTTTGAAATCTATGAATTAGTTTCTCGCTGACGTGGGAGTAGTCTTTATTTGTTATTAAGACTCTTGGATATTCTGATTAATTGATTCATCGTTGATCGATGTGATGATCTTAACCTTCCGCAAATGTAACTGCTTATCTGGTTCTTTTCCAATATATGTGCACTCAGCTTGCCTGCATGAATTATTCCTCCTTGGGATCTTGGTCAGTATTTCAGTGGTAATTCCGTCTCGCAACATCCTTTAGTAATCTCAGAATCATTTCTTGAAAATTTGGAATTCTGATTTAAATCTTCTTCTGTACAGATAACTGGATTTTCAGTTATTGAATTGTCCAGACATTAGTTGTAAATTATCTCGATCTTCTCTTGCTGATTGTCCTCTACACAGTTTGATCTCCTTTCGGCTCTGAATTAACTTGTTGTCCATTCATGCATCTTCTACGTTCTCATATTTTATAGAAATTGAAGCTTGTCCCATTTATTCGTAGGACTTTTTCTGGCTCGACTTGTACGTTAGAATCTTCTCATTGGAGGAAGTTCCCTCCGAGAATCCCTTCTGATCATAGAAATTCATTGGATACTCCGTGAAATACATGTCCCAATTCTTCTCGGATAATTTCCAAATTCATGATGACTTTTCTCAATCAAGATATATATTTTTTTATTTCATAACAATTCCTAGAATTACATCGGCGTCGTCTCTTATTGAAACTCCATTATGTGATTTCTCAATCTTGTTCGATGAAACCATAGCGCCAGATCTACTGAAAACGTTGTTTGTTTCCTGAGTTTTTGGAAACTCAAATTGACATCTTTTTTTTTTTTAATCAAGCTGGCTGATCTTATCATTCGTTGTGCTTGTTTACACACTTGAGGATCTCGCTTGATTCCGTATGTCATGATGCGATGAACTTTTCTTGACTGGTGGCTGAGTTTTCGTAATCCTTGAGCTGAGTCATTTTTTTTTCTTCCAGTGAAATTGTTTGTATTTCTCGCTGTACTACATTGAGTGTTTTTAGCTGTCGCAATATGTGATGACGCAGAAATTCCAATTTATATATTCGACTTGTGACACTGACGATTATTATGATTACTCAATAAGCAATGTTTGAATTTTTCCAGGAATTGTTTCGTCAAACTTGTTATTTGGTTGACTAACCTCTTGATTACACTGGTCTTTTGGTAAGAATCGACACTCTGCAGCAGTGCGTTTTTCTTTTGTTCAAGTGCAATTTTTGAACCTGGGCTGACGTCATTGTATGTCTAATTTCATTCCTGCGACGTCTTTATAACATCGTCTCTCTTTTTCCTGGAGGGTTCAAGGTTTTGAATGCTGTAGCCACATTCTCACCTATATTTCCTTCCTCTTTGCTTCTTTTTCTGTGTCAATCTCTGACCTATTTCATGCTTCGTCATTACTGCTGAGTTATGCACTACGACTTGCTCGAAGTTCTGTGCTCTTAATTAATGCTCAGAACATTGAATTAGTCATTTTGAACATAATCCAAAAGCAACTCTCGGCAATACGCATAGCTCTCTTTTCAACATGAGCTGTAGGTGAGCTAACGACCCGCTGATCAATTAAAAACTCCTGATTGGCTCTACCCCCCCCCCCCCCCCCCCCCCCTTGCCAGAAGGGGTATATGAGGACTACCCTTTGACCATGGAGCTCAGCATCGGAGCTCATAGCCCTGAAGATGCAAACTGCAACGTTTGCGAAACGTCGGCGCAACGCTGAAAACAAACGCGGCATCCATCCGGAAGCCAAACATATCAATAATGACAATGGCCGCGAAAGCCTAAAAACTAAGATTAAACGCCTCCACGGAGAGGCTATTCTTGGGTCGGTGAACTTATTCACCAAACTTAGGAAGTCCTTGCACGTCCAACTGTGCTCCCTATCCTTTCTAAAAAGGTGCCGTGACCATCGTGTGGTACCCAAGTTCCTCCATCTGAGGACCGCTTTTCCCGCGAAGCAGGCCTCCACCATCCTCCGTCAAGCTTCTTTAAGACTTGTCAAGGAGAGGATAACATCAGCCAGAAAGGATTTGGCTCACCTTTCTAAACAAGTCTTGGATCTCCACCTTCCTTTGTCTCACTCTCTAGAACCTCGGCTTTGGGCTATACTTGATCGTGTGACCCATGAACAAGCTATACGCACTGCTGAGTTGAGAACTGAGATTCATAAAGGAAAATTCCAATCTCTAGTCCCACAGGACAAAGTCCTCATTCTCACCAATACTGTGAAGAATCTCAGTAAATACCAACTGAGTGATACACAAGTGTCTGTACTTGCCAAAGGGCATAATTTTGCTGTCGCTCCAAGAAAAGTTCCCACCGAAGAAATTATTAGTCGTACTGAAACAGCAATTTACCATCTTTCTCAGGAGACCAGCAACGAAATTCGGAGACAGTTATCTAACATCCTGCACAAGGCCTCTCCGCCCAGTGACAATATCACTAAGGAAGAAGGCCTTGCTTTGCGTAATCTTAAGACAAATAGTGAAATCATTATTCTCCCTGCAGACAAAGGCAACGCAACGGTCGTCTTGGATTTAGATGACTACTCCAAGAAAATTTCATCAATGCTGAGTGATTCCAGAGTTTATACTAAACTCAAGAAGGATCCAACTCGTATTATTGAGAGGAAAACCACTGAGCTCCTGAAGAAGGCTCGTCTTTCTACTGAGACTACCAAACTGCTCATTCCAAAGGAATCATTCCCCCCAAGACTTTATGGACTCCCAAAAATCCATAAAGAAGCTGTTCCCCTCAGACCCATAGTTAGTAACATCAGGGGACCAACATATAAATTAGCTAAATTCCTCACAGCACCTCTCCAGCAACTCACAGGACTGAATGCTTCACACATACAGAACTCACTAGACTTCGTGAACAAACTGAGGACACTCAGAACATCTTCCGAAGACATCTTAGTCAGTTTCGATGTGGAGTCTCTGTTTACTAACGTCCCAATACCAGAGACCTTAGAAATGATAAAAAACTCAAAAAAGATCTCCTCGAACCTTCCTCCTCTAGTTGAGCATTGTTTGACTTCAACTTATTTTCAATTCCAGGGAGATTTCTATGAACAGAGATCAGGAGCCGCCATGGGCTCTCCTATTTCTCCAATCATAGCTAACATCTTCATGGAAAATTTTGAAAATGACGTACTGAAGTCAGCTCCTCTAAAACCGTCTGTATGGTTTAGATACGTGGATGACACTTTTGTTATCTGGCCCCATGGAAGAACAGCCCTAGATCGATTTTTGATATTTTTGAATGAACAACATTCCAATATCAAATTCACGATGGAGATTGAGGAGAACAATCGTCTTCTATTTCTGGATGTATTGGTACACCGTAACGCTGATGGCACACTTGGCCACCAAGTGTATCGTAAACCTACACATACTGACAGATATCTCAATTCGAACTCCCATCACCATCCTTCACAGAAAAACTCAGTTATAAGCTCTCTCATATACAGAGCTCTTACTATTTCTGAACCAAGCAATTTAGACAATGAAATAGAACATCTGGAGACAGCCCTCAGCAAGAATGGATACAAAATTCCACAAATCAGACGAGTCACCAGAAGACTCCAAAATAAGATCTCTTCACAAGAATCGGATGGTCCTGAGAAAGAAAAAGACCAAGAAAGACCCAAAGTGGCTCTTCTCCCCTACCTTCAAGGTACAACCGACCGCATCAGTAAGGTTCTCGGGAAACACAACATTCGGACGATTTTTCTACCTCCAAAGAAAATCGGACAGATGTTGCCCAGTCCCAAAGATCCGAGACCACCCTTGAGTACATCTGGAGTCTATGAGATTCCTTGCTCCTGCGGAAAAGTGTACATTGGGGAAACCGGGAGGATGATCAGTACACGGATCAAAGAACACCTACGGTGTTCCAAATATCGCCACCTAGAACAGTCTGACTTGGCTGAACATCATATGGACACTGGACACACTATTCAGTATGACCAAGCGAGAATGTTGGCCAAATCTCAAGGATACTTTGAAAGAAAGTATCGGGAAGGCCTAGAGATCCACAAGAATCCCAACAACTTGAACAGGGATAAAGGATACCAGGTGAACCCTATTTGGAAAACCGTCCTCCCGGTTTTTTTTTTTTTTAATTGACCAGCTGATCAATTAAAAACTCCTGATTGGCTCTACCCCCACCCGTACCTACCACCCTCCCCCTTGCCAGAAGGGTATATAAGGACTACCCTTTGACCATGGAGCTCAGAATCGGAGCTCATAGCCCTGAAGATGCAAACTGCAACGTTTGCGAAACGTCGGCGCAACGCTGAAAACAAACGCGGCATCCATCCGGAAGCCAAACATATCAATAATGACAAGGGCTGCGAAAGCCTAAAAACTGAGAATCCTTTACTATTCTTTCGAATAGATTTGGTAATTCAAAAAGTCGCTTAGTACGATTTGAATCTTCTCTTGTTGTATAACAAGTATGACGTGAGAGGTTAAGAATGTCAAATAATATGTCATTCAATGCTAGTTACTTTCAACCAATAATCTTAGCTGAGCTTTCACTGCCAATAACCTCTACGATATTCTATCTGACGATAGACTTGTTTCCTCCTTGAAAGTGAGGTGGTTTGAGTCCTCTTCTCTTGGTCTATCTAGTGATAGTCTATCCGAAGATAGTTGCTCTCATGATGAAAGCGATTTTTCCAAAGTTCACCAAGTTATTCTCGTACTCACTGTAGTCGTCGGCAATGGTTGATCAGTCCTTGCCTTCGAAGAAATTTACTGCCACCAAATGTTAGGACTGGAACTGGTCCAAGAGTAGGTTCTTTGGGTTTATCTGTAGAGATACCCTCTACAGTGGATAGATACTTCAACTCGGTGGTTTATTAGAAGAAGAATAAATATTTATTTATTTAAATGATTAATTAATGTCCATTATGTATAATAAAATATAATGATAACAGGTACCAGTCTCCGAGGTGACTGGTACAATGACACACTGTCGTGTCTGGTTGAGAACTGACCTCTCGAACATCAGTGAGTTCGATTCTCATGGTCAATTATCAGTGTCACATTGCAACATGATTATACAGGGTGTTTCTGAATTGATAGAAAACCTTTTGGTATCTAATAGATTGAAGCTCCAGAAATCTGGGAAAAATTGTGAAAAAATTCTGCATCAAGCCAATTTTGAATAATTAACGATTACAATGGGCCAATTAGAAGTGATTCCATTAGTACAGGAGATGGAGGGGGGGAGAATGGAAGTAGGGATAGAAATGTGGCAACATTGGATTCGAATCTGGAGTGAAAGAACATATGACGGGCGTCAGATGACGAGGCTCACGTCTGTCATAATTAATGATAAGTTTCTCATGTAGTGGCGCCCCTCTCCATGGGATAATATTATTTTTTACATTTTCTGGAATAATGCACGAGAAAAAGACGCACTATTCATACAATTGCGACTAACAATTTCAGTAATAAATTCTCATTATTACATTATGATTTCTCAACAAATTTCAGAAATTTTGTGGTGATCAAGCCTTCAATTTTCATGATTTTTCTCTCCATTTACTGACATGTGATAACTCCTAATGGATTTTCGGATTCAATTTCATTAGACATGAAAATTAGAGATAGAGATAACATTTAAGATTTGGAATTTTGAGGAAATAGAGATGATTGTTTCTATGCATAAATTTTGAGGGAAAAATCGAAATATGTAAACATAAAACTTCTTTACCATAACATTACTCGTTGAGAACAATTTTAAATGATTGGGTAATGAAAAATTATAAGATAATGATTTCTAATGAGAGATTTTTCCCGCCAGTCTCTATTTAATTGAGACCCACAGGCATCGAGATCTTTCCCGCAAAATTTATAATTTGAAACTATTTTTGAGCAAATTGTGAGATCAGAAATCATTTGATTCACACCGGAAAAATGTTCCTTTCAAGAGCTTTTATACGTTATCTAGTAGATTTTCGACGTTTCATCTCCGGAATTAGTGAGAATCAATTTTTTTTCTACTTGGCAATTGTAGCCTTCAAGTAGGGAGTAAGGGTTTACGCGCGGGAAAAACGCTGTTTTCACGAATTTTTTTTAGACGTATGGATTGTGCAGATTTTTTGAAACCTTTTGAACATTTTGAAGTATGGATTCAACTATTTGAAGTAATTTTTTATACGAAAATATCCATGAACAAGCCGGTGACGGAGCTTTTCCAAGAACGTCTTTCGAAATAGACGATTTGCGGAGATCACTGTATCTCAGCTGGAAATTATCAGGAATGAAAAACCATTGGAATTTAGTCAAAGGATCATTGAATCCTCCCTCAACGATCTCTAATTATTTTTTTGTTAATTTTTCAATTTTTGGTGGTCATTTGAAGTGAAAACTGTTTTTTTTTTACGAAAAATTGCGCCATTTTGTAGGTGGAAAACCCTCTTAATGTGAAAAAAAATCAGAGATCGTTGGGGGGAGGATTTAATGATATGTTGACTAAATTTCAATGGTTTTTCATTCCTGATAATTTTTAGCTAAGATACAGTAATCACCGCAAATCGACTGTCATTCTTGGAAAAGCTCCTCACCGGCTTGTTTGTGGATATTTTTGCATCGAAAAATTACTCAATGTTGTTGAATCCATGCTTAATAATGTCCAAAAAGTTTTAATAAATCTGCTCAATCCATACGTCAAAAAAAATCGTAAAAATAATTTTTTTTCCTTTCACACATAAACTCTCATCCCCTCCACCCCCCTTAAGTTTTCCACTATGAAATTGACAGTTCGGAAATTTTTTGGAATGAATCCCAGAATGAAAGATCGTAGAGTAGATATCGAAAGATCACGCATTTCTGTTGCCAGGGAATTCTCTGTTATCGGAGGATTTTCACAGTTAGTCTCTATCAAATTGGCACTCGCAGACATTAAGATCCCCACTATGGAATCTACAATTTGAGACTATTCCGAATCAAATCGTGTGATTACGAGTCATTCAATTGATATTGAAAAATGTTCCGAATTATCATATTAAAATTCCGGACCCAAAATTATGAGAAATGCACTAAACCTACAATAATATGATAGCTTGGAACATTTTTTAATATCAATTGAATGATTCGTCATCACACAATCTGGTTAGGAATTACGCGATTTGCTTCGGGATAGTCCCAAATTGTAGATTCCATAGCGTAGATCTTAATGTCTGCAAGTGTCAATTCGATAGAGGCTGACTGCGAAAATCTTTTGATAACAGAGGATTCCCTGGTGACATGCATGCGTGATTTTTCGTAAATGGAATAATTCTTTGTTAATTTGCAGTTACAGATATTGAATTTTTCACCAAAAAATTAATCATTAGGCATCATTCTAGAACAAGTTGCCTTTCCCATGGATCCTTAATGATTACTACCAAGCAAATTCTCCAGTTCATTTCCATCGAATTAGCGCTGACAACGAATTTCCACAACAAAATTAACGCTTTAAAACTATCTCGACTCCAGCCATGCAGATTCAAATGATTCGATTGATATTGAAAAACCACTCCCATTTATCAATAGTGACAGACACTGAATTTTTTCGCGATGCAGTATACTATTTGCATTTACAAGACGGATCGCGCGCTCTTGCGCACGGAAAATGATCTCATTATTTTTTTATTCAAATTTATTTTCTTAATTTTTTCCGATGATTATCCTCTGAGTTGAATTGAGAACTATTACGAATGATTGTTAATCACTTCAACAAGTTATTGTATTCTTCATTTCTTTTCCTTTTGGAACTAAGCGTGCAATTTTGGTCAACCAATGAGAAATGAGGAATAGACGTGACAGTTCTAGCGTTACATTCGAAGTGTATGAACTTTTCAGAATAGGATTCTGAAGTACGCTATGTCATTCGAAGTCATTCATTTCATATCCCGAAATTTCAAACGGTTACAATGCTGTGAATCCTTCGGAATTTTTGCTATTAAATTTTTTCAGTCAACTTCAATTACAGTGACAATTATAAACATCATTTTTTTTTCTACAAAATCAGCTATTTAGAACAATTTTCGTAATTGATATTTTGTAAGAATAGAAATAATGATGGGTGAGAGAGTCACTTGTGTTATTTATGAATTTAAAGAAAAAATCACTGATTCCGAAACTGGAATTCAGATGGCATTATCAAAAAAAAATGAACATCGACGATGTTTTTTTGTTTTTTTCAGTGCTTTCTCGAAAACATTTTTGTGGACGATTCTGTGTGGTATGATATTCATTTCGACTTTTCGTATTTTTCCCTTCATTGTTTTAAAATTGAAAACCATCGAATTGAATGAATCTGTACTATCAGCGTGTTTCAAGTTTTCAATTTTTTCACGAGCGTATTTTTATTTTCATTATCAATGACTGTGACTATAAGATGTGTTAACATTCTTGTCAATCAAAGAATCCGATAAATTTGCTGCAACGTTATTTCCATAAATCTGTTGTTATCGGCTTAAACACATGTCTGTGAAAGTTTTCTTACGTGTAATACTGTGAGTGCGATTATTCTACAACAATACTCTTTTAAGTGTTTCAATTTTTTTTTCTCTTTACTCTTCGTACATCAAATTTTTTCAATAATTCATTAATTTGAAATCATTCTTGAGCCAAGCGCGTTCGCGAGCTGAGTACTGATTTGATCACTCTAAAGATGCCTGAATATAACCCACAGCAATATGCTGAGATGATTTTTTTGGATACTCAATGTAATGAGAATGCGGTTGCAGCTCAACGTCGATATGCTGAGCTACATCCAGGCCGTCGTTCACCAAGTGTTGGAACTATTTTATGTGCAGTGCACCGGTTTCGAGAAAACGGGAACGTGATACCAAATCATGGAAACGCTGGAAGACCAAGGGATGTAAGGAATGCTGATCTAGAAGAGCATGTACTGAATACTTTTGAAGGTAATCCTCGAACAAGTACGCGTAATGTCGGCAGGGATTTGGGTGTGTCACATACAACTGTGTGGGAAACTTTGAATGACGAGGATTGCTATCCCTATCACTTTACCAGAGTTCAAGCGCTTCATAATGGAGATGAGGCCCGTCGATTGACTTTCTGTCGCTGGTTGCTTCGAAAGCATCAACGCAATCCATTTTTCCTTCAAAGAATTCTCTTTACTGATGAAGCGAAATTCGGCCGCTGTTCAAACTGGAATCTACACAACGAGCACGAATGGGGTGACAGGAATGATCGTCCTTATCCACTGATTGAAAATCGTCGGCATCAGCAGTTGTTTCACGTTAATGTCTTTCTTGGAGTGGTTGGCAGACGTGTGGTGAATATTTAATTGATTATGAAATTGTTGTGCATTGCAAATGAAATAGTGAAGGCATTGAGCCACACATGTATTCGTGAAATTGCAATTTCCAATACTGCTCCTATTCATCCTCATTTTCAATCATGATTGGGTTTATTTCTATTCAGTCAATTCGTGGAACTATCAACAAATCAAATCGTAGTTAGTAGAATTATTTCAAATTTACACGACAAATGCTTCTTCCCAAAAAAATCGCAAGCTCCCGTAAAAGTTAATAGAATTTTAATGAATTTTTACAGAGTTAAGGTAGTGTCCTAGAAAGCTTGAGTACGGCTGAACACACATTTTTTTATGTTACATCAAACATTATATTTCTTCACGTTTTTCTGAATTTTTCGGTTATTTTTGTTCTTTTAGTTTACAAGAACTGAATATCAGACTAAGTGAAAATAGTGGTGGTGAAGATGAACATAGCGAAATTACTTAAAAATCACGCAGCATTATTCCAGAACTAACGACGAAGAAAACAGCTTTTCAACTAAATGATAGGAAGAAAATAAATTCTCGATATAGTTGTTGGGAAATTCTGATTAGAAAGTATTCATAACTATTTACCTCTCTCTCTCTCTCTCTCTCTCTCTCTCTCTCTCTCTCTCTCTCTCTCTCTCTCTCTCTCTCTCTCTCTCTCTCTCGATATTCTGTATGTGACGGGAAATCAGGAATGAAACGAAAATTCAGAAGCAAAAACATCCTGATTTAGCAATTGTACTCTAAAAGTCAGGGACCGAGAACGAAATAGAAGAACGGATCGAAAACCGTTCTTTACGGTTTCGGTCTCAAGAACTTTTCAAGAACGGAAGCGAAATGAAAACTGAATGCAAAGAACGTTCATACTGGAGGACGAATGAGAACGAAATGAAAAGAACGTTCCCACCGAGGAATTGAGTGAGAACGTTCTCGAAGAGAACGATCGCACGGAAGAGCGAAATAAAAACGATCTCAGAGAGATTTTCGCTCGAGAACGGAATGAAAAGGGTCTCAGAAAAAACGATCACACAGAAGAGCGGAATGAAAACGTTCCCAGAGAACGTTTGCGGTCGAGAACGAAATTGAAAAGTTCTCGGTGAGAACGATCGCACGGGAGAGCGAAATGAAAACATTCTTAGAGCACGTTTTCGCTCGAGAACGAAATCAAAAAGTTCTCGGTAAGTACGATCACACGGAAGAACAAAATCCAAACGTTCTCGGAGAACGTTCTCGTGACAGACCGTTCACGTGAAGAGCGAAATGAAAAAATTCTTGACAAGAACGTTTCCATAGAGAACGAAAATGAAAAAGTGTTCCGCAAAATGCACACGAGGAATTAAATGGATATATTTGAGTTTTGATAGTTTCATCCTGTGAAAAATTTCCGAATGATGCAAGAGATAAATTTTTTTGAAGATTCCGTCGAAGAGATGTGGAGTATTGAGGAGAAAACAAGTGCCAATTTTTTTTTGCATTATTATGAATTTGATTTTTTGGTCGAAATCCCAAGGAGTTTCCCTTTTCGAGAATTTTTCCCAGTTCTAGTGATCACACCAGCTTGAGATCATTTTGCATATGTTGATGGGGTTTTGAATTTTAGGAGTGTGAATTTTCAAGATCGCTTTTGGCATTTTCGTAGAAAAACTTGCTCTGTAGTCATCTTAAACATCGGTGTTTGTTAATTCGAAGTGGCATAAATTGATGGTAAATCATCTCACCTTTCATTTAAAATCAGTAATAATAGTAGAGTATAACCGTAGGCCAGAAAGAAGGCACCTGCGAAAAAAATTTGATGAAAAAAATTCCACTATATAAACTTGAACAATCAAATATGTCCACTTTACCCCTATGTCCGTTTTACTCTACTTTGCGCTAATATTGGGAATTTCAATTGGAGTCAAATACGAAGAAAATAATTCCCCACTTTCAATAACGAATGTTCAAAAGTAAAGATAGCAAAATCTTTCGTAAAAAAGAATTCGTAAAGGTGGATTTGGGTAACTGGACTTTTACATTCATGTTGCACGTCCCAACTAAGTAGAGTTGTTCATCATTGTGTATTTGAGAATGGAATCTATGAAAAATAACAAAAAGAATAGCTCGATTTGACCGTTGATACACGTAAATCTGCGAAGTTTTAATGTATTCAGCGGAGTTTTTCTACGTTGAAAATGTCTTGAAAATTTTGACTTGGATCCATCCGAAACGCTTTTTCAGTTCCGTCCTCTACAGAAACATTCTTCGTGAGAATGATCTGTAAAGTGAATGTTCGTACTAAGAACTTTTTCATTTCGTTCTCTCATAAGAACGTTCCTTGACAGCGTTTGCATTTCGTTCTTCCGTGTGATCGTTCTTGCCGAGAACTTTTCAATTTCGTTCTTCATTAAAAACATTCTCTGGGAACGTTTTTATCACGCTCTTCCGTGCGATCATTCTTTGCGAGAACTTTCTCACCCGATTCTTCGGTAAAAAGTTCTTCTTATTTCGTTCTTGATGCGTTCTCCCGTAAGAACGTTTTTCACATTTTGCTCTCGTTTCGGTTTTTACCTAGAACGTTCTCATATCGCTCCGTTCTTCTATCTGCGAACGAGAGCGAACAGTGAACGCGTTCTCAGTCCCTGCTAAAAGTATTCCCTTGAATATGAGCCATGTGAATTAGAATATTTCCATTACCAACGGATATCTCATAATGACAACCATTCGAGCAAGAATTATTCATTGGTAATTTACGTAATTCACAATCGTGTCATCCGTTCGTCTTCTATTAAAAATCTAGTAAAAATGTAATTGCTTCTTATCCATAGAAAAGTTGATATCGTCGCCTTAGAGTGAAAGGGGCGTAAGTGCCAAAAACACGAAATTCTGGTGTGAAAGGGGCGTATGTCCACTTATCACTCCAAAAAAAATTTTATGACCTCTGGAACATTATTTGGATAAGTGAAAATTAAAATAACGAAGTGGCGTAACTACCAATTTTAAAATGAAAGGGACGTATCTCCACACTTACGCCCCTTTGTTATTTTCTTTTTCAACGCTATATAATTGTTAAAGTTAAAGTGAAAAGGACATATCTCCGCTCTTACGTTTCTTTGTTTTTATAATTTTTTCTATCTCAGGAGAATTCTCGGAGTCACGCCCTCTTGTTTTTAGGATTTTTTATTTAATTTTGGCATTTACGCCTTTTTGTTGTTATGATTTTTTATTTGAATTTTGGTACTTACACCCCTTTCACTCTAAGGCGATGATATTATCGCAGTCGTAACGTTGTGAAATTATTGATTTGAAAACCAGAAATCATATTCTTTCAGGTTGGGCCTTACTTTTACCAAGAAAATTTGAATGGAGCTAGATATAACTATATTTTGACCCAGGTTCTTCCCAGACTTCTTAATGAGGCAGGCGTTTTTCCAGGAGTACGTCGGGTGAAAAGTTTCAGTATTATAGAAGGTTCTTATGGTTTCATGTGAATATAATGAGAAATCTGAAAGGAATGATTGTGATGTGGAGATCTGTGGAGGGAGTCAAATTTTCCAAAACTCGTGATGATAAAATATGTGGATGAGAATCATGGACTCCCTCCATCTTTATTAAGACTTATAAAATGATGAAAAACTATTTTTAACAAACTCGCAATCACAGATATCAAGCTCTCAACTAAGAAATCTATCATTGAAAATTATTTCGAAGTTGATTAAATGATTGAAAATTGTTTCATTGACTTTGGCCAACTCTCTCCAGTAACTACATAATAGCCTCATGAATTCTTCATCATCTATATACTGTAATTTTTCAAAAATTTAATACATGCAATATTAACTCCTTCACTATAAAATTAATTGTTGAGAATTATTTAAGAGGAGTCGTGTCATGAAAAATCAGGAGATAGCTAGGCGAATACCGCTCCTGCTTCCTGTAATCTTCCAATGATCTCCAATCAGAGATTTTTCAGCTGACTTTCATTGAATTGACACTTGCACACATTAATATTGTTCTTACAAAATTTACAATTTAAAACTGTTCTGGAACAGATGGTGTGATTTCAAATGATGTCGTTGATACTCGAAAATTTCTCTGAACCGTATACTTTATACCTCCGATGAATTTTTCTTGATTTCGTCTGTAGAATTCGGTAAAGTCAGTTTCATCTCAATTGCCAGTCGCAGACATTAAGAACTTGACTGTAAAATCTACAATTTAAGACTATTCTGAGTAAGAATCATCCGAGTTATTGTATCATTTGTAACGCCATATTTGCGTTACAATAGATTTTTTTTTAAGACCGGTATCGCGATGAAATTTAGTTTTTTTTATTCACCAGAACGGAGGGTCCGAGAAACGAGAAACGATTTTTATTTTATTTTTTGAACTAATTTATTTGATTTATTTCCGCCTTGAATATTCCCGCTCTTGCCGGAGTTCTTCTTCACATCGGAAGGAGGCGCCTGCAGACGGACAGGATCATAGAGAGCTGCTGAAGAAAGTTATCGACGCAGAAAACGGAAATCGATAGGAGGAGTTTTCCGATGGACTCTCAGTTTTGATTGGCGGATAATGGAGAACATCAAGGACGTCTGAATATTACAATTAATTGAATAATAATTGATTGCCATAATTATCAATTAAGTTATGATTATGTAAATTTATTCCGGAATTTGTGACGTTGAATTTTAAGACATTTTCTTTTATCATGAATTCAATTACCGGATTAAAAATGAAACAATACCGGCGATAAAGGAAAGTCTTAAACGTTATTGGATGATTAATTAGGGGAAGAGCCACCTGTGGTCTAATTTGCGACGCACGCCGGCGTCTTCCCTCATTTCCCGTTTTGGTGGCAGAAAATACAGACGTGTTTTTCGTTGTGAAAATTTCAAGCAATTACCGTTGCAATTAGCAAATTAACGTTGCATTGAAAGCAAAGATTTACCGAGGATTAATTGAGGAATTTTTTGGACGATTACCGGGGGAATTGGAGGCATAGTTTGGCTTCGAGGTTATCAACAACACTCCGGTAAGCGTGTGATTATTTTCGGCATAATTTTGACATATATTTGTTAGCGTCGTTTTCGACGCCGGTAACCGCCATTTTCGGATTTTTCATGGCCTGTTAGTTTTTTTTTTATTTGTGTCGCAAATTTGAATAAACGCGAATTAATTAAAGTTTTCTCGTTTCTCGCTAATTATTCTTATGATTTTTTTTCGGAAATTATTACCGTCGGAAATGAAAGAATTTATTGTGATTTATTATTTTCTTTGTGTTTGGAAAATTGGCGTTTTCAAGGATTTTCAGTGATATTTTTTTTTATGATAAATATTTTTTTATTATTATGATTTTAATATTAACGACGATTGTGGTCGTATAAATTTCATTTATTAATTTTATTTTTTTTATTTTCATTTCTGTCGTCGCTGAAAATCATAAAGGCGGATTTTCATGGGACGCCGGTCGCCCATATAAAAGTAGAGCATTAAGGTGCTTGCACGGGAAATCAGAATTAATTCAAATTTTGACTTTTTGAATTATTGATTATTTCTTTTAACGACAATTCGAATAGTGTTGTTTAATTTTTGTTTCGTCGTGTTGGTGAGAATTTGTCTGGACTTTTGAATTAATTCTGGTTTTATTTATTTTTTTTTATCAATTATTTTTTTTGGAAATTTTGATTGTTTCGAATTATGAGTGATTGATTGTGCAAAACATTTCGACAATAACGGCGATAATTTTAATTGTTTAAACAAATTTAACATTCAGTAACGAATTATTTTTTTTATTTTTTTATTATTGTAATTCTATTTCATTTGTTTTCAAAGAGCAGAAGTAAAAAAATTATCGCTCTAATTATATTTTCAAACTAAAATTGATTGTTATTTTTTCATTTTAAATCTGTATTTCTAGTCCAAAGATTTTACAGGTGGATTTTGGAACCCAGCTGCCTCCGCGGTCATTAGGATTTTTGGAAATCCTTTTGTTGCTGTCTAGTCGGACATTCACCTGGGAATCATTTTTGTAGTTCGTTTGTAGTAATTTGTAGTTCTTTTGTAGTTCTTTCAATTTTCTGATTTCGGACGGAAGGTCGTCCTGGCGCCCAACAATTAACGTTGTTTTTGAATTTATTTGATTTTTGGATATTTGATTTTATTCAGAGTTTCACGAATCAATTCAATTACCGTGGATTGAAAAAATACGTGACACATTATAAAGTCAGTAGATTTTTTATGGATTTGTCTCTGGAATTTTATTAGATTAATTTTATCTCTTTTCATTCACAGATATAAATTTTTCACTGTAAAATCGAATATTTGAAACCATTAAAAATAGAACTAGGAAACAATATCGATATACTTCGCTTGTGATTATTACTTGATACTTTCCCCAATCAATCTTCATCGAATTAACACTTGCAAACATCAAGATGTCCACAACAGAATTCATGATTCAAAGTACATGATTTATTATTCATAGTAGCAGATATCAAGTTTTCAGCGATGGAGTCGGCTACGTGAATCTATTTTGGAATATGTTATGTAATTTAACTTGTTTTCTCGATATCGTAAAATCTCAAACTGTTACGATTCTATGCATTTTTCGTAATTAGTGTGCATGAATTTTTCCCCTCAACTTTCATCAAATTGCAAGTTATAAACATCATATTCTTCTCCACAAAGACCTTCTATCTGACGCGATTCACAAATAAATCACATGAGTGGATATCACTGTTTTCATTCCAAACATTACGACAGAAATCGCTACACTGTATTTCTAGTGAAATTTTGCCAATTTCCCCTGAGAATTCTGAAGGATTTTTTTTATTCTAAGTGTTGAAAAAATTGGCTTTCCATAATGGAAATGAAGAACCAGTTCTATTTATACGGTGTTGCTTAGCAATTTCTAATTTATGTCAAACATTACACTGATAAAGAATAAAACTAACGTGGAGATTGGTATGAAGTCAGAACCAAAAAGCTGAATGCATAATTTGTCATTTATTCATTGGTATTTGGCAGACATCGTCTTTCATCCCAAGATAATTAACCTCTCAAGTACGGGGCTTCAGCGAGCCAAACCGTCCTAGCGGCCGGGCGCCTTGTAACATGTGAAATTAGAAGTTTGAAAAAAAAGCAAATTTCTCAAAAATTAATTAGTTGAAATCGAATTAATCGTTTTTGGAAGGTTGCATATCAAACTTGAATCATCCATCTTCACAAAGCATTTTGCAAAATCCAAAAATCTTGAAAATTGTAAGAGATATTGAAATTTTTATGCAGCGTGGTGAGGGTCTCTATGACATAGGGACCCCGGCTGGTGGGACAGGCACGAGGGTTCATATACGTATATGGAGCCCGTACTTGAGGGGTTAAAGAATTGATGATATAAATTATCATTTAACATTACAAATTAGTTGGAAATAATGGTGTAATGTATTCGCTGATCTTCTGGGCAGATAGAAGTCATAGCGTCGAGTTGAGCAAATATGTGAAACGAAAAAAAAATGTCCTATGGGCCAGATGGCATAATGATAATAAATATTATCGGGCTTTCCGAGTGGTTGCTGTACATGGTTTGTATATTATTAATTTCAAAGAGTCCCAACTATGAATACACTATGACATTTTACCAGGAGTATTTGAGCTGGGGGTTACTCATTGCTTTTGAGTTCACTGTAATAAATATGAAAAACATCAACGGAAATTTTGTTCTGCAAATTTTCAAAGATCAAATAGGTCATTATTTGGCCTAGAATCCTTTTCTTATTTCATTGTATTTTCTCCATCTATTACTAAAGTGATCACGAGAGAGATTCGGCGCGTTATAACGTACAGGTCGATAGTGGCACAAGTCGTCTAATTTCTTACAGCATAAGCACTCAAGCTACACAACATATGCTACTTCAACCGGTACGGGATAACGCGCGGAACTTCTCCCCAGATGGAAAAAGAGGGCAATTATCTATTTTTTCGATCATTTATTCATGTCACATAAAAGAAAAATGAATGATGAATTTTTCATTGGAAACAGTAGCCATACTACTTTGGATTTATTATGATTTTCATAGATGACGAAGAGAGTTGGAAGAAGCTGAACATTGATCAAGCTGGTGTATTGCAATTTCCTCCCATAAATCCATCAACAATGCCGATGCAGCCATCAGCTTCCACAAATCCACACACTCAGAATCACCATTGCCAGTAGAGTCACAACTATCTCCACGAGAACTGTCTCGAAGACTACGCACGAATCGATCACGTTCTCTGTCATGGAGTCATTTATCATTACAACCAAAATCGTCCACACTGTTTCCCTCATCGAAATTCATAACAATACAGTCAGATCCACCATCAACCTCGCGTTCTCAAGAATCGATGCATTCGCCTTTCCAATTGAGTTCCAGATCTCATTCACGAGGTGAATCGAAGAATTCTCCAAAGAATTCACGATCACGTTCTGAGTCACAACATCAGTTTCAGCCTCGGATATCGCAATCACCCTTCCAATCTCAATGGAAAGGGAACTCATCACACCCATCTCTAGTACCTTCTCATTGTCATCCATCAGCTGAATGTGAAGGACATTCATTATTTCAAGCAGAATTAAATGGTCAATTTCAAAGTGCAGTCAATCCGCCAGGCCAATCTCAAGAATTTCTATCGAATTCCAGAGAAGATTCACGACTCAAACATCGAATTGATTCTAGATCTCTTTCGCATTTAGAATCGTCATTCCTGTCGGAAGTTGATTCTTCAGCTGAGTCAGCCCAATGGACAGATGATTCTTCATGTACATCATCTGAAGAATCGCAAATTACAACAAAATCATACTCACAAGCAGTGTCAAAAAAGCTTCATTCCAAATCAAGAAGACATTTCTGTCCAGGAAAATCACAATCTCGATCCAGGAAATCCAAATACTATCAAGAGAATCACGACTTCGATCACAAGAGCTGTAATCTCGAGCTAGAGAATCACGATCTCAATTGAAAGTGTCAAGATCTCGATCAAAAAAGAGGTGAGGTTCATCAACAGAGCCGCTAGCTCAATCGAAAAGAGATTGGCAATTTCAGAGTGAGGAAAAAGAGCAATCTATATCAAGACAAGACTTACAATCTGCTTCACGTAGAACATCCTCGATTCGGTCCAGAGAAACGTCACGAATTCCATTGAGGCAACGATCACTTCATACATTGATGTGGGATTCGCTTCCTCGTTCATACAGACGTTCAGCCTGTTCCTCAGAAATCGATTCTCGATATCGAACGAGAGTTGATTCAGAGCTACGATCAAATGCAGAATCTTCCCGTGCAGCGAGAAAGAATTTGGGATTTCGAAACAGAGAAGATTCATTACTTCAATCAGAAGTAGATTCAGGCTCACGGGCAAGTAAATACTCATGATTTCCAGTAAGGATGGAATCACCATCAACATCACATTCCTATCGTCAATTGAATGGACAGGCCCAATCTGGATCATTACCTACCATGTCTTCCAAAAATACGCCACCAGTACAGAGAAATCGTCAGGATCGAACATTCAAAACGATGGCCCATGGACAATTAGCTATTCCCACAACTCCAAGGAAACATTCGATTCATCGTTGAGTATTGCTTTTATTAGGACTCGTTTTTTCATTTCAATTTGGAATTTTCTTCAATTCCTAATTTTTTTTTCACTGCAGCGATTTTCGTAGAGCTTATTGAAGATACTGGAGTGTTGATAAATCGAGAAGATTTGGAAGAAATCTTAAGTTGAGTTGTCTACAGAAGGGAACGTAATCCGGATCCCTATAAGCTATCACGAAGTCTCATGAAAAGCATTGTAGGCCTTGAAAATTTGAAAGAAATGACACCGAAAGGACATCCTAAGACAAATTAAGTGCCAATACCTGACAAAATTTACAGAACTGTCTTCGGTAATTTTTCTGCTTTTGATATAAAAAAATCTAGCTGTCGTAGAGTTTAGAGATTCATTTTTGAACGAAAAGAAGTTACGATGATTGTCATAATTATCTCAAATTTCAATTATAATCGATATGATTATCATTCATTCCTCAGATTACGTGAATACCCTCTAACCGGATAATCAACTAACTCTTAACGAGTACCGAGTTATTCTTGGAAAAATGTGCTATCAACTAAGAAAGGCCAAGAGCAAGTAGCTGTATACCATTCGATGATTGAATGGACGATCATCCGATCCTTTGTTGATAGATGTAGGTGATGAATTAAAAATAATTTTTCTTTCTGAAATTCCAATGAATAAATTGATATATTCTTCAATTTTAGCAGCTCAACAGACCATTTTCCCTAAGCTTCAAATCATTATGAATATCTCACTAATTGAAGAATCATAATAAAAGAAAATGATGTGCTGAAATGATATGATCACTGAATAAAGTGGTAGTTTCTAAAAGGAGGAACGGATAAATGGTTTCAAAAATTGTGAGTGCATTCAACTCGTATGATGAATGTAATTCCGAAAGAATTATCAAAATTAATTTTTTTCATGTCATGTAAATAAAAAACTGGAACTTTTATCGTTCTCCAATGATGTTTTACTTAATTAATATTTTGTGTTTCCAAAAAAGTTACGATTCGGAAGACTACAGAAACCTGACGAACAACGTGAAATAAAGGGTTTTGAATTATCACTATTGAGTTCTTATTTTGAGCCATCCTTGCTATCATTTGAGTTTTATTACTGATAATTTTCAGGTGTTTTAATCCTGCACAATTCATAGAGGAAGATGTGGTAAAATGAATACTACAATTGAATGATTCGAGATGGAAATCTTCCATTATTTCGATTAAAAAGCCGATAAAATTTTCGGCGAAAAACATGCGTCAAAATTTTTATTTCCCAATTTTCTGAAAAATTCACTTATTTGGCTAAGTTTCGAAGGGTTTCGCCTTTTCCAAATCGAAACAATTCACTTTTTCCAGCAATATCTCCGGTTCCGTCATTCGCAGTGACTTGGGGTTGATTCCCAATGGAAGGTGAGCTCATTTCCTATCAATTTATGTCGTTCAAAATTTCTTTTAATCAATTTTTCGAATACTCATACGCCATTTTCTGAAAATCAGTCCTTGCCCTATAAGTACTTGGAAAATTGATAATGTTTTATTCCCAACCAGATAAATCGATGGGAAATGAGCTCACCTTTCATTCAAGATCAACCCCAGGTCGCTACGACCAATAGAAGGAGAGATATTCCCGAAAACCTGCAATTTTTCAAAAATAGAAGGGTTCCACCGTTCAAAGTTAACCGAAAAATTGAATTTTTGAGAAATTCGAAAGAAAAACTCCGACATATGATTTTCATGTGAAATCTTTCCATCTTTCCAATGGGATCATCAGAAAAGACTGATCGCCGATATTTCCATCCATTCCGAGTAAATTTCATGAAATACCAAAACCAGCCCTTGTCCGCTTTACCCCTCGTGTCTATTCTATACCACCTTCCCCTGTAATTGTAAAATGAAAAGACCAAATACCACGCATTGCAAGCTAGCTTGAATTGAATGAATTGATTATTTTATGCAGATAAACCACGTTTATCTCTCCACGATTTTTCAGTATTGATGAAATAAAATAATTATTAGAAAGATCTGGAGATTGCAAACTTGTTTAATTACATGATGAACCTTTGCGAGGAATTTTTTTAATCTTACTCAACAATACTTCGAAATCTGTTTCCGAAAGCTCGAAATTATCCGTACGCTTACGGATCGGTTCAAATAAGTATTTTTCAAATTTTTGTCTGAGACAGCTCTCTGTCATTGGTGGGAGGCCGATTGATCGTGGTGGGTGCTGAATTTTGAAATTTCTTATCGTTAAATGGGTGAATGGAGGTCGGCCTGTCTTGAGCACGAATTTGGCGAACAGAATCAATAGTTTTCTGTCAAGCCTTGCTTCAGCATTCTGCTTTCCTTTAAAATCTTGCATCCACTCCATATTTCCCATCATTATTTCTTCTCTCCTCTGTGATCTCTGCAGCTTCACGTGCTCATCATCTGGGTGGCCTCGTACACCATATGCATCCACTCTATCCCTAAGAATTGTTCTTACTACTTCATCAATTTGTAGATCAACTTGAAAGTTCGACTTCATCGAGCAGGAGCAGTGTTCGGCTTCACGTCCATATTTAACCCAGCTTGGCATTGCGAAATTGACGGCCATATTGAAATTCAATCCAGCATTCCAGCCTCCATGATAAATGGAAGGAAAAGTGATTACGAAATCCCCTGGCTGCTGTACAATTCGTATTCTTTCGGTGTTATGTTCTTTGGAGAAATCTGAACTGAATATTCCTATTTTATGACGGTTAATATTGTTACATTCTTCAAAACCGCTTTGGATGACCGATCTAGATGCTTCATGGTATTTGAGTCCATTTCTTCGCGGTATGATATACCACACTTTCGAAGCACCAGATACATGATAATTGATTGACGCCAAATCCCAATCCTCAGTGTGAAAAGAAAAGGAAGATCTCCAGCTCCCCGGATAAGTGAATGGTTTGTGAATTCCGAGAATTTCATTATCATTCGAATCTTTGACTCGCTGTAACAATCCAGGCAGATTATTGAAATTCCAAATCTTCATTTCATCATCACAGAACGAGAAGTCAATATCTGCAGCATAAACAGCGAGTCCAGATTGTAAATTCTTCCAATACAAACTTTCAAGGTCATCTATATTTTCTTGTGGTGCTTCGTCGAGTCCTTGATCTTCTAAATATTTCAAATATTCAGTGATGGTTATCTCTCGTTTTTTACTTCTAGCACTGCACCATATCTTTTTCCAATGGTCAATCTTAGTAGGCGTTACAGCTCTGACCACATAAGCTCCTGGATGTTTCAGCTTAGAAAATTGTTGCACGATAGGAAAGAAACTCAAATTTGATGGTAATGTATCCAATGGATGTAACTGCCCACGCCATTCCGGTGGAGCTTTGATAATAGCATATCCTACGTCAAAGCATTGTTCTTCAATTTTGTTCATGTATGATTTGAAATTTGCAAATTCTTGGAGGGTCAGTTCAAATACTGTCTGAACTTCTCCAGGATTGTGAGTCGTCATGGTAAATACCTGGAATATTTCACCATTAAATTATTATTATGTAAGAGTTTAATTGGTTGAATTACTCTCTAGGGAATACCTAACATGCGATATTTTTCTGTTTCTCAATTGAATATTTTTTATACTGGTCAACCCGGGAACCTGCTATCATTCTGCTGAATATGTATTGAATGAAATGGCAAAGTTTGAGTACGAGAATAGACTTTTGATAATGTTGAAGATCCCAGATTGGAGGAAGGATCGGAATACAAATTTCCTAAATGAACAACGATAAATTTCACGTCGATGCTGTCATAACCTTTTGATTGACTGTTTGCTAAAGAAGTAAATAATTTGTAGTCTCTACTTACGTTTTTTTTGCTTATTTGTTCCCACTTTCACGAAGGCGAAAAACTTTATTCGTTATTCAATATCACTGCTTGGAAATCAAAATGCCACAATAACTTAGTACAAGAGGAACCAAACGCATGACAATGCTTCTCAAGAATCTCAGTAAGAAACCGAGAAAAGTAATATTTCTCGCAATTGTTAATGCCAGTATTTATTAGAAAACTCACTTGTCACTCGTTAACTTGAGCTCTAAAACAAAACACGCACAAGAATCAGGTGTAAGAGAGATGAAGTGAAAACCAATTTCTTCAGATCAAAATAATTCTGAGGAGAACGCTTCATATGAATACCATACACTACATTCAACACAAAATCATTCATACTTATGGTAATACACAAAATAATGAGAGATTTCGAGGAAGTGTGCAAATTTATACTGAAAATTGAAAATACTCCAATCTCAGAGTTTCTGAGTATGTGAGGGAAGATCCGGAGAACATGATTGAATTGGGATTATGTGATTGTATCCATCTAACGGTCGGAAATGTCAATTACTTTCGTTACCTGGAGCGATAACCGCGCCAATGAGCATTTGAGTGAAAAATTACTAGAAATTGATTGTTGATCAACAAATGCTCCGGGAAGCATGGACAACAACTTTTCAATTCTGCCAATAATCTATCCCATAATCTTATTATTTCACCAATTCTTTCCCATGATGCTGTTCATTATTTTCTAACATTAGCGAGATTTCCCAGATATTAAGCTGATGAGGAGCACTTTCTTAGGCACTCCGCGTGTGTTCTGAGTGCACTTCAAATGTACTCCAAGTGCACTTTAGTGCACTCTCAGTGCACATTAAATGTACTTTACGTGCGCTCTAAGTTCACTCCGAGTGTACTTAAAGAATAGTCCAAGTGCATTTTAAATGTACTTGTAGGCACTTAAAGTGCACTCAAAGTGCAATTAAAGTGCACTTCATGTGTGCTTCAAGTGAACTTCACGTGCTCTTCAAGTTTCCTTCAAGTGCAAATTCATCCCAAGTGTACTTCATGTGTGCCTCAAGTGCATTCTAAGTGCGCTTCATGTGTACTCCGAGTGCACTTTAGTGCGCTCTCAGTGCACATTGAATGTACTTTACGTGTGCTCTAAGTTCACTCCGAGTGTACTTAAAGAATAGTCCAAGTGCATTTGAAATGTACTTGTAGGCACTTGAAGTGCAATTAAAGCGCACTTAAAGTGCAATTAAATCGCACTTAAAGTGCACTCCTGGTGTACTTCAAGTGCGCCACAAGTGCACTTCATGTGTGCTTCAAGTGCACTTCATGTGTGCTTCAAGTGCACTTCGTGTGTGCTTCAAGGGCACTTCATGTGTGCTTCAAGGGCACTTCATGTGTGCTTCAAGTGTACTTCATGTGTGCTTCAAGTGCACTTCATGTGTGCTTCAAGTGTACTTCATGTGTGCTTCAAGTGAACTCCACGTGCTTTGCGAGTTTCCTTCAAGTGCAAATCCATCCCAAGTGTACTTCATGTGTGCCTCAAGTGCACTTCATGTGTGCTTCAAGTGCACTTCATGTGTGCTTCAAGTGAGCTTCATGTGTGCTTCAAGTGAACTCCACGTGCTTTTCAAGTTTCCTTTAAGTGCAAATTCATCCCAAGTGTACTTCATGTGTGCCTCAAGTGCACTCTAAGTGCGCTTCATGTGTGCTCCAAGTGCCCTTGGGGTGCACTACATGTGTGCTTCAGGTGTATCTGGGGTGCACTTCATGTGTGCTTCAGGTGTACTTGAGGTGCACTCTGCGCACACCCCAAGTGTACTTCACGTGTGCTCCAAATGCTCTTCAAGTGCACTTCGCGTGATTTTCAAGTGCACTTCACATGCTCTTCAAGTGCACTTCGCATGCTCTTCAAGTGCACCTCACGTGCACTTCCCGTACACTTCGCATGCTCTTCGAGTGCACCTCACGTGCACTTCAAGTGCTCTTCAAGTACACCTCAGGTGCACTTCAAGTGCTCTTCAAGTGCACACCAGATATCGTCCAAATACACTTTCAGTGTAGTCCAAGTGCACTCTCAGTGGAGTCCGAGTGCTTCTTAGGTATAGTCCAGATGCGCTTTAGGTGGAGTCCACGTGCACTTTACGTGAAGTGCACGTGCTTTCAAGGGCATTTTGAGTGTACTCCAAGTGCACTTCAGATTTACTCCAATTGCACTTCAATTGCAATTCGAGGGCACTTTGAATGCACCTCACGTGTGCTTCAGAAGCACTTCGAGGGCAGTGTGGATGCACTTCACGTGAGCTTCAAGGCCACTGATAGTGTACTGGGAGTGCAATTGTAGTATCCTTGAAGGGCACTTGGAATGCACTTGGAGGATACTTGAAGTGCACTTCAAGCATATCCCTAGTACACTTCAAGCACATTTGGAGTGCTCTTGAAGTACACTCCAAGTACATTTCACATGCACTCCAGTTGCACTCCCAAAGCACTTTAACCCTTGAAGACGCACGCTATTTCTAGTATCTCACTTGCACCCACTGTCAGCTGAGTAATTCTCAAGGATTAAGCATACCCCAAGTGTATTCCAAACTTGCTATTAGCACGCTTGAGCACGCCGATAAACTGTGAGTGTGCCAATAGGCTGGGAACAAGGTTGCAGTGTGCACGAAGCGTACTTATAATCGGACAATTTGTTTCCAAATAGTCTCAAGCTGTAGATTTTGAAGTGTAGATCTTAATTTTTGCGAGTGTATATTCAAAAGAAACTAACTGAAAAAGTCCTCAGTAAAATTCATGAGGAATTCACTAATGGCTAGCCGATGAGATTCATCAGTATCTACTCTACCATTTTATGTTACGGAATTCATTTGATGATTGTTGCCAAGGGCCAATTTTATAACAAAAAGCTTAATGTCTGCAAATGCCAATTTGGAAAAAAATGATTTTGAGTAATCCTTGGGATAGGAAAGTTAAAATTGCATTGAGCCTATGAATTGTGAATTTTGTGGGGCAGATCGTAATGTCTGAAGCTCAATCCAATGGAAGCTGATTGCGATCGTCAATAATTTCTAAAAAAAACTTCAAATCCAAGATTTTGTCACTGATCATTGCCGTTCATGCCTAATGAGATTGAATCCAAAAATCCATTAGGAGTTATCACATGTCAGTAAGTGGAGAGAAAAATTATGAAAATTGAAAGCTCGATCACCACAAAATTTCTGAAATTTGTTGAGAAATCATAATGTAATAATGAGAATTTATTACTGAAATTGTTAGTCGCAATTGTATCAATAGTGCGTTTTTTTCTCGCGCATTATTTCAGAAAATGTAAAAAATAATATTATCCCATGGAGAGGGGCGCCACTACATGAGAAATTTATCATTAATTATGACAGACGTGAGCCTAGTCATCTGACGCACGTCATATGTCCTTTCACTCCAGACTCGAATGCAATGTTGCCACATTTCTATCCCTACTTCCATTCTCCCCCCACCCCATCTCCTGTACTAATGAAATCACTTCTAATTGGCCCATTGTAATAATCAATTATTTAAAATTGGCTAAATGCAGAATTTTTTCACTTTTTTTCCCAGATTTCTGGAGCTTCAATCTATCAAATACCAAAAGGTTTTCTATCAATTCAGAAACACCCTGTACATGTAGCAATAAGACATTGAATCAAATAATATGTGAAGTAAGTTGAACTCATTAATGTGTTCACCTTCTTCACTGTAATTATGGAATAATTGAATAATATTCAATAATGTTCATGGGGCATAACGATACGAAAATAATCACAATAATTCAGACAATATTTTCCCGACAATTATAAACGGATAACTCTAGTCTTTTCTTTTTACACACAGAACTTTCGTCTTTATTTTCACACTGATACTTTTAGTCTTTTCTTACACTGTCTCCAACGCTGATCCTGGTGATCTCCAACTTCCCTCGCTGTTGGCCAACATTCCTCCAAGCTGGCTGCTGTTGGACCAGATGAGTGGATGCTGCTTCTGTCCCAGTTCACTCTGATTGTCCTTGATATCTGATGAATAATCTCTGGGACTGGGGAAACTCTTCTCCTGTCCTACCTCTTGACTTTTTCTCCGTTTTCTCGGGGTTAATTTAACAAAAAGGAAAAAAAACAATTAGTGAGGTCACAAAAATTGGTTGACCTCACTCTGGACATGTACTGTCTTGACTCAGATTGAGCCCTATCCTCACCGGGTACCGCGAACTGCGACAATTACCGTGATTTTCATGAAATTCATTAAATATTCCAATTTTCAACGATTCTGTGACGGTAAAAACTGTCACAATGATCTCAATTAGATGAAATTAACAAATTCTTAGTCAGCAGTATTAGATGGGTGATAAATTTCCAGTGAATGTAACTTTGAAGTAAGTCAAGGTAAAATTTCAGTCCATTAAGGGAAGAAATAATATAAGAAACGAATTCTAAATATATAAAAATTATTTTTCTCATATTTTTTCATTAGTTTCAGAGTAACAAAGAGGAGGAAAATGATTGAAATCTAAATTTGACTTATATTCATACATACCGCTGATTTCAACCGAAATGAAGCATTGATGAGGATGCAGCTTATGCTGGGCTCCGTTTGCTATTGGCTTTTCCACTTTTCCCCTAGATTGAGCTCAGCGACAGAATTGCTTGTCCCAACCTGGGCATCTAGTAACCTTGGGATAACTGTGACTCATTTCATTGCAGTGGGCGTATTTCCATGAAAGTCTATAGAAAAATCGATTATCTGAAAGGCTAATTTCTAATAACCTATTTCTCATGAAAATCTCACGAATGATAATCCTAGTTTCATTCATTCAATTCATAATTCATCTTAATATTTTAAAGTTCAGTGAATTCATTGTTGAATTTAACTGTATAATGATTTGAAATAAATATAGCAAAATTAAAGAAAAAATTAGTATCATGAGATTTCTTTTCTTATTATTAATTTCGAAGAAATGATCACCTACACTTACATCATTGTCTATCGAATGAAAATAGGTTATCTTCAGCTTTGAATATATTTAATTTTTTTCCAATCAATTCTCCAAAGATGGACTCGAACATCAGTGAGTTCGATTCTTATAGTCAATTATCAGTGTCATATTGCAACATGATTATACATGTAGCAATAAAACGCTGAATCAAATAGTATGTGAAGTAGGTTGAACTCATTAATGTGTTCAACTTCTTCACTGTAATTGTGAAATAATTGAATAATATTAAATGATGCTTATGGGGCATAACATTCCTCCCCCCCAGGGAAGAAAATTATTATCCCTGGTAATTTTCTCTCATTATAGATAAAAATATGCTTTATATAACTAAAATTTCACAATTTTCCTTTACATGTTTCACGTTTTAAAATAGTTTCTCATACATAAATTCTTATTTCATATATATTTTTTCTTTCTAACTTCTATTTTGAAAATTTTATATATATTTTTTTTTTTATTTGTCATAACTATTATCATTATTTCTCTTAAAATGAAAATATGTGCAGCATCAATAATTGCAATTGCAATCGAATTTGAATCAAGATTTCTATGATGAAAACTAGGGAGTCTCTGCTTTTCTCAGATCTTGATCGTCCAAAATGAAAATTCTTCGTCGATGTCTCTTCCATCGTTCAGTTGCATCTTCGTGTGGGATATTTCTATTGATAGTTTAGAAATTGTGTAAATGGGAAGAAATCAATTTGAGTTTATTGGCATCACTTGTTGTGTAAGAGCTATCGTGCACTTGGCCTTGATGTCATCGACATGGTCATTCTGCTGAATCAGCTCTACAATGAACTTCTGTGTCTTCAAGGCTGCTAAAAATTGCAAAATTAAGTAAATTGTAGACTGTAATTTTTTACTTTTTCTAACACGTCTGGTTACAGCTTCTTCAACAATCAATATTCGGATGTCTGTATAGAGAGTTGTTGAATCTGTATTAACTTTCACTATGGAAACCGAAATCAGAGTTTCTCTGAGTTCAAGTTCTTCACTTTTCTTCCCCCTTTTGAGATGAATGTTTCCTAACATTGAATATGAATTCGCACAATTATCTCGTTCATAATTTCTCATTGAATTACCAATTGAATTTTCGGATATAAATTCATGTGACTTGGATGGAATTCGCTGTCGTTTGAACTTGAATGTGCGTAGCTTTCGCTGACAGTGCACTGAAGGAAATAAAAACTTCTTCTGTCTCCAAATCGTTTCATTCGGTTTCCGTATTTCGGTGTGAACAAGTTCTCTAATTATTCGTAGCAAATTCAGTTCAAATATGATTTGTGCCATAAAAAAGTGTTCCATATGTGGTAGTGATCTGCACATCTGTGAAAACTGTCTCCAAACGGTCCGAACATCAGTTATTGTGAAGAATCCGTTTGTCCGCAAATCTGTTATTTGTGGACCCCAGCGAAAGGTGCATGGGCAATTAGGATCATCGAAACACCGTTTAATACAGCGTCGTCTTCGGGTATCAGCTCGTTGCTATCCTGGCTGTATCCGTTTTGATTGTGAAAATTTCCAATGTGTTGGAGCAAATGAAGTAGTAAGTCCTTTAATCTTGAATTTTTTCCATTTTCTTGAAAATTGAAAATTTTCCTTGTTGCAGGGCTTCACTCGCTATCCGCAAGATTTTTCTTCCACCATCCGTGAGTGGTGTCATAAAGAAGAAAATTTCAATCCTGCGAGAGTTACTCGTTCTTGTCGACTTCTGTCGAAACAGAAAATAGTGGTTCCTTGCCATCTGCCAGGTGCACGACAATTCATCGAAGAAGGATTGATCTCTCCCTATTGTATCTTGTGCTACGGCAATTATCATGGCGCGCCCGGATACGTTCCGTCGGATGAAGGAGAATGGAGAATTTATCTCAGCTATGGTCGTTTGGGTGCTCTCGTCGATCAGTCCGTTTTCAGTATTTTCTAGCTGCCTAGTCAGTGATCTCTGCATCCAACATGTTCCTTGTGTGAGAGCTTCATCTGGACCACATCTACCTTCCAAATTGACCGATAATAGTTCATTGATCTCAGTATTTACTTTTATCACATATATTTGTACTATCAAATCTATTTTTACTATTAAAAATAAATTGATTACTTGACTATCCTTCACGGTGTTCAATAGATCCTTCTCACAATTCACAAAATTAGCTGAATTGCCAGAATTAACTGAATTCCCAAAATTGACTGAATTTCCAAAATCAACTAAATTCCCAAAATTGACTGAATTCCCAAAATGAACTGAATAGCCAGAATTAACTGAATTCCCAAAATTGACTGAATTCCCAAAATTAAGTAAGTTCACAAAATTAACTATATTCCCTAAATTAACTGAATTCCCAAAATTATCCTTATCCTTTGTAACGCTATATTTGCACTACAGTATGTGATTTGTTTCAAACCGGTATCTCATTGGAATTTTGTATTTTTTTGATATATTTCATCCACCAAAACGGAGGGTCCGAGAAACGAGAAACTATATTTATTCATTTATTTGAACTGATTTATTTCGATTCCTTTTCCGCCTTGAATATTCCCGCTCTTGCCGGAGTTTCTCTTCACGATGGAAGGAGGTGCAAGCAGACGGACGGGGATCGTAGGAAACTGCTCAATCTAATTACCGATGCAGTTAAAGAAAATCAATACCGTTGGATTCGTCAACCCTATTGGTGGAAAACTTGAGGAAGTCAAGGATATCTGGAAACTGCAATTAATTGATAATAATCGATTGCCACAAATATTAATTAAAATATGATTATGGAAAATTATGTCGAATTTTCCACGTTAGATTTTAAGACTCACTCTTTTATCATAAATTTAATTACCGGATTTAAAGCAAAATAATACCGGCGATAAAAGAATAGAATTAACGTCATTGGTCAATGAATTTGGGAAGAGCCATCTGTGGTTTAATTTTCGACGCACGCCGGCATTTTCCCTCACTTTCCGTTTTGGTGGCAAATTGTACAGAGGTGATTTTCGCTGTGAAAAAAAATTATATTAATTACCGTTGCAATCAGCGATAATTATCGTTGCAATTGAAAATCTAAAAGATTTAAATTTACCGAGGATTTTTGGAGATTTACTGAGAATTGGGAGGAAGTTGAGAGCTACGAAATTTTGAGGCTAAAATCAACAACACTCCGGTAAGCGTGTGTTTATTCTCGGCAAATTAATTTGACATTTTTCTTTGTGTTAGCGTCGTTGCGACGCCGGTAACCACTATTTTCGGATTTTCCGTGGCGTGTTAGATTTTTTATTTTTATTAAATTTTTCGCGAAATTGAATTAACGCGATTTGTTAGTTAATTTTCTCGTTTCTCGTCAATTGATTTTTTCTTATTTCGGAAATTAATATTGTCGGGAATTTATGAAATTTATTGTGATTTTATTTTTGTTGGAAGATCGGCGTTTTAAAAAATTTTCAGCAATAATTTTCTCATTTTGACGATAAAAATCCTTTCATCATTATTATTTTTTTCTATCATTTTATTTCATTAACGACGATTTATTGTCGTATTTTTTTATTTATTCTAAATTAAATTCATTCATTGCTGAAATCATAAAGACGTGTTTTCATTGGACGCTGATCGTCCATGCGACTGTTCAGCATTAAGGTGCTTTTCGCGGGTAATCAGAATTAATTCGAATTTTGATTTTAGAATTTCTTGGCTATTTTTCTATAACGACATTTTGAATTGTGTTGTTAATCTTTGTTTTGTCGTGTTAATAAAAATTTTGTCGGGACTTTTGAATTAGTTCTGACTTTTCATATTTTTTTATTCTTATGATTATTAAATTTGATTGTATCGAATCATGATAAATGAATTGTGTGAAACTTTTCCGATAATAACGGCAATTTTTTATGAATGATTAAAGGAACTCAAATTCAGTAACGAATCATTTTTTTTTTATTTCTCATTGTAATTCTATTTCATTTTTTTTGCTTCCGAATGGAAGCATTGTAAACGCGATTTTTTTCGATCTCGAGATTTCATCGGAATATGACTCAGAATGTTCCAAAACGTCGAGAAATGACATTTTTAAAAAATGTCTGTATGTATGTGTGTGTGTGTGTGTGTGTGTTTGTGTGACAGATATCAGCTCATTGCTCCGGAGCGGTAATACTTGGTGACCTGAAAATTTAACAGTACTTTCTCTCCCCATGCAAATTGCTCTCCGTGAAATTTGAGCGAAATCGGTTTAGTACTTTTCAAGAAAAATCAAATTTTCGTAAAATCGTTTTTTCGATTTTTCTCCGCAAAAAATTGATTTACAGCCCCCACTCTCAGCGACGAGATTCATCTCATTTGAACTCACAATTTTCACTCGGGGTAAATTTTGCTGCGATTTTTCGTTTGCGGATAATTTTAATTACAGTGTTTTTTATCCTGAATTTTGTATACACGATAGCTCAAAAACTATTTGAGTTAGAGACTCCAAATTTCGTGGCTTTGTGCATCTGATAAACGAAAAAATTGGTATTGGAATTGGGCGAAATCGGTCCAGTAGTTTCTGAGATATTGCACAAAAACCATTTTATGAAAAGAGGTTATATCTCGAAAACTACTGGAGCGA
This sequence comes from Aleiodes leptofemur, assembly GCA_963942555.1. Classification (NCBI taxonomy): domain Eukaryota; kingdom Metazoa; phylum Arthropoda; class Insecta; order Hymenoptera; family Braconidae; genus Aleiodes; species Aleiodes leptofemur. The sequence continues at coordinate 11,258,611 of OZ012611.1, read as the reverse complement.
TTTCGCCCAAGTTCAGCTGAAAAGATTCATCTCAATGAGCCCCACAAATGGTGAGAATTTCAGAATTTGCAGAGGCAGTCTCTTGTAAGAGTTTTCGATAAATTAGTTTTTTCAAAAATCACGGTTTTTCTTAGCTTTCTCCCTAGGAACACTATTATTTTTTATTTCACCATTCGAAAGTAGACAATTTTTTCTACCAAATGAGTACATTTTCTTCTGACGACAATCGGAAAAGATAGGAATCCTATTTGAAATCTGAACTTCAGTTTTTAAGTTTTATCGTAGGATCTCAGTTTTCATCTAATATTGAAAATTTATGCATCATATGACATTATTGCAGTTTAATCGATTATTGTAAGCTAGGACTGTAGGTCCTAAGATTGCATCCTGAACAGATCGATACGGTCTGGAACAATATTCGTAGGAATGTTTAAATGCGTATTTGTCGTAAAAATGATGTTATTTTTTTGAGCAATGGAATACATGAATAACGATTTGATGCAATATTGATGAAATTCCATTCGGAAGCATTTTGCCAATTGAATTGGCAACATATTAAATGTCGCACAAGGAGTGGGGTTTGCCAGTAACGCACAAAAAGTGGCACTCCTGCTTGTTTTTAAAGAGCGAACGTTAAAAGAGATATCGCTCTAATTATATTTTTAAAACAAAAATTTATTTTTATTCCATTTAGAATCTGTATTCCTAGTCCAAAGATTTTACAGGTGGATTTTGGAACCCAGCCACCTCCGTGGTCATTAGAATTTTCGGAATCCTTTTGTTGCTGACTAGTCGGATATTCACCTGGGAATTATTTTGATTCAGTATTTTTTTTTCTATCGTCATTCTTTTGATTTTTTATTTCGGACGAAAGGTCGTCCTGGACAGTCACACAGAGACTAGTGGACCTTATATTAATCATGTTCAGGATGATAATTGGATCCAGTGTGTATCGCTCTCTGCTTTGCGAACTAGAGATAAGATATATAAGATTTATTACAAACTTTATAGGGTACAGTCCCTTTAGCCGGAGGGGACCGGTCACAGAGGGTAATTACATATTTGAGAGATCGAAGTAGCATACAAAAATGATAATAAGATGAAATTGTTGGTGTTCATTCAATACATAAGTTCATAGAGGCACTTTTTTGTTATTAATTGTGGTATAATTAGTTTGATTTAAACTCTAGGGTGTCTTAATGGAAATACTTAGGCTACATACGTATTATCACAGAAACAGGAACAAGCGTTATTTTTTTTATATTTTTTCTATCATCATAAATAATCAAGAGAAATACAGAAAACGTATCAAAATTGCTCAATCAAAATGTCCGCAGTTTTGTTCATTGGTCGTATACTTCAGCCCCCTGTGAGATAAGGAACTTTGTGATGAGTTGATCATTTTTAACAAATAGATTTTTAGCGCGTGTCAGTGAATCGTCCCTGAGACTCGTAGCAGAAGACATGAAATAAAAAAGAGCTTGTGACGAGTGAGAAATCACTCGTCAACTCAATCCAGCGTAACGCGGTTATTAAGAGTGGAGGACTCCACTTCCTCATCGAAGTATTAAAGGTAGATGAGGGGAGCGGGGGGGGGGAATTATCGAAAATTCGCGTAGGGCTTGGCACCTTCGCGAACCGTTACTCGTATGGGAGTTATGGAACCGTAGTGTCATAGAGTCGAAGAGTGATCGTCAAGTAAAGAAAACTGTAATGAAATAAAAAGTACAAAGTGAAGTAAAGTTGAGTTACGTCGAGTATCGTCAAGTCGAGCCCAGTCAACATCGTCAAAGAGTCCAGTAGCATCAGGAGGATAGTTCAAAGTCTAGTCCAGTCAAGTTTCATTATCTTCAGGTCAGATCCACCCGCTCTCACCACCCTCCTGGCCCCTTTATTTAATAGTAGCGTCGAGTCATTTTGTAAATCAACGTCAAGTCAAGTTATTTAATGTGAATAGAAGTACTTCATTTGCTAATTTAACCATTTGCATCATTCATTACTGCCTCAATCCTCTTCAGTAACGTCTAGGACGCAAAGAGTATCGTCCCCCTTCCCCCCTGAGATCAAAGCTAGCCGAATTGTTGGTCATTTGGTATTTTTATTAATTCTGACCAGCTGGCACCCAATTTAGAGTATCGTCAAAGTAGAGTCAATAGTAAAATTCAAGTTTTTCTAAATGGAAATTGCGTCAATCATCACAAGCTTTCGTATCATTTTTGTTAGCACTTAGAAGGAAATTCAGAAAATCGTGACCAGTGGAGCCTTTGAGCCGAGAAAGGATGAATTTGGATCGAGGAACATCGTAGAATGGGCATTTTTGGATAATGTGCTGGATAGATTCATTGTCCCCACTGTCGCAGAACTGACAACACTCAGAAGGATTGATTATAAAGAGGTTCTCATCAATAATGAATCAACAGTTGTAAGGATTGGTCAGTCGGACTTGAGTTTTTATTCTAAGAATAGATAATGGGCACCTGGCCCACAAGTACTCGTTGTTAAGGCTACCCAGGGTTCTAGTGATAGGGAGCTTGTGTGGGATTGCATCCCAGTACTTCAGGTTTTCTGTGATGAGAGATACTTTTAGGTCATCGAGTATTTTCTCTTTGCAAAGCAACCAGTCATTGACATTATGGTTTCCCCAGAGCATCCCGAAACCTGAATCATCCAGAAAACTTTTAAGTCTCAAGCTCCAATTGAATTTATAGATTTTTTTCGGGTTCCTCAGAGGATCAGGGTTCCTAGCGAGTTCCACCATCTGTAAATAGCACTTCTTCGGTAGTCTGTTGTCAGACATTTTCAGGATTTTAATTACGTAGTTCAAGGTGGCAGATAACACATAGTATTTCACAGGAAGTAGGCCCAGTTCCACTCTGAGAGCCGCATGTGAGGTATTTTCAGGTAAACGCAATAATTTTTGGAAAAAGTCGGATTGGGCTGATTCTAAAGCTTCAAAATAGTCGAGGGCCCAGGCCGGGGAGGCATAGAGAAGAATGGCTCTGGAGATAGAATCAAATAATTTCATCATACTTGGCAAGGAGTCAGCCTTGGCCTTGGCAAGAATCCCCAAGACCATTCCATTAGCCTGTAAGGACTTCTCAATAGCATGCTGAGTTGCCAGGAGACCCATGGATGAACAGCTGATAGGTACTCCAAGATATTCGTAGCAAGGTACAATCTCCAATTCTTCGTTATCATAGAAAAATTTCAGCGAAGGGCTGAGTCGTCCGCCTTCTCTAAAAATCATGACCTTGGTTTTCTCAGAGTTCACCGTAAGACCATTCAGTACACAATAGCAGTGTAGAGCATTTAGGAGTTTTTGAAGCATCATCTTGGTTTGTGCCAAGATAACAAGATCGTCAGCGTAAAGCAAAAGGAGCACATCGTCATGTCCATCAATGTTCACTCCAGGAAATCCTTGATTTTTCAGATACTTCTCAATATCACAGATAAATAGAATAAAAAGAAGTGGACTCAACGATTCCCCCTGCAAAACACCAGCTGAAACCGGTATCGGCTCAGTGAGAAGATCGGCAGCCTCGACACAGACATTGGCGTCATCATATAGAGACTTAAGTATTTTTATGAGTTTGGGGGTCAGGCTGAGGTTCAGAAGCTTGGGCCAGAGTCTATGGTGAGGTACAGAATCGAACGCCCGTCTGAAATCGACGAATGCGCTAAATACCTTTCTAGATCCGAGTCTGAGTTGGAGTTGAACAGCAGCTAATAGTACAAAGACCTGATCCAAGCAGCTTCTTTCCGGTCTGAATTCCCCCTGGCATTCTCCCAAAATTTCCTCCTGATCAGCCCAGATTTGAATCCGGTCTCTCAGTATTTGTCTCAATAGTTTTGTTAAACAATTACACAACGCAATGCCCCTGTAGTTCAACGGGTCAGTTTAGTCGCCCTTTTTGTAAATCATAGTGAGAGAAGCAGAACCCCAAGATTCTGGAAGGCGTTCAACTTCCATGATTTTAATAAAAAGAACTTCCAAGTAGAGTAACCAGTTTGGGGGGAGGTATTCAATAAACTCGTTGCCGATGTCATCGGGTCCGGCTGCCTTTTGGCTTTTCAATGTTCTAAGGTTTTTTAAGATTTCTTCACTTGTGAACGGTGTGTCTAGAGCGGGATTTGTATATGTGGAAAAAGGAATATGAAGGGGTACTCTAGGTGGAGTGATATTATTGTAAACTTCAAACCATTGTTCAAGTGATATACGATGAGAAATACCGGAATTCTTTTTTAGTTTTTCAATTACGCTCCAAAATTCTCCCGAGTTCTTAACATTAGCTAACATATTCTTAATCTCTTCAGAGTGCTCTTCCTTTTTCCTTTTTAGCAAATTTACATAGCTTTTTTTCGTTACCGAGAAATTCATGCCTGCGTCACTATCAAAGTGCGAGGCCTCATATTGGAGTAGATGTTGAGCTAGTTTTTTTTTAGTGTTCCAGCATTCCTCATCGTATCACTCATTTCTTTTATTTGAGGCTCTTTTGGTTGTTGGCCCCGATTTTCTGATCAAATTAACCCGTTACGCAGCTTCTTTAATAACTGATTTCAAATTGTTGGATTTGTGGTCCAAACTCGCACTTGTAAAATCTATTTCAGTTCTTTCAGATGCATACAGTACTCGTGTATATTCTTCACGCCTCCCCTCATTCCAGCAGAGCTTGGTGAGCCCGGGCTGGTCAGAGTTATGCCCGGAGGTTGAGCACTTATTGGAAAATTTAATGTTAAGGTGATCGAAAAATGATCTGACAATGTGGGGTAAAGAAGAACTTCAAAATAAAACACTAGACTCAATCCAGAGGCACTGACCCACGTGAAATCAACCAAGCTACTACCGGTAGGGGAGGTGAATGTTATTTTCCCAGGGTAATCACTCACCGAGCGACCATTCAAACAGTAGAGATTATTAACTTCCATAAAATTCAAGAGTGTTGGACCACGGCTACAGTGGTTATTATTATAGATGCTTCTAATTGTGTGTAGGCTACTGTTATTATTGAACACTTCTGGAATTTCCCCAAACCCCCCAAGATGGGCATTAAAATCTCCCCCCATAATGAGGTGAGCGTCCGGATAGTCAGAAGAGAACTCGTCTAACAAAATTTGTAGCATATATAGAGCTGGCTGAATGTCAATTTTTGGAATAAGGTAAATTGTACCAACAATGAAAACTAGGTTATTGATAACAAACTTGATAAAAATCCAGTTCTCAGATTTGTGAAGTAATTCTGGAGTACCACAAGAATTGTGCACCAGGACGAGAAGCCTAGCTGGCTCTTTCCCTCGTGTAAATCTTGACGGCAGGAGCCCAGAATGGTTGGAAATTGGTGAGATAGTTAGGTAGCTTTTTCCACTCGTGCTGTACATGGGTTTCTGTGACTCCAATGAATAAGAAGTCATTTGGGTTTTTGAGTTGGCAAAGATTTTTGTTTGCACCTCTGACATTCCAAAAAGTTATTCTTTGCTTATGCTCACAGGCTGGAGATTCGCCAGATGTTATGGGTCTATTGGTGTGATTGGACCCATTGGAAAAAAAGAGGATCCTTGATTTGATCAGTTCCGCTTAGGGTCTTGGTCCAGTCGGATAATTTGGTTTTCAGTCTCGTTCCAAATGAAATCACGCCCATCGATCTTAGTTTGCCAAGTCCAACTTTGACTGTGTGATTTTTTTCTCTTGCCCCTCTAGCGATTTCTATCAATTTGGCTTGGATGAACCTTTCCTTTTTTGTGAGGTCCCCCTCAATAAAAATTTGCTTATTCTTCAGAACCTCCTTCTTTTGACTCAAAATTTTCTATTTGTCCGAGAAACGATTCGATTTAACTAGAAAGGACTTTTTTTCTCTACCCATTGGTTTGACCTCATTAGAAGGTTGTGGGTCTAAATGGAAGTGACCACTGAGGAAGGTGTCAATATCTGCTTGTAAGCTAGAGGAGTGAGGGGAGACTTGGAGCCCACGTATAATTATATTGGATTTTCGGAGCAATTTTTCTTGGAATTCAATACTTCTAGTTAAGTCATCAATTTTGTTTGACAGCGTGGTTGTCAGGTGGGTATCAGTGAGAGGATTAGCAGATCGCACCTCCTTCATTCCAGCTTCAAGATCATTCAGCCTTTCCAGCGTGTCAGGAGGAGACTGCGAATTTTGAATTTCTTGTATAAGGTGCAAAAGCGTAAAGGTGCTTTCAAAGGTGCTTTGCGAACTATGTTGCGTGGTTTCGAGGCAAATGATACGAGTGATATTGAAATTTTGAGAGAACGTTTTTCGTGTGCGATTTTGCAACCTTCGAATTCGGATATCATGTGGACCGAAGAAGACATGGTGACGAATCCGATGACTTCAACGACATCTTCGAGTGAACAGAATATACCAAGTCGCGAGGGAATTAAAATAAATCAAATTTCCAAGTAACGGCGAGTCCAGGAAGTTCGACTTCGACTACGCAATCGAATGTCAATCCTATCGCTAGTACAGGACTCGGGAATTTGAATGCGTCCACTCTCAATTCGACAGTTTCAGGTTTACCATCAGCTTTTCAGGCACTTTTGAATCGTGTTGCAATTTGTAGACACGCTTGTGGAATGGGAGATGATGAGTTGTTCCGTGTGATGCCGCTTCTGTTAAAGAGCATTGCAATGAACTGGTCGTTGGAACATCAAAATTCATTTCGGAATTATGAAGAGTTTCAACGGGACTTGATTCATCGTTTTTCAGATCCTGAAATGGATAAATGTCGTATTATTCGCGACATTATCCGGCGGTCTGGCGCTGTGGATATAGTCAATGATTCACACGCGGTAGACTCGGGTTCGATCCCCGCCGGTGACACTGGTGAGATCTAACCAGTACAAAAAGTCTTGATCAGTCGTTAAATACGCCAATCTAAGGTGTCAAAACACGACGTTAAATAATATAAATAAAAAAAATAAAAAAACAGTTCGCGACATTATTGTTCGTCCACAAGGCGAGTTGGAGCGTGGTTCAGATTATGTCGACAATGTGAGATTGATGTGGAGTCTTCCCGGAGATGAGAATTTTTCGGAGGGAGCAAGATTAGATGTCGCGTATTTCAATTTATGACACGAATACATTCAAGTTATTGCTCGAAGTGAATTTCGGACATTTGAAGAGTTTGGTGAACTAGTCAGAGATTATGATCGTCGTCGTAATCTACCTAAGCTCTCTGTTCCGCCGAATGTGAAGCGTAATGCTGGTAATCAAGGGCCGCTGGGTGATGAGATTAACGCCGTCAATTTATCGATGACTAATAACAATTTTTTGGAGAGTAATAGGGCACCGGTGCCACCTAAGAAAAAACGAAAAAGTCAGAAGTCTGGTTCTACCGGTGCAAATAAAGAAAATTCTGCTGAGATTAACGTGAACGCAGTAACGACTGTTAGACCACTGAATAACGGTGGAAATTCAACTAAACGTTGTTATGGTTGTGGACAGGCTGACCACCTTCGTAGCCAGTGTTCGAGTGCTACTTCGTAACAAGGCGTTCGTTGTTTTGGTTGTGGTCGTCCTGGAAAGATTGTAAACACCTGCACTCCGTGCAAAGCACGTCCTGAACAGGGGAACTTCCAGGAGAGTCAGTAGATGGTCCCGTACTGATTCGTTATCCTTCAGGGGTCGAGTTTTTGGATGACGATAATTTGACGAAACAATCAGTTGGTTTGTTTGAAGTACAGCAGAATTGTTTGGATTTATCGATCCCAGTTTTAGTTGTTACGAGTGTTGCATCAAATTTAACATCAAGTATCGAACCAATTAATGGAATTGAAGTAGATCTACCTCGTGTCGAGATTAATCAATGTTCGATTCGAGAGTCATTAAATTCACGGATCTATCTGCCAATTTCGATCGGACTGGCGAGTTTTTACGTGTTGTTCGATCCGGGTGCACAGGAATCTTGTATTCGTAATGTACCGGCAGATTGGATTAAACATTTGGGTCTTGAGGTGTCTTGGACTAATGAACCATCAGTTTCGATGGCGAATGGTAGTCAAGAGACCGTACATGGTAGCGTCGTCATTCCAGTCGATATCAAAGGCGTTATAAAGAATGTCGAATTTTGGATTATGCCTGGGTTAACACAGAGCATGCTACTTGGTATCGAAGCATTCGGGATTCTTTATTTAGGTTTTGAGAATCATACGAACAGCTGGTGGTTGTATGATCAGGGCATTCGATACCCTATTGAGACTCGAGATAATAATCCACCGGTGGAGATCACGGGTTTATAAGAGATCTCTGACGAAGAATTGAAGCGTCAAAGAATTGAAACTCTTGTTAAGAAATATCATTATCGGCGTACTAAAGAAAATGCTTTTACGTCCCTTACGGAACATGATATTATTATTCCGCGTGATCTCCGCCCATAAGGCAGCGAGCTTATCCGATTACACCGCCTGTTTTATCGGCAATGAGGGAACAATGTGACAAACTTATTGAGATGGGGGTTATTGAACCATTCAATAGCCCGTGGAGTAATCAGGTGGTAATGGTTCGTCAGAGAGATGAGTATCGAATGTGTATCGATTTTCGAAAATTGAATAAAATAACGAAGAAAGATGCTTATCTGGTTCCGAATTTAACAAGTATTCTGGATAAATTACGTTCCGCGAAGTATATTACGACGCTTGATTTGAGAAAGGCTTATCATCGAGTCGCGTGAAGCCAACGGTGTCGTGAATATACAGCATTTTTAGTTCCGGGAAAGCGTTTATTCCAGTACGTGGGTATGTCGGTCGGGTTAACTAACGCTCCGGCGACATTCCAAAGAATGATGGATCAGGTTATCACACCTGATCTAGATCTGTTCTCGTTAGTGTATCTCGATGACATTATTATCGTCACGGAAACTTACGAAAAACAAATGAAAGTACTGGAAAAAGTTTTGATCGAATTACAAGACGCGAAATTAGAGATTAATTCCGATAAATGTGTATTTTGTAGTCAGTCGGTTCAATTTCTCGGATTCATTGTTGATGCAGATGGATTACATGTCGATCCTAGTAAAGTTTCTGCAGTTTTGGATTATCCGGCTCCTCGGAATTTGACGCAGTTACGGTGTTTTCTTGGAATGTCGGCTTGGTATCGTCATTTCATTAAAGATTTTTCGACGATTGCAGAACCGCTGCATCTGCTTCAGAGAAAATCAGTTATTTGGCAATGGGGTCATGATCAACAGCGTGCTTTTGACATTTCAAAGATGGCGTTAACTACCACTCCAGTTTTATCGTTTCCGGATTTTAACGCACCATTCGAACTGCATACGGATGCGAGTGCGTATGGTCTTGGTGCAGTTTTCTATCAAAAGATCGAGGGTGCTGATTGTGTCGTTGGTTTTGCTAGTCGAACGATGGAGTCCGCTGAAAGGAATTACTCGGTAACGGAGAAAAAATCTCTTGCGGTAATTTGGGCCGTTGAATATTTTCGCCCGCTATCTTGAAGGTTATCACTTTACCGTGGTTACAGATCACAGTAGTTCACATTGGTTACACAATCTCAAAAATCCAGCTGGTCGTTTGAGCAGGTGGGCATTGGGGTTGCAGAATTACGATTACGATATTGTTCATCGAAAGGGTACCGAACATCGTGTACCCGATGCATTATCGCAGATGTTTGAGGATGAGTTTCTCGACCAAGAAATTTTGGGAATCTGTGTTACGAACGTTGAGTCGAATGAACCAAAAGTTCATACAAAGACATCTGACGATGTTAGTGATTTTTGGTACAGTACACGTTTTGTTGATGTCGAGAAACATCCGAATAAGTGGTCTGGTTGGCGGATCAATTATATCGCTGTTGGGTGAATCCAATTATTGATACCATGGCTGATGATTTAGATGCATGGAAATTAGTACCAGTACGTGGTTCACAGGAGACTATTATTGGCGAAAATCATATTCCACCGACTGCTGGCCATTTTGGTATTGAAAAGACATTAGCTTGCGTAGCTTTGTCGTATTATTGGCCAGGAATGTCTAAAGATGTTGAGGAATTTGTGCAAAGTTGTGTCATCTGTCACACTTGCAAAGTACCGCAGCAGAAACCTGCTGGGTTGATGGGTCAACGTTGTATTCAAGAACCTTGGTATTTTGTGGCGACGGACATTATAGGTCCATTTCCGCCCTCCAAAAATGGTTATCGATATTGGCTCGTTTTTCAAGATATCTACTCGAAGTTAATTGAATTGGTTCCACTAAGACGTGTGGAAGCATCGGCGATTTTGAAGTCGTTTGAAGATGTTATCGTTCATCGTTATGGCGCTCCAGTTGTTCTTTTAACGGACAATGGAACGGAGTTCTCGAATAAGAAGATGCGCGAGATGGCCAAGAATTTTGGTATTGAACATGTAACGACACCACCTTATCATATACAGGCGAATCCTGTGGAACGGGTTAATCGCGTTCTGAAAAGTATGATCATTTGTTACATTAGTCAAGACCATCGTGAGTGGGACGTTCATTTATCGGAGTTTAGATTCGCGTACAATTCCGCTCATCATAGTACTTTGAATATGTCGCCCGTGTTTCTTAATTACGGACGTCAGTCTAGAACTCCTTTGTATTTCCGAAAATTAGCGGAGAAAGACGCACCAATACCGGTTCCAGAAACAAAGTCGTGGTCGAAACGCATGGTGAGAATGGCCGAATATTACGACTCGATAATTGATGATTTAGATAAAGCCTTTGCGCAACAATCTCAATATTATAACACTCATCATAGAGAGGTGTATTACAATGTCCATGATAGAGTCAGACGTAAGATTCAGCAATTTTCTAACGCCGCTAAAGGTCAAGCTGCGAAATCGTTCGGAAAATACTCTACTGAAATTTACCGTATTTCGAATGTAGTATCATCACTTGTCTATGAAGTTGCGAATGATGATGGCATCGTTGCTGGCCGTCATCATGTCAAAGATTTAGTATTAGTAAAATCTGCATCGGAGGAAAATCCGGTTATGATCGACGATGATGAATGAAAAATTGGAATTCTAACGATTCGTTTATTTTATTTTATCATTTGACTGTTTTCGTTCATTCATTTTTTTTTTCATTATAGTTTATTGATTTGCGAGAAATTTTGATTTCAGGTTTTCTTTCCGTGTGTGTTTTAGTAACGATGTGGCCCTTTGTGTTCGAACCAAAAGAACAGGCCAAGTTTTTCTCGTTGTTGGATGCTATGGCAATGCTAAATTTCAAAGAGGACTACGAAGTCTTGTTGGGTCTCCAACGGAAGATGGAATTGATGGTTGCAAAGGCCATGCGTAAAGCCTGCAGCCAGTTAATGATTACCGCTACAGCATGCACCACGCGTTCCATGTCGACGCAAACGAATTTTGCAAAAATTTCAAGAGGCACAGCGACGGATACCGTCATTTGTAAAGATTTTTCCTGTCAAGTATCACCGAAGATTATCGACGATGACATGGAGGCGTTACTTGCGTTTTCAGTGAATGAAATGCCGAAACAAAAACCGGTGCTCAAGATTGAGCTCTGCCCTTTGATTTCGAAGAAGCAGGCTGAGCTCAATGCTCATCATCTCGCTGATCAGTGGGCCAAGAAATCGGAGTTATGGGCGGAGACGTGTGATGTGCGTTATTGCTTTAACTGTCGCTCTCCAAATCATAACGCCGGACGTTGCCTAATGGAGCCGCGTGGTACATTTTGTGGGTGTTGCGGCACACGTGGTGTTTATGGCGATATTTGTCCCTATTGTTTTCCGGCTAGGTATCGTTTAACGCCGTCATGTTGGTACCGTAGCCAGAAGAAACCATTCCCAAAGAAGTAATTAGTATCGGTACAATGAACAGGTCTCGGACTAATTATTTATCGTGGCTTGCGCTCCAAATATCGATTATTTTTTTAATTATTTTTTTTTATATATCGCTGCGGGTTCAGCAAGAAGCAGTATTTTTTTTTATCATATCGCTGCCTGAAATTAAGCATTTCCTTTTGTATGTTTTTTCATAAATTTTTTTTCTGTTGGCTGTTGCGCAGCATGAAGCAAAGAGGGGGTGAGGTCTCGGACCAATTTTTTTTGTATTTATTTTGTTGCCGAGGAGTACCGGCAAAATGAATAAGAGTTAAATTGTCTCTGTGACTTATTATTGTTTCTCTGCCATATTTGTTGGTGATGGTTGTGTTTGTGTTAAGGTTTTCAAATAAATTTCGAGTTTCTTGGAAAATCCGTTAATGGTGGTTATTTGGCTAGGTTTGCCGAGGGTTCTCCACCGCTTCCGGTCTGGGGGGAGTTAGTTGTAACGCCATATTGGCACTACAATATGTGATTTGTTTTAGACCGGTATTGCGTTGGAATTTTGTATTTTTTTAATATATTTTATCCATCAGAACGGAAGGTCCGAGAAAAGAAAAACTATATTCATTTATTCATTTAAGGGTGTACTCTAGTTTTTCGGGTCGGAAAAAGACCGATCTTTCGGAATTTTTATTGAGAATGCTATGGAAGATATGAATATGAAAATGAATAGATATGATGAATGAAGTCTTCAAATAGGAAAAAAAAAATTTTTCATCTATTATGTCCGAGTTCTGTATACAAAATCCATTGCTTAACCTAACGCTGTAATTTTGAGGCCGCTCGGCTACCACACGATTTCTCGACAACGGTTTATCTGATACGAAAAAATCGAAGTGCTTTCGATTCGGTATGATAGTGGCTACGGATTGAACCATCAAAATATCAATTTTCAGCTAATTTTGTTAATTTTATCTGTAAAAAATCAAAACAACTGGAAAAAAGTTCTTATTTTTCACTGTTTTTCATTTTAAAAAAATAGCAAAAATCAAAATTTTGACTTGATAGAGGTTCAACTTGTAATTTTCTATGTGTAGAATACGTGCTGTGAATTTCAGAAGGATCGGCCCACTGGTTCTGGAGAAATCGTGTGGGAGGTCCGAAAAAAGTTATTTAGAGAAAAACGCATTTTAAGTTGTTTTAAACAAGATTTCTTTTACATTGAACGAGAAATCATGAAAAAATCTTACCCAAATTCACCCTGTGATATCTGCACAATGTTCTTAGATGCATATGAGGTATTCCACGTGAAAACGGCGAACTTTTTCCCTGACCCCTGCCAATTTGGTTCAGTTTTTTATGTATGACTATATCAAGTTCAAGAGACAGCCTGAAACTTTTCCAGATTTTTCTACATAACACTTGTTGAGAAAAAAAAATTTTTACCTAAAAAAAACGCCCAAATTTAAGAATCTGAAAAAATTCCCAAAAATACGTAATTATGTGTAGAAATTTTCAAACCGTTGTCCAGAGTGGAAGTACGATTCTTTCTGTGTTTTACGAGCCATTAATGTTGAAATAATTTTGCAAAATTCGAGAAAAGTTCACTTTGGGCAGATATTTTGATATTTTGGTACCAGAACCGAATTTCCTTGCCATTTTCTAAATAATCAAACTACAAATATGAATTTCAATCAGCTAGCAGCTGAAAAGACCTGCTATTCATTTGAATTCAAAAGATCTTACTTTACTAACTCGATGGCATTTGACTTTGCCCCTCTACGATTTGTTGAATTATTTTTCGAAATATTCAATCTGCAGAAAAACCTACTCCCATTTTGTTCCACTCTTTGCAAACCAGCCAGTCTCTCGGAGAAAATTCATGGTCGCGTTTTTAGAAAAGAAACGCTCGTACTTGAGGAAAAATTTATTTTACAGGAATTCACGGAATGTCAAGATCACAGAACAACGATTCTGAGTTATAATACATAGTAGGAGTATTCATTCATTTGTTTTGTTTGATATTAGAAGACAGTAATTCGATGTCATTTTTGTTCATAAAAAAAAAGTCAATTGTCTTCCAAAATCTTATGAGGTCTGTGGTCTTCACAAGCGGAAAATGACTCCACAAAAATAATTCCATCTGCTTGAAGAGGTGCACAGTGGATCTTCTGAGTTCCCGGTATTGGTCTGCCAATTTCATACTGATTCTCGAGCATGTCCTTCGCTACGTCGTAATCTCCCTTCGGAGAAAATTTGACTACGATATTCGGCAAATTGGTTGGTTGAGAAGCCCAGTTGAATAATTCTTGTGGAGTCGTGATTTGACGATCAGGTGGTAGTTGTAAGCTCGCACGAGCAGCCATCCTCTTGACAGTACCACCAACGCCATCACAGCCTCCTTTGCCATGCGCAGTCGGGAAATAATGCTTCTCTGCGTAGATGCCGAAATCAGACTCATAATAATACACGTTGAGAATGTTTTTATAATTCTTAAACTGCTGTGGTGCACCATCGGAGCAGTAATAGATTTTGGAAACATTCGCATCAATCGATTTTATGAAGTCAGTTATCATTTTGGAAAATACGTGAACGGTGATTGAGTCGTGATTTAAGCAATCGAATATAATGACCAAACTTCTGTGATCGATAACATCTTTGCTTTTGAAGTAGACGACAACTGGATATATTGTGTCCTGGTTATTGTTCCAATAGAACCCTGGAGCTGCTTTTTGCACAACAAACGCGTAGTTTTCGGCAAAGTCACACTGAACCAGAAATTCCTCATCTTTGAGAGATACTCTCACCAATTTCATGAAAGTTGATTGTGCTTTCGCGATGAAAGAATGTGACAAAAGAGTTTTGACTTCCTCACAAAAATCAACAACGAAATCCGATGTTTCTGTGACGGCCGTTTCGAAACTTGTACGAGGCGTTGAAACCCAATGTTTATACGTGATACTGTCAATTCCATTTGGGTATAGTATTTCATCAAGATAGTGACGCAAAACCTCGATTCCTGGACAAGCAGTGCACGTTCCAAAGCAACACTCTGGTAATGACCTGGAACATGTTATGAAGTCCACTCAATCAGTGTAGTGATTCAATGGTCGGGAATCCTTCGTGAGAACTGGTAATTGACTTCCCATAAAAAAAAGAAACGTAGCAGGATATTCCTTCATATGTACAACAAAATTCACAGAATAATCAACACTGATTCTAGACAACAGAAGCAATCAATCATTGATCAAATTTTAAGCTCTTACCCAGCATCATTAATTTCACGTTCTGGTGGACTGAACATACACAAACTGTATGGGTACCACTAGCTCCTGCTGGCACACAATGCTTAGGACGTAAGACTATTTTTTGGCACGCTTTTCCGGGATCCTATACACTTTATGACTACAATAATTATTTGGGCACGGATATTGACTGCCGATGCCTCCCTAAATTTAATCGGGACCTAATTCTCAAAATTTATACTGTAACTTGACAAAAAAATTCAGCAAACTCGATCATTAAGGCACGGATCTGATCCGCTGATGCCACCTGATATATATTCGGGCCCTTTGTTCTCAAAAAAATCTATCAGTGAGTCAAAGGATTCAATTATTTACCCAAAGTGAATTTTTCTCGAATTTTGCAAAATTATTTCAACATACAATTACGTATTTTTGGGAATTTTTTCAGATTTCTAAACTGGGCGTTTTTTTTTAGGTAAAAATTATTTTTTCTCAACAAGGGTTATGTAGAAAAATCTGACAAAATTTTGGGGTGTCTCTTGAACTTGATATGATCATACGAAAAAAACTGAACCAAATTGGCAGGGGTCAGAGAAAAAGTCTCCCGTTTCCACGTGGAATACTTCATATATATTTGAAAAATGTTTTTAAAAAAATGTAGAAAAAAAAAATTTCAAATCAGAGTCCATCCTTGAACTGATTTATTTCAATTTCTTTTCCGCCTTGAATATCCCGCTCTTGCTGGAGTTTCTCTACACGATGGAAGGAGGCGCCAGCAGACGGACGGGGATCATAGGAAACTGCTCAATCGAATTACCAATGCAGTTAAAGGAAATTAATGTCGTTGGATTCTTCAACCCTATTGGTGGAAAATTTGAGGAAGTCAAGGATGTCTGGAAATTGCAATTAATTGATGATAATTAATTGCCACAAATATTAATTAAAATACGATTATGGAAAATTATGTCGGAATATTTGACGTTAGATTTTAAGACTCATTCTTTTATCATAAATTTAATTACCGGATTTAAAGCAAAATAATACCGGCGATAGAAGAATAGAATTAACGTCATTGGTCAATTAACTTGGGAAGAGCAACCTGTGGCCTAATTTTCGACGCAAGCCGGTGACCCCCCCCCCCACTTTCCGTTTTGGTGGCAAATTGTACAGACGTGATTTTCGCTGTGAGAAAGCATTATATTAATTACCGTTGCAATCAGCAATAATTATCGTTGCAATTGAAAATCTAAAAGATTTAAATTTACCGAGGATTTTTGGAGATTTACGAGGAATTGGAAGGAAGTTGAGAGATACGAAATTTTCAGGCTAAAATCAACAACACTCCGGTAAGCGTGTGTTTATTCTCGGCAAATTAATTTGACATTTTTCTTGTGTTAGCCTCGTTGCGATGCCGGTAACCGCCATTTCCGGATTTTCCGTGGCGTGTTAGATTTTTTTATTTTTATTTAGTTTTTCGCGAAATTGAAGCAACGCGATTTGTTAGTTAATTTTCTCGTTTCTCGTCAATTGATTTTTTTTCATTGCGGAAATTAATATTGTCTAGAATGTATGAATTTTATTTTGATTTTATTTTTCTTTCATTTCAACGCAGCACGAAGAGTTAAACCACTAAACCGGGTTTACTTTGTCTTGTTGCATACTCCCCTTCGCTTATTAATCCACATTTATAGCAGATTAATCAGCGCATCTATCATATGAGAATTCCCTCTTTTCAACACCATTTTTAGCAATCCTATCTTATTTTCAGAACTTCAACAAAGAGCTTTTCATTTGAAAACTGGAATCGGACATATACCGGTAATCACTTCTCATCGGATAATAGACCTAACACCTCATAATTAAAGAAATATTATTAATTATAAGAAAATTTGAAAACGTATGGTTAGCTTTTTATGCCTTATAAGGAGAAAATTATGAGAAATAGAAATGATAATTAAATATACTGGATGACGTCATCATGGGTCGTTCTTGGATTCACTCTTGCTGTCTTGACCATCCCACTCGAGCTTGTCTCCGTCGTTAGATACAGAAGTTTTTCTGCTTGCAGCACTCACTGATTTGAATCTCATTATAATTTAACCCAATGCTATCCACTGATGAGTTTGAGCTGTGTGATTCACGTACATCCTTTTCTAGGCTTTCAGCTGGTACATCAACACCTCCAGCAGTCGTTCAATTGATAGCTTCTGCAAAAACCTGGTCAATCCAATCAGCTCCTGTTTTATCTGAGCTGTGCCAATCGACCTGGAGATTTAGTACCACCAACTCTGGTCCCGAGTTCTCTTCTAGCTGTATTCCGTTTTTTTCATTAACGAACACGTATCGCTTCTTCTTTCGAGAGTCTCCACCCGGATCCCAGTCCAAATCTTCTTCGTGGACAGCTTCATTGATCATTAGTGATTGAGCATGACCCTCCTCCATTCGGGCATTCAAATTCCGTGCATCAATGCATGTCCTTAGCCTACCGTTCAGCTTCCTCACTGACCCCAACGAATTGATGAATCCAGGTGGAGTTTTGGAAATTACCTGTTGTTTCTGGATAATTTCTTTGATTTCAGATATCATCGGTACCTCAGGGACTGGATAAGTGCGAGCTTCCTGATCGCGGATTATAATCTCGTGTCCGTAACCCTTGATGAATCCTGATTCCTTGGTGAATAGTTTTGGATATTTTTCAGCCAGCTTTACCAAAATTTCTTTCTCAATTTTAAATTCCAGCAAAACTTGAATTTCAACTGGGATGCATTTATTGCCAAATTCCCCGGTCAGTTGTGTGACAGGGAATGGAATTTGATTGAAACATACACCAGTGTCCTTCAGTGCTTCCAATGTTCCTGGTAAAATAACTGATACATCTGCTCTCATATCAATCAGTGCTCCGTACTGATTCTCTTCAATCTTCACCAAGACTCTTGATGATCTTCCAGAACTGCCGAACATTCGTCCCAATGCCTTGGTTTGTTCGGGTTTAGGATAATTTATCATTGCGATAGAGTTCCTATCATTCAGATTTAAATGATCAGGCTCCCTATCATCTTCGAAGTCAGGACCAGTTCTCAGTTCCCACGGAATTTGATCATTTTCTTCCTGTAGTTCGTTTCCTGAATCGTATCCATCATTCTCCTCGTCTTCACTTACTGATGATAATGATACGGTTTCAGCGACGCTTTCATGATCCAGGTCTCGTTCCTTAGGAATATTCTCATCCTGGCTGTTAGGTTCGGAGTCCGCAGAAACCTGAGCAATTGTCATCACTTGTGGGGTTTCATCTTTCTCTACTGTGTTCCATACTCGTGAAACTTCATAAAAAAATTGTCCAGCCAGCTTTGGACAATCCTTAAAGACATCACGCATCAGCCCACTTTGCCTATTATCACTATTCCAGGATCCTATTCCCCTCTGCTGATGTTGAAGAAATGTTTCATTGAATTGCTGGTTGTTTTGAAGACCTGGTCCATCGTAACAACGTTGCGGTTGCTGATAGGGCTGTCCTCTCAAGTCCCCATATCGTTGTTGGTTGTCTTGAACCCTTGGATGTGGTATCTGCCTAGGCTGATTTGGATAACTCAGCTGCCTGTGATCTTCGAGATGTGGATATTCTGCTGGATGTTCAGCATTTAGCTGGTCTCCCATTAATCGATTCCATGATTCATTTCGTTGCCATTGATCATTCTCGCTGTCTCCCCTTGAATCGGCTATCGTCACTTGCCATGGCAAGTATCTTCGTTCACCGTTCTGGAAAACTGGCTGAAAAGGTGGTGATACATCACGCTGTTGAAGAGATGGAGGTCTACCATTGTATTGGTATTGTTGATACCCAAGAGTTGAGTTAACTGGTGGGTTCGCTGAACCCTTTTGTGACGGTGGTCTACGATGTTGCTGTTGATGTTGTAGTTGGGACTCTCTCTTCAAACCACCATATTGCTGCTGATTATCTGAAGACCTTGAGTATGGTGCCTCCCAAGGCTGATGCGGATAACCTTGCTGCCTGTAAACTCCCATAGGTGAGAATCCTGCAGAACATCCAGCATTTGGCTGGTCACCCATGTATCTATCCTGCGGGTGATTTGGTTGCCACTGATCACCATGGAAATCTCCCCTTGGACCAGCTATCATCACTTGCTTGACGACGTTAACCATTTCATTTAACGCTACCCGCATGTCCCTTATTTCTTGGTCCAGAAGACTTCCTTGACTACGTTGCTCGTGTACACGTGGAGCCCTACCATGTTGATGTTGTGGATTCCCTGGAGGTGGTCCACCTAGTTGTTGTGGTGAGCTAGTCATCCATTCACCTTGACGTAAATTGTTATGTTTTTCTTGTTGAATCATTTTCAAAATTTAATTGAAAATGTTCACCGTAAAGTCCTGTCATGGTCGCCAATTATGTAACCGTACAGACGAACATTAACCGTTTATTAAATGTTCGGTTCTGCTGTTGATTGGATTTATGGATCTAATTTTCATTCATTAAATTCAACCAACCGGGTTACCTGCAGGTCCGGTCGCCAGGTATTTTTAAAGATGAATAAGAACACCAAAACTATAATCAAATATGAAAACACAAAGCTTTTATTCTTAAAACACATTTAAAATTACACTGTTACATACTAATTCACTTAAACTGATGATCCACAGCACTAACACTTATGGTTCCTACTTTACCGACTAAAGGTTACTTCACTATTCGCGGGGAGTTCCGTCGTGTTTGAAGTTTCAAGTAAGACCGCCTTTCCTGCGGTCCAGGCATTCCTTTTATACCTCGCTGGGCTATTGTTCTTTCTTAATTCCTTAATTATGACTGTTTTACTAGCTAAATATATATTTTCGGAATCCCAATTCTTCGGGGATTACTTTTATATATTCCGGTAGAAGCTAGACCCGATTTTTACCTATCTTCGAGGATTTTCAATATACACGTTAATAAGTATAATTAACGTGAACCTCGCTCCACTGCGGTTATTTTAATTTATAACGCTTCCGGCTGATTCCAAATCCTACGATGAACGCGTGATTTTATACCTAGAATTTCAATTCTTGTTTTAAAACAATCCCTACACTATTATGGTTATTATTATCTAATTCCCTTGCTCCTCTTTCCTTTAAATCAATTAATTGGAATAATTAATTAATTTCTGAGAATTGCTAAGCTAAGTTTTCAAGTACACGTTTAGATGGCAGCACAGTAAGTCTGTCGCCATCTCGGACTCATATGTCTGTCATAACCCCTTTCTCACAGATGGCAGCACGAAGAGTCAAACCACTAAACCGGATTTACTCTGTCTTGTTGCAAGTTGAACCAGCGAATGAGAGATCTTCGAACATATTCGGCTTCCATACTAAATATGTGAATTTCAGCTTCGAGTCAACTTCGGGAGATCCCGCTTTGGTTACTCCGACAGTATTTTGTTGTGCTTGACATTGCTCAATATTCGCTACGTTGTACAAAGTGTTTCAGACCATAAACACATGAATAATAAATAAAATATTAATTCCCATGAACGTTTGAACAAGACTGTAGAGTGATTCCTACAAAGTTCGTGAGAATTAGACTTGAATATCTTCTAGACTCTAAGAAAAGAAAACAAGCAGGCGTTCGTCGCTGCGTTAGTCACTATTTCTTCTACGTTATCCTTCAAATCGCTATTTCTTCTTTTCAATTTCTGCTAATGAATTAGCAGGATGCTTCCGAATGGTTCTCCCTGAATTTTGTCTATAATCTCTGTCGGAAAAAATCATATATACTGAATTTTACATGAAAAATTTGTTTTCCACTTTTAATGTTCTCTTTTGAGTACAGTTTCTGATTGTCTTATGAAGCCGAGCAGGGGCTCATTTGAAAGAGAAAAATGTGTTCTTTCAGAAAATCAAATAAAAAATATTGGTGTTCATTCAGAAAATCGAGAAAAATTGCATTTTTTTTTAATATTGAGAAAAAAATACACTTTTCAATGTAAATAGTATAGCGGCCACTACAGCGCCCCCCACTCCTGGTCAGTCTCCCACCACTATCCCCCACCTGGATGGAGTAGGAGCATACTCCGCAGCTGGGCGATAGTGGAGGGGGACTGACGGTAAAGTAGAGAGCACTGTAGTGGCCGGTACACTAGGAAATGTCCTTATTGAAGGTGACAGGCAAGACTCCTGAAATAAAAACACGATATACACGGGGATACGCAGGCATCTCGTGTACCTGATCCAAGTGTTTTGAGATAATTGCTCCAAAGTCAGAGCTCTCCTTCATTTCCGAAGAAAATTTTTCCGGCTACCCTCAAAAAAGACTGAAGTTGTGGAATATGGGACACTTGAGCAATGTGGACCAAAAAGTTCATATATCTCTGTGCAGCCCTCCCAATAGTTACTACCAACAGTAGTAGTACCCTGAGTCACAGTACGTCGGACCAATCAGGTTATTATAGACAGTCTAGGTATTGTGGGACAATATTTCAAATACCTATAACTGAGTCCCACCAGCAAATAACTGAATATTTCAATGATTCTTACTTTTCAAACGATTAGTAATCCATATGCAGGGTATGTGTACTGATTTTCACCTCCACACAAGTTCATGTTTCTCCACTGTACAAAATTCACTTCACGTCCACACAACACAATTAAACGAAACGTTCGAAACTAGTTTCTTTCGATGCTTCATTTCGTGATACCACTCATGATTCCCACTCGCAGACGCTCCAAACATGACTTTATATAATTAATGAACCATGAAAAGATTAATCGTAGAAAAAACGTACGTGACATTTCGACAAGAATCAAAGTGGTCAAATTTCGCACAGTTGCAAGCTACAAAACGTGATGACGTGCTCACATAATTTTCAACAAGATGCACCAATGAAGCATTTCCATTGTCATCGAATAGTTTGACTCACATCTTCGCATGTAGACAATAATCTATCATTTTCGACTCATGAACAAGGAAAACGAGCATTTGCGATTTTTTTCCCACTGATTATTAATCAATCTTACCTATGAAAGAATAATAATCCATGTGTGCCGAAATTTCATTGTTTTTCACCGCCACTCACGCTTTAATATTCACTTCCACATTTATCATTTACTACAAGTTTCACTTTTTCTCAGCACTTTTAAATTAATGATACTATACTGCTATTTCACTACTGAATAAAGAGCGTTCGAAACAAGGATTCTGACATGTACTAGAACTAAACTATCAGATACACTTTAACTACACTGTGTTTAATTTTACCCGTCTTCTTACCCTTCCATTCCCTTGTCGACGAAGACTGGAGCGTCTTCTCCTACAGTCCCAGCCTAGAACACACCCTTTACTCCATATTTTGGTCTTCAGCGTTCACACACTGTTCTCCAGGAGGTTCCACACCGTCCTGAATCTACCAAGGTTTCACATCTCAGTCTTCCTCAGCGTCCTCAAACTGACCATCAAGGTTCATACGCTGTTCGTCGGGAGGTTCCACACCGTCCTGAATCCACCAAGGTATCGCATCACCATCTTCTTCAGCGTCCTCAAACCGGCCACCAAGAGGGTCCAAGTCAACAGGGATCTCCAGAGGCACCTCTATCAATTCCTCCTCAAACTCTCCAGCCCAATACTCGCGCTGTTGTGCTAAATACACCGCATATTTTTCTCGGTTGTAATCACACCCATTGATTATTTGAGGAAGGCCCTTACGATCATAGACGTATAGGTCTTCCTCACACCAGGCCTCCAAGTCCTCAAGACGTTCTTCTGACTCAAGCGTTGAAGCTGGTTCTTCCAAGCGCAGCCACCATCGTCTGTCGGGCTTCGAGGGATCTTCAGCGTTGTAACCAGACTCAAGCTCGTAGGGCCTTGGGTCATTTTCGAAAGCCAGACTGGCTCCGGCTGGCAGAAAGAAATGATGAGCCACATCTATTGTGTCTACAGTAGATGATGATTCTGCCTGCGTACCCGATGTAGAAGGTACAGGATACACAGTATCTTCAACACCACTAATAACCATGCAGCTCTCGGCATCATCTAGCACTACATTGCTCTTTGAGAAAATGCAATTCTCACCGCTTACGCGCATTTTAAGACGTTCAAGACGCAAGTAAACAAATAAATTTATTAATAAATTAATTTTTATTAATGAATTTTTTAAGAGAATCAAATTTCGGAAAAAATATGTAGTGCGCAGGCGAGATTTGAACTCACGACCCTCTGATTACATGTCAGGTGCTCTACCGCTGAGCTACTGCGAGTTACTATATTTACCTTCAAATTTTGATTCTCACATCTTTTCTCCACCTCCCATCCATCAAGACGGGAAGACGCTCAGAAAGAGACTAATGAGCCAATGATGATGTGGTGTGACATGGAAGAACTTACGCGCCGCTCTTACATTATCAAATTTCTCTCAGACGTTGGTCATCACTTCTCTGTAGAAAGCTGCAACTTCCGAGGATTTTTTTTATTTTTTTTTTATTTTTGAAAAAGTATTGGCCCTATTGGGTCATTTACATACAGTGTATTTGTACAGTATCTATGTTATACATATCTTTATTATTTGTAACTAAATTTTAATTTCACATGCTTTCAAAAATTCATGAATTGGCTTGAGTTCGATGGGGTTCGCAGAAGACAGGAATACCTCTGCAGAGTAAGGAGATTGACATTTGATTCTTCTTAATTCACTTAGCATAGTATCTCTTTCTTCATCGTACAGGGGACACTGCCATAGAACATGGTTAATGTCCTGGCTGTCACAGCCGCAGTTGCACCCCGAATCCGCCACGAACCCCATGCGAAACAGTGACTCATTGAGTTGGTGGTGGTCTGCTCTGGCTCTGTTAACCCAGGTTATGAGTTCTCTGGGAAGCTTGGTTCCATGATACCAAGGGTAACTTCCGAGGATGACGCCATAACTACATTAGCTATCAAGAATACGCTGATTCGGCATTTTCAGCTAGATGCATTGTTTTGGCCACATGTGCGGTGAATGGTGGAAGGAAGACAGAAAATGAGAGTGAGAGAGAAAATGGATAACGAGGTGATTCACTATTCCTCCTTGCTCAAGTATATACAGAAATGTATGAACTCAAATAATAAACCAAATGAAACCAAATGGTACAGTTCTATATACATCTTCACAGCATCTCTTGTTAAAAAAGTGGATGATTTATCGACTGAGCCAATTTATCATCTGGCATCAGTCGATTGACTACTTATCGAAAACGACGCTAGGTGTGAATTGAGGGATCGCATGAGGTGATCTCACAATCGCTTCACTGCTGCGTAAGAGCCTCAAAAGTGAGGTGCAGAGTCATGCGCGAGTTATCAAGAGTTGGTGGCTAGTATCAAGTGTAGTAGAGACACTTATCACGAGAAAGTTATCAATGGTTGCGAATGTATAGAGTTATGCGTTATCAATTAAAGAGTCTATTTTTGTAACACGTGAATTTCATTTATCCTTGAATTCTCTTCTTCTCGATTCGGCTAGAACTTCCACATCCTCATCATCTGGCACCCGTGGAGTAGAGTTCACTCGAGTATATCATCGAGGAATCCCGGCGAGTTGCATCGGGTTTTCCTCCGTAAGAATCAGGGCTAAAAATTGCCATGATTTTTAACATGGTCCTTCGAGCCGGATGATGAGGATCCAGTCGAGAGGAGGGATAATGCATCAACGAGAGAGTTATCATAAAGGAGACAATTATCAGTGCATTTCAAGTGATAAAATACATCAATTATCGTGAAACTGCGTGTGAAATACTGTGAAAAACCACTACGTGTTGAATTGTGTGAATTTAATATCGTAAAAGTTCTCGAATCTTGAGAAAAGAATTCGAAGGAGAACAATAGACTTAGAGCTAAATCTTTGTAAACATTGACCGCGCGAGTGTTGTTTACTCTCGAAAACAGCGTCTCGTGTCGAGTTTAGTGAGTGAAAATTCACTAACATTTGCTAGTGAGTGCGAGAGAGAAAGACTATCTCGCATTTTATCCAACGACGAAATAACGTCAGAGACGAGTATCTACGAGAGGCCTCGGACTTCAACGAAGCCGGACAGCAGTGGGAGGCCCAAGCCAAGCCCACACATTGGAGAGAGCTACCGTCACCGCAACGAGAGTTTGGCATCACTTTGGGGCCGACATATACTAGGTAGCCTCCAGGGGTTCGTCGACGGCGGGCGGTATGTTAAAAAAGTGGATGATTTATCGACTGAGCCAATTTATCATCTGGCATCAGTCGATTGACCACTTATCGAAAACGACGCTAGGTGTGAATTGGGGGATCGCATGAGGTGATCTCACAATCGCTTCACTGCTGCGTAAGAGCCTCAAGAGTGAGGTGCAGAGTCATGAGCGAGTTATCAAGAGTTGGTGGCTAGTATCAAGTGTAGTAGAGACAGTTATCACGAGAAAGTTATCAATGGTTGCGAATGTGTAGAGTCATGCGTTATCAATTAAAGAGTCTATTTTTGTAACACGTGAGTTTCATTTATCCTTGAATTCCCTTCTTCTCGATTCGGCTAGAACTTCCACATCCTCATTATCTAGCACCCGTGGAGTAGAGTTCACTTGAGTATATCATCGAGGAATCCCGGCGAGTTGGCTCGGGTTTTCCTCCGTAAGAATCAGGGCTAAAAATTGCCATGATTTCTAACATCTCTTAGTACTACAAATAGAGGTCTTTTTTTTCTCCTTCATTGTTACTACTCTGTGGAAAGCCGTTCTGCGTATTACATCGTATGATATCTCAATAGGACCTTCTTTCCTGCCTGTAATCAAATCCCTGACAGCCGTATAATTGATATGTTGACTATTATTAGAATTGAGTGTAATGCCTTTCACTTCACAAACTTCTTTTCGATCGCTGTTAGGTTTTCGAACCATATACGCCTAAAATTTTGAACCCCCTGATATAAAAGATTCAATTTTGTGCCGTTGTGTATGTGGTAATTAAAGCATTTGAAGTGGGTGTTTGTAATATTGAATCTTCAATATAAACATAGTTGACCTACATGACTTTGTCGTTAATGAATGAAATCCCTGATACGATCATTTCAGGACTATTGAGCATTTCCAACAATCTTTGTCTTGTCGGTCTATTTCTGTTTGAGGTAGATTTTCTCTCTGACCAAATTCACCCCAGAACGCATTTAAAATCATCTTTGATATAGCTCTATACTCCGGATTCAATTCAATTTTGTCTTTCTCTAATAAAATACCTCCTTTTTCTAAATATTCTTGTATATAGTTGTCTTTATCGACATCGGTGAGACAGTCTGAGGGATAATTAGAGGCTTGCTGTTTCTCTTTAAGGAATTTATCTACGTATTTATTGAACGAACTTTCATAATTATTCTCTCGATCATAGCGTATAACATCAAACTGGTAGATTTCAAAGACAGATATTATTTTGTAACCACATTCAACGGCTTTCCGAAGTTCGTCAACCACCCAAGTACCAATGAATTTCCTATCTTCAACACTGTCGTGATTGCAAAGATCTTGTTGTCTTGTTTCACAACATAATCTACAGAGAGGAAACATCAAACGATTATGAGCGTGAACAGGGAGTACTGGTATATACAGATGAAGTGGTGCCAGCACGCTACATTTGACGAGCCCCTCCACAGTGTCTAGACTGTTGTTATTACCGATCAGTTGTAAACATTCATCGCCTACATACACTTTTGGGTGACCAATCGGATATTTACCGGTTTTATTGACGAAGGGGTATAGAGATGTAACATCTAAATATTTCATCTTTTCTGTATTTTTCACGTCGTACAGTGTAACATAATTCTCTGTACGACCACCAAAGAAAGCGTCACGAGGATTGAGAGGCTCGTCAGTGATGAGAGGATGATTGTTCACGAAATTTTGATCATTGGGTGTGGTACGCATATGCTCATCATAAGCGCACTCCCATATTTCGATCAATTCATAACCCTGTTGGCGAATTTTTTTAGAGCATAAGACTGTTGACTCGTACCACGCGTTAAGTGAGTCACCATGACGCAGCTTTAAATGTCTATTGATCTTGTAACAGTTAAGGCAGCCATGTCAAAAACAGCCGTAGAATTGATAAACTTCTTTTGTACCGTGTTCATTGTCATAATAACCATCGACCATGATACCGCAAGGGAGACGATGTTCTTTTGCATTTGCCGCATGCGTGATACGTTCCTCCAGACGAACTTCTTCCAATAGTAACCATGAAATGGCCTTCTTAGACTGCGTGCTCGTGCATCAGTATCTACCACCTTGGGGTAAAATACCGATAGTGTCGGGTTTAATGAACATTGTACGATAAACTTTAGAGCAAATAGGAGTGATCGTACTACACTGCGTGAATGGACATATTCCGGTCTTTTCAAGTAAAATATTCCGAAGAGTCATACTGGCTCTACGTAAAATTATAACATCTTGTCGACAGTAAAACTCGAGCTCATTTTTAAAATTGAAGATGCAATCATTCTATGCTTTTTCTCTATGCCAATCTATCATTTTTGGCCTGTTTTCCTCAAACAAAGTGTTAGGAGAAAAATACTCCAGAGCTGGTATAGGACGTACATAATCAATATTTTCGGGTGTATTGAAAAAATGAGGGAAATACCCCTTGGATACTTCATTTTCGAAACCAAACGATTTTGGTAGTGCTGCTAGAGGCATATGAAAATAATTCAGTGTGTCAAGAAATTCGATGTTACCGACCTGCATCTCTCTAATTTTAGTGCCCACTAATATGAGTCTTGGGAATCACGTTCGCTTCACGTTTACCAAATATCGAAGAACGAATTGCGCATCAAAACTCTTTGCGTTGTGTGCAAGACAAATAATTTTGTTGCATTTCGGGTAATCTGCAAATGCAATATCTACAAGTCCTGAGACTGCGTCATCTTTGCTACGGATAATGTGTTCGCGGACACCACTGAAATTGGGTATTTGAATTTTCACATTTCTATCACCACGGAGCCAAATATTTTGTTGTGTTTCAAAATCATAAAATATAAATACTGTTAGTTTGTAATCAACTGGTTTTAACTGACTCATGAAACAGTAGTGATTTGTTTCACGCCTACAGTTACATGTTCTGCAATAAGCAGTACCACAAATATGTCTGTGTCTATCTATTTTGACTAGTCTAAAGCACAGCATGCATATTTCTAGAGCATCGCACACACTAGCATTTTTATTTTTTCCTTTCAGTTTTGCGGAACCTCTTTGTCGATGATTATCGTAGCAAGTACGATTGAAAAACCAGCCATTACATAAATTACACACCATGCACTGAGTATTTTCGCATAGAGGGTTCCTTTTGCATCGAGGACATTTCCGTGTACATCGATGCTCCACATTATCTCTGAAAGGGCGATTACAGAACTCACAGAAAGCACGGCCTGCTATTGCTCCTTGGAGATTAGTAATCGGTTGAAAATGATTCGTTTTTCCATAATACCATATATAAAGGATATGTCTGATATTACCATGCCTTTGTTGTACGCACTGTCTACCATCGAAAATAGGATCCTCACCTCTACCAAACGTTAAAAACTCATGAACAACAATGGCCGTTCGATCATCTAAATAATAATCCTGAAATTTCCTAATCTCGCGTATAGTACACTCTCTAGGAGGTATATTGATATTGCACAGCCTTACCAGATTCAGAGCCTCTTGCTGCAGAGTATCACGAGTTCGGTTGATAATTGCCTTCCATTTTCTCTGGAGATCTCCTGATCTTATCTCACCTCTCTCAGCGTGGAGCTTGGCAACTACAAGAGCTCTTGGTAGACAAAGATTGTCGAAATTGGTTATAGTAATGATTGACTTTTTAAAAACATCCTCGTATGTTAATGCTTTGCGCCCAGATCCCTCAGTGCCCTCAACGATTGCTACAGTTATTACTAAATTATCATCCGATGAGAGACCACCGACACTTTGCGAAATACGATTTACCACCTCCCATAAAATATCTGGTGTGTAATCTCGAGCTCTCCTAAATCGCGACCACGTGGGGCCACTATTCAGCCTATCGAAATTCACACTAAACCCTACATGATCATGTGGCTGACATGAATCAGTTATATATGTTGTGATATCCCGGAAAGCCCCCTCAAGCCAGTCAATCATGTTCTCGTGTTGAGGAGGATCTACAATTGTAATTACGTATTCTTTACCCATAGCTTTAAAGTTTCGATATAATTTAGCAGTAGTTGACAGAACTTGGAAACGGTGCCCTGGAGGTAGAACACCTTCAAACACTTCTTCTTCTACTTCTCTGCTTTCATCATCATCATTTTGTACAGCAGTTTGTTTTTTCTTGTCTGAACGTGTAAGTACTCTTCCTCCAGTTTGTTGACCTGTCAATCAGAAACATCATTATTAATCATTATAGAACAGCGATCTCTTCTATAAATATTCTCCAGACGTACCTTCTCAATAAATTAGTTCTCATCATTCTTCAGGCACGTACCCATAAAATAAACGAAGATCTAGAAATAATAGAAAACGTATGAATTACGGGTCCCGAGCCTGAAGAAGTGTAAAGGTCACACAATTTTTACCTTGTAAACGGGCAATTTCCTCTTGTTCTTCGTCGTCTCCATCAACCCCATCATCCGTATCGCTAATGTGATATTCAACAGCCTCTATATCATGGTTGTTCTCATCTCTTTGGGTCTCTCTTTCTTCTTCTTGTTCTTCTCCTTCTTCCTCTTCCTCGCCACCACCGAATTCATCCGAGTCTGTGCAATACCTTTCTTCTTTCCTCAATAGCGTGCCTTCTTCACTGTCTATACCTCTGATAGACATTGAATCGCAGCTGTCAGATGAATAGCCAGATCCGCATTGGTACTGGGAAGCTTCAGGATTCATTGGCCTGTGTGCCTGTCGTACAGCATCGTATTGAAAATCCCCCAATATGCATCCATTGCTCATCTCTTAGCTGTCGTGTCTGCATCTAGACTCTATAATTCTTGGCGGCAATCATCATTATCATCATCTGAATCTTCATAACGCGGTCTCTTAGTTTGGTTATGTTGTATTCCTGACGGACCTGGTTGTGGCGAATCTACACGTACCCTTTTATTCCTTGAAATTTTCTGGTGATTCGGAGACTGCATGAACAAAATTTCAGGATCTGTTTCGTCATCATCATCATCATCATCATCATCATCATCAGTAATATTGATACAGTCCGCTGCCTCACTTCCCACTGAATTTGCATTTGTAACACTGAATTGCTGGCGAATTGACGATCTTTTCTTCAATGGTAGCATACTTTGTTCATTTATCTTCTCAGAAGGTTCTAAGTTACTCATCTCATCTTCTGAAGAGTCAACAAGATCTATCGTTGATTCACTAATATCATCGTCACTAGTTGAGGATGCTAAGGATTGCCTCTGCTTTTTTCCTAAAAACGAGAAGTTTCAATTTCAGTCTGTAGTAATGTTTTTCAAAATATTATCGATGATGTAGGTACTTACTTGCGTAAATTTCTAAGAAAGATTTTAAGCATTTGTCTCTCCATCTTGTCGTTCGACTCACTGATCTATCAACAATACGTAAAATCCCTCGATGAGAAGTCAATAAACCTTCATTGAAAGCAGCACTCAAAACATTACATGGCGTATGACGTATAATTCTCTCTAAAATAGGATCGAGAGAGGACCTCGATAATCGATACCATATTTCCGTTCGCTCTTCACAAAATATTTTTTTATATTGAGGTATTCGTTCCAAAATGAATTCAACAAGCCTCATTAAGAAATAGAAATATTTTCGTTTACGTGGGCACTCAACGCGCTGCATTTTAATTTACAGATGTTCACTGATTTGTGATCAAGACAAGAATAATATCTCGTAATTGTTCTCCAGTAAATAAAATGCGAAACTATGTTTGATACACTAACACATCTAAAAGCGTAAAACTCTGAAAACAGAAGAAAGTCACGTATAGTGGCACGTGTCAGCTGAATGTATTTCTTCTTTTCTGTATTAGAAGATGCTACCTAAGTGCTCCCCATTCTCTGCATGACGACATATCACGAGTTCCTCCGCACCCATGACTGCGCTTTTTCGCTGATAATGCATTTTCGAATGCGTTTTAGCCTATTATGTTGATGATTTCGAAAATTATTCTCATTCGGGCGTTGTCCACTGTTGAAGTAACATCTCTTCTTGCAAACTCTCTCCGTAGTGTTTGAAATTGTTATGAGTGGATCAATGGAGCCCCCTACAAAGAGAATAAAAACAGCAGCAGCAGATGCAGAAAATTTCGGCGGAGACGGTCTTTCTCCTCCCAAGGAGACTCGTACAGGGACACATTATCAAGGATTGACCAAAGATAAGTTTCGTCTACTTTTACCAACTATTTATCCCGGGGTATGCCGAAAATTTTTGCACTCCCAAAATGAAAGAAAGTTCTGAATTCCAAGTGGTTTCCCCAAAACCGCTTGGACTGGGCGTGCGCCACGATAACGAGGTCTCGTGTAATGAGAGTGACCCCACGGATGTCAATAACAGCAGATGTTAATTATCAGAATTGGGGGAATCGGAAAGACAATTTGAGTTGTTTTCTTTTCCCCACAATAATCGAGCATTTATTTCTTATTATTTAAGTTGATACATTTCTGTATATACTTGAATAATGAGAAATGTTCAAAAATTCAATTACTCATTATCTTGTTCTCTTGCACTGATTTGCTGTCTTCCTTGCGTCATATGTCACACGTGTGACCGTGACAATGAACCTAACTGAAAATTCAAATCAGCGGATTCCTGGTGGCTGATGTGATCATGGCGTCATCCTCGGCAGCTGCAGATTTGTTTCTGATGAAGTGATGACTATTGTCTGGGAGAAATTTGATAATGTCGGGACGGCACGCGCTCTTTTCCATGCCACACCTCATTATCATTCCTTCATCAGTCTCTTTCCAAGTGTCTTGTTGTTAGGATCTCAAATCTAGAAATGCGTGTAATCAAAAAGAATTTCGTATACCCAAGGGGTAGTGTGGTGTATGGGTCTAATGAGGGTGTCGTGGGTGATAGTGACGGGGGTGGCGTCACTACTAGTGTTGTGATGAGGGGTGCTAGTGAGAGCCATGCTGTTATTTTGGAGTACCGTGTACCAACGGGCGGCGAGGTACCCTTCGACGAGGATCCTGATCCATATGAATATGAATCGGATTATGATGGTCAGGACCCCGTAAGACCGGATAGGCGCTGGTGGCTTCGCTCTCAAGAGCCCATAGTTCCAGTCGAGGGGGAGCAGTCTCTAGATCTAGAGGACTGGAACGATGTTCACGGGGACCCTCGGCACAAAACAATATCAATGCCTCAAACCATCCCTGCTGAACAGTTCACGCCTGAGCTGTACAGAGCCTGGTTGGCTGAGCAACGCCGAACCAGAGCCGATGAGGACCTCGATGAGGAAGATCTGGCAGAGATACACTTCAAGGTGAATCCTTGGGGGAACCCCATCGGACAAGATATCACCAGTGATGAGGAAGCTGACAACCAGAATGAGGACGAAGAGATGGAGTGAGAAAGGGCATTCTGTTTCACGTCGAAATGTGCCGTGTTTCGAACGCTTTTTAATTTTAGTGCTAAGTGTATTAGTTTAATCAAATACTGAAAAACAGTGAATTAAACTGTAAGTGGAAAGTGAAAATGAAAGAACAGTGAAGATTGTGAAATTGTCCTGCAAAAGGATTGAGCTTATTTGAAGGTAAGAGTAATTAATAGTTAATTATTCATTCATTAATTTTATTTTCGGCTGTGATACGTGAGCGCGTGGAGTAGAGTGAGAATGGATAGAGAAACTCACTCAAACCCCGATAATCGTCCACGGAGTGAGAGAGAGAGAGCGAAATCATACGACGTCATACGTGTTTCTCTCTCACTCGACCCTGTTGAATAGATCATTATTCTGCAGACCCCCACTCTTATCTTGTTTGGTCGAGTGGTAGGCTACACGCGTACCATGCGGCAGGCCGGGGTTCGAAACCCGGTGCTGTCGCAAAAAAAATTAGTCACACGGTGACGTCACTGCGTGTAGCAGTGAGTGTGAGCGAGACACACTGCCTTTTGCATTGTCTCACTCACACTCGCAATAGAAAAGAAATGGCTTGTACAGAGTTCTGTAATACCGTTCGCTTTATTTTAGCAGTATCGGTATTACAGGATTCCATACTAACGATGGTAAGGGCAGAGAGCCACGGAACTCTGTAATACCATTGGTATTTACGTACCATTGGTATATCTAGAGTTTACCATGATACCTGTCTGTCCCATGATACCAAGCTTCAGTTATTAACTGTAGTAATGGGTATTCAGCATGACAGACATGGTAAACATCGTAAATATGGACCTTTACATATATTGTGCCATTGGTCCATAATATATGATAGGTCCATATTTACCTACCTTGAGCGGTACAATCAAAATAAAAGAAATAATACAAAATTTCATTAGAATAGAAAAGTAGTAACAATTTATCTCTCGTTGACAAAAGTGTTCGACTCTTGTTTTGGACGCAAGTTTAATTATTCAAACAATTACCGCGACCAGACGAAAAAAAACAAGTAACGATGAAATATCACGTTACAACTTACCCCCCCCCCCCCCCCCCCCCAGACTGGAAGCAATGATTAACCTTTGTGTCCATTCATTCGACATCAAAACCAAATCGAAATCTTAACGAGATCAAACCCTTTTGTCAATTAGATCCATCGTGATCACCAAAAGACTAGGACACAATAAACAAACATTTAGATTCCATCGCTCAGTCTTTATTACAAAATACTCCTCTGACAAAACTCTCCAAACAGCAACAAACAAAAAAAAATAATACTGTATTCAACAATATCCAATGAAAAAAAATAATAAAAAAAATAATACTTGAAACTAGAGAGTAATTAACTTGATCGATCAGATATCGGTAGTGATTGAGCTTGTTGGAAGAAGAGAAGTTGTGGAACTAACAAAATTCGTCGCAAGACTGAAACTAGTAAACGTTTTAACCGAGTCACGAAACCAAATCAAATAATACAAATAGAATAATAAACAAATTTATTCATCATCATCGAAATTCTGTGGTACAATTTCCTTATTTCTAACTTTAATTAGATCTTTAACGTGATGACGTCCGACTACTGCACCTTGATCATTTACAATTCCATAAACTAAAGGTGAAACGACACGAACAATACGATAGACTTCAGTCGAATACTTTCGAAAGAGTTTCGCCGCTTGTCCTTTCGCCGCGTTAGATAACCATTGAATTTTTCGTCTCACGCGATCACCAACGTTAAAATGGACTTGACGATGATGAGTATTATAATACTTTGATTGTGTTTCGAATGCTTTATTCAAGTTTTCCAGAACTAAATCGTAAAGTTCCGCCATACGTTCCATACGTTTCGACCACGCCTTGGTGTTAATGTCAGGAACCGTAATTTCCTGATCTTGCATTGTCTTAAAGAATACCGAAGCGTGAGGCTGACGTCCATAATTTAAGAATGCCGGCGACATATTCAACGAACTATGATAAGCCGAATTGTAAGCGGAACGGAATTTGGATAGATGAACGTCCCATTCCCGATGGTCTTGTCCAACGTAACAAATAATCATACTCTTTAAATGCTTGATTTTGAAATGACTCGCTAATTCTTGAGTCTTTTTATCGGCAAACTCAGTACCATTGTCAGTCAACAAGACCGACGGAGTACCGTAACGATGAATCACTATATCTTCGAAACATTTCAAGATACTTGGACCATCCGCCTTCTTCAATGGTGCTAATTCAATCATCTTCGAGAAGATATCTTGACAAACAAGCAGATAACGATAACCTTTATTGGACGGAGGAAATGGACCCATAATGTCCATCGCTACGAAAGCCCACGGAACTTGAATAATACGTTGTCCTATTAAACCAGCAGGTTTATTCTGAGAAACTTTACAAGTTTGACAAATCTCACATTCACGTACAAACTCTTCAACATCGTTTGTCATCCCTGGCCAATAGAATGACAAAGCGACACGAGCACGAGTCTTTTCGATACCTAAATGACCCGCAACAGGTGGAATATGATCCTCAGAAATAATTGCTGTACGAGCATCTGGAGGAGGAACCAGCTTCCAAGCATCCAGATCTTCTGCGATAACCGAGACAAAAGGATCAGGCTTGAAACGATACAATTGATCATCCTTAACCTTCCATCCTTTCCATTTACCGGGATTCTCACCAACTGCTTTTTTTCGATGGTTGTACCAAACGACATCAACACCACCAGCAGGATTCTCATTCGCAGCATGTTCGGTATCCTGAACGAAAAGTTCCAACACCTCATTATCGAGACAATCGTCTTCATACATGCGTGAAAGAGCATCCGGTACACAATGTTCGATACCCTGACGATGAACGACATCATAATCATAATTTTGAAGATCTAAAGCCCAACGATTCAAGCGACCCTTGGGATCCTACAAATTATGCAACCATCTTAGGCTACTATGGTCGGTAACCACAGTAAAATGAAAACCTTCGATATAACGACGAAAATGTTCAACTGCCCAAACAACAGCCAAACATTCCTCCTCGGTTACGGTATAATTTCTCTCCACACTGTTCATTGTTCTGCTGGCGTACCCAACAACATAATCGACACCGTCGATTTTCTGCATCAGAACAGCACCTAGACCATGAGCACTCGCATCCGTATGCAACTCAAATGGAGCATTGAAATCTGGACACGATAAAACAGGAGCAGTCGATAATTCAGTCTTCAACTGATCAAAAGCACGCTGCTGCTCCTCAACCCAACACCATTCGATTTCCTTCCGCATAAGCCTAGTCAAAGGTTCAGCAATGGTCGAGAAATTATCAATGAATCTGCGATACCACGCAGCCATACCTAAGAAACGCCTTAATTGCCGTAAATTCCTCGGAATGGGATACTCTACGACAGGAGAAACTTTATCGGGATCGACCTGCAGACCATCTGCATTGACGATAAGTCCAAGAAATTTGACGGAAGAACTACGGAAGTCACATTTATCCAGATTAATTTCTAACTTCGCTTCTTGTAGACGTAACAAAACCTTCTCCAAAATTTCCATATGTTTCTCTTGCCTTTCGGTAACAATGATGACATAATCCAAGTATGCAAAAGCATACGGTTCCAGGTCAGGAGTGATCACCTGATCAATTAGACGCTGAAACGTAGCTGGCGCATTCGTTAGACCCAACGGCATACCAACGAATTGAAACAATCCACGATTCGGAACATAAAACGCAGTCATTTCACGACAAAGTGGATCCATTGCTACTTGATGATAAGCTTTCTTCAAATCCAAAGTAGTAATGACTTCCGCGGAACGTACCTTATCCAAAATACCAGTAAGAGTAGCAATTAAATATGCATCTTTAACTGTAATCTTATTTAATTTACAAAAATCAATACACATGCGATATTTGTCCTTTTGCTTCACCATCACCACTGGCTTACGGCAAGGACTATTTGGCTTTTCAATAATACCAGCAGCGAATAACTCATCACATTGTTTCTGCATTTCCGACAAAACGGGAGGTGAAACGGGATAAGCCGGAAGTCTTATAGGAGAACTATTTTCAGGAATTTTCATTTTGTGCACAGCCAGTGGAGTAAACTGTCTTGTTCCTGATTGGCGAAAACGTGAACGACCAACCATCTCTTCGATTCGAGTTCGCTCTTCTTCTGAAGTTTCCTGCAAACCCGAAATTTCCACTGGTGCACAACAATCATGTGACTCAATCGGATATTTAACACCCTGTTTATGTATCCACCATTCATTACTATGACTCTCGAAACCCAACTCGAAGGCTCGGAATACGTCTACTCCAAGCAGAACGCTATGCTTCAAACCAGGCATGACGAGAAACTCAACGTCTCGTACGACACCTTTGACATTAATCGGAATCACGACTTTACCATGAACAGTCGCTCGACAACCATTAGCTAACGAAACAGAAGGAACATTTGTCCAATTAACTTGTAAATTCAATTTCTTAATCCAATCCTTCGTAACGCTACGAACACAAGATTGATTTGCACCTGGATCAAACAAAACGTGAAAATTTACCGATCCGATCGTAACCGGCAAATAAATACGAGAATTGCTCTTCGAACTTAATAAAGAAACCTCAACATCAACTTCAAGTTGATCGGACTCAGAATTAATATTTTGATTATTCGAACTTGATGGAATTTGTGCATTATTCGTAACCTCCAAATGATTTTCAATATTTTCGACAATTTCAATAACCTCTGGTTGCGGAACCTGAACTTCTTCAACCCTGACAAAACGAGATGGTAGGGTAAACGGTCCAGTCCGTGACCACTCACCAGTGAATGACCGATGGACAGAATAATCATCATAGTAATTTTATAATTGAATTTAAACTTGTTATTCACTTGTATATGCAATCTTACATGTATTTATCATCATTTAATAACAAAATATCGAAGAAATTCATAGAATTATTATTTAAATAAATTGAAATTATACAGGCGCTCCTGAGATTTTCAGGAAAACACTCATTTTGACCTAAAATCCGTGAAAACAAGGAATTCGGGAAACTATGTTTTTTTACATTGATAGTTGATTTTGATCTGGAACCAAGAATTACTCATTATTGTTATTAGTTAATAATCATTAAAAATACCTTTTTGCACATGAAACTGAACATAATAATTAGTTTTTCTTAATTTTATGTCAGTCATTCACTGGTATACTTCATTACTCTATTGAGCCAGTGAATGACCGACCAGTCATTCATTGGTAAGTCAGAGATTCGTCAGTACCACTGAATGACTGTCGGTTTTTTTTCAATTTGTCCGGTGAGGTTATAAAATGGCAAAAGCAGTACTTTCAACAAGAAGTAATCAAAAGAGCTCAACTGAAAATCATGGAAGTAAAAAGAAAGTTAAAAAGCCTAGTGCAACTAATAATTCGAAAAGAAATTATCGAAGACTTGCATATACCCAGGAAGCTCTAGGGGAGGCTATTCAAGAGGTTAGGAATCACACTTTGAGTGCAAATGAAGCTGCAGCCACAAAATATCGCCCCAAAATATTGAACACAATGAATTTAATGAAACTAATATTGATGAAATTTGGGAAAAAGAACTCCATTATCCTGAAATAAGTGATCCAAAAAAAAAAAAAATACAAAACCGAAAATTTTTGCGATTACATCTGAAGAGTGGTGAAAACGGGAAAAAGAAAGGAAAGAAAAAGAGATGAATCGGAATCGTCTCAGAGAATTCAATAAAATCAAGAGAGAAATGGCTAAAAAAATTAAGCAAGAAGAGATGGAAATTAGGAAACAAAAAAGAGCAGCTCAAAGAGAATCAAAACTTGAAGAAAAAGCGGAGATTGAAACTCAAAAAAGGAAAAGAGAAGAAGAAATGAATGTCCTCTTAAAGAGAACAGCTGAATCTTTGAAACTGGAAAATTATGATGCTAGTCTTGGCAGGAAAAGAAGAAAATGTAATAATATCAATACAAACACATCAGTAGAAAAAAAAGATTGTGAAGAATAAAATAGCATTGAAGTTATGGAGTCAAAAGCTTTATCGTTAAGTTGAAATGTAGGAGATAATTTAATTAATAGATATATAACAGTGTTTTTGAGACTGACATGTTTTAGCAGAATAACAAACTGGTGATGAAAATTTAGAAGTCATAGATATTAAAAATAATATTATATATTGAAGTTTGTTAATTGTTCAAATGTTACGTATCTGCCTACGTCATTGAATAATTGACTAAGCATAACATAATTCCAAATTGTTAAGATTGTTGATGTTATGTTAATACAGTTCAAGGATATTTTTATACATCTAAAAATCATTATTTCATATGACACGAATTCGTTAAATAAAAAAAATTAATTTTTAACTGAATGATGCAGTATACCTTTGTTTCTCCGCGAAGTATAATTAATCATTTTTTGTTTAGGTAAAAAAAAACAATTGTAGAAATTAATTTGCATATTTCAATCAATAAGGTAATACATCGGTCATTGACTGGACCTCTCCCGGTCATTCAATGGGTAAGAGTGGTCATTCATTGGGTCTTGGTATTTTACGCTATTTTTGATCAATTAAAAAAAAACCGTAATGAAATTAAGGAGATAGCACGATAAATATTGGGAGAAGAATAACTGCTCAATACGATTATATTAATCAAACTGAGTTTAAAAATTAATTACTATTTTTCATCAGTAGAAACATCCCTCACTACAACAGTTCGGTCATTCACTGGTCGTGTTACCCTACCGAGTTTCTTACTGTCTCTGTTGAGAGTTTTCCGAATTACCTTTGTTACCAGGCTTCTTGCACTTTTTGCATGCATAAAGTCGAATACCTTTTGCACCACAACCAAAACAGAAAATACCTTCATAAGCAGGCGCAGTACAGTCACGTTTCCTGTGACCAGGTCTTGCACAATTGTAACAAACACTCCTCACAACGGGAACTGTACTAGCACTACCTGATGGAACTGATGGACCTGAATTTACGGCTGAAACCGCAACTGAATCAGCTAGTGAATTCTGTTCTTTACCCTTCTGATTTTGTTGTTTCTTCTTCTGTCTTACCGATGAATTACCTGAATCGGCGTTAGATTGAGACGAAACCTGAACAGCACAACTTTCAAAAGTATTACTGAATTCGACACGACCTTTAGTTTTTGAATACCTTTCAGCTTTGTACGCTAACAAAGGATAACGAGTCTCAGAAGCTGGTGGAGGCTTTGCCAATTTTCGAAGATTTCTTCTTCTATCAAAATCCTGAACCAGGTCCTGAAGCTCATTAGAAGTAGAAAAATCGTGACGTGAAATTACCGTACGATATTCAGGACGTAAATTACTCAAAGTCATGTCTAATCAAGCTGCTATGTTAAAATTTTCTGCATCGGTCTCTTGCCACATTACTTTAACATTATCGATGAAATCGGATCCTCGTTCTAACTCTCCTTGAGTTCGCATTATAATATCGCGAATCGAACGACTTTGTTGAACCTCGCAATCGGAGAATCGATGTATAAATGCTTGTCGAAACTCTTCAAAACTGTTGATTTCATGGCGACAGCCAATCCACCAAACGTACGCTGTTTCTTTCAACATCATCGGCATCAATCGAAATAACTCTTCATGTCCCATATGACACGCTTCACGACAAATATTCACTTTTCTCAAGAAATCATCAACACTTTCTTCTGGTGTACCCGGGAAGTAAAGCTTCCACGATTTAACTCGTTCACACGCAGTCAAATTCAATCGAGCATTCTCATCTCTCATTCTTCGATTCTCTTCTTGAACATTTTCGCGATTACTCACAAGCTCGGATGCAGGAATCGGTAATAATCTCATTTCCCCATCAACTAACTGAAAACGATAAGCGCAATTTATATTAAGAGTCTCGCTCGCGATAATGTGAACTCGATTATCTACTGGTTGAACAGGTACTGTCTCTCCGGGAGTACTTGTTGGATGACCTGTTTGAACAATTTGATTGAATACATTTTGATTCATCGTATCGTTATTATTTGTTGGGGGTAATCCACCTTGAGGTGGATTTTGTCGGTTACTAGCAGTCGTTATTGTCGGGCTTGTACGTGAAGTCACGACAGTTACAGTAGTCGAAGGAGTAGTATCGTTATTAGTACTAACGCGAACATTTTGTATTGGGTCTGAAAATCTGAATGGAATTTCTAGAAGTATCGGCCTTCGCGTCGGTACCGCACTATCCTCTTCTGTCCAAGTTGTATTTAGAAAGAAATTTCTACGCGTGGCACGAATCAATCGATTACGTAAAATCTCAATCGATCCTTGATCTCTAGCACCCAAACCTTGCAATATAACCCGTAACTGTATAGCTGTCAAATTATCGATCCACCCGTCAACATGATACGATTGTTCTTCTGAACCACCAACTCCATTTCCAACATTCTGACCACCCTGACTATTCTGATCTCCGTTATTAGACATTTCAAATATTCATTAAAATTCAATTAGCAAATAAAAATAATTACAATCAGAACAGTAGAATCAATAACGGTACATAAAAAAAAATCAAAATCACAAATAAATTATCAAATCTCTCGTTGATACAATAAACTTTGATTAATTATTATCAAAACGTGTGCAACACGATATTCCAGTAGTCAGGCGTAACTAAAATTTCAAAAATGAATGAATTTCCATGAAGAACTACTCAAACGCCATTAACAATTGACTACCAATCGTTTTATGCAACGACAATCAATTACCAAACGAATAACCTAGTTACCAAACAATTTGTTGTTACCAAACAATTGAAATCAATTACCGAAACTTTAGTAGGGAAATAATTCTCAAAAGAAAAACTATTTCAACTATTCATTTCAAAAATGCCCCAAACAAAAGAAAATTCTAAAAAAAATTTTCATCCGTTAATTTTTAACTGCAGTTATTAACTGTAGTAATGGGTATTCGGCATGACAGACATGGTAAACATCTTAAATATGGACCTTTACATATATTGTGCCATTGGTCCACAATATATGGTAGGTCCATATTTACCTACCTTTGTTTTTGAAGTGAAACTTCTTATACGACGTCAGACGCGTGTAACGCTGGCGTTAAATTTAACGCCAGTATATGAGGTATAGGAGCGAGTGAGAGAATAGGGAAGGAGTGGGGCGGCGCCTGCGCACGAGGGACGGCAGTCTCAATGATATGCAGAGCACGGATGTATTCTTTCAATCTTCTATTGAAAATATCGCGGAAACTAAGCGAGATAGAGTGATTTTGCTATATTCTTTTCTCATAGATTGTGAATTCTCTTCAAGGTAACTGTAGGGTGGAATTGCTCTATCTTGATTAGTTTCCGAAATACTTTCAATAAAACAATTGAAAAAAAATCCACTTTTCCTGTTTTTTTTGTATTTTTGCATGTTTACAATAATTTTTTGAAGAAACTCAGAAACTAAGGGAGATACAGCGATTTTACGATGATTTTTTGTAGAAAATTTCAGTAGTTGCAAAAAGGCGTATCTCCATTAGATTTCGAGATATTTTCAAAAAATCATTGAACCAAAGACTATCATGAGTCAATTTTTTTCGTCGTAGAATTCTGATGAATATCTCGGGAACTAAGCGAGATGATGCATTTTTTATGAGAACTCTTTTTGTAGTTTTGGAAATTCTCCACAAAAAGAATTTCCAGGGAAATTTCGTCATCTCGCTCAGTACCCGAGATGTATTATTGCTGAAAAGAAGGATGCTGAAAAAGAAGAGTATCAAGTTTTCACACAAATTTATTTCATTTAATCAATTTTCTTGGAACGTCTCGGAGTCTGAGCAACACAGGGCGATTTTGCACTGAACCTTTTTTGTAGAGAATTTCGAGAGAGCCATAAGAGAATGGAAGCAAAGTCGCTCTATCTCAATCAATTTTTGAGATATTCACAGAAAACTATGATTGAAAGAGAAAACGATCTATCTGAATACTTCATAATCGTAGAAAAAAATGTAATTTCTTGGTGAGCAAAAACCTATATCCTATAGGCAGGTATTAAAATTTTTAATGCTTAATACCTGTGTTTATTGTACAGCTAGGAGATCTGTGCATCCAGTTGTTATTTGAGCTTCCACCCGCATCCGTTTGCTATTCTCACAATTTTATCTCTTGTGAGAAAATATTAATAATTTATCTCTATCTATCCTAATAAGCAACAAATTCACTTCTGTCTCGCGTGGATTCCACACACCCTCTTTTGCACTTGTCGCGATCAAAATATATCTAATTAGATACAATTATATCAAAAAAGAGGGTGCGTGGGATCCCCACGCGGTAGAAGTGAAACTTTTTGCCTATGAGGTATAGATAAAGATAAATTATTAGTATATCTTTATTGAACAAGGAATAAAATTTTTCGTTAACAAATTATAGTCTTTGTCACAACCAGTATTCAGACCAATAGATTCTTTCAATTCATTGTGTTTGTAAATTCTCGGGAATTGCTCGAGATAGAGCGATTTTGGCACAATCCTTCTGTGTAGGTCTCGAAATTCTCTGGAAAAAAGGATTAGTGCAAAATCGCCCGAACCTGCTTCCATGTCGAAATATTCAAAGAGAATTGCTGATAAAGTGAAATTGATCCGTCTGAAAATTTTCTTGTATGTATTTTTTCAGCATTCTTTTTTTTACGAATATTTTTGAAATTGAATGGGATGAGAAAATTTTTCTGAAGACCTTTTTTGTGAACAATTTTGAAAACTGCGTAAACGGTTTCTACAACAATTGCCTTCTTTTGCTCGGTTTCTGAGATATTCATCAAAACACTATGACAAAGCATAGACTTATAGATAGGGTCTCCGTTGTAATGGTTTTTTGAAAGAATCCATCGGAATTTGATGGAGATATGCTCATTCATCTTACTCTCTTTTTAATTCTCGAAATTTTCTACGAAAAGGGATTCGGGTGAATTAACGCTATTTCTCTTAGTTTCTGAAATACTTATAAAAAAGTTTACCGAAAAAAATAGACTTATACCTGAAATTTCTGCTCCAATAATTTTTCATAACTATCTTCAGAGATACTTTCGAAACTAAGCGAAATAGAGCTAGTTCATCCCAATCCATTTGTATAGCTCTTAAGACTCTCTATAGAAAAGGATTGTGGTGATATTACGCTATCTCGCTTACTTTCCGGGACATTCTCGAATTACTGATGATAAGAATTTATATCCTGTTTTATCTCTCACCTATTAGATTTTTTTTCAACGAATACCTCAGAAACTAAGCGGGATACAGGGAATTCACCTGAATTCCTTTTAGCAGAGAACTCTAAGAGCTACGTGAATGGATGAAGACGATATCGCTCTATCTCCTTTAGATTCCGAGATATTTCCAGAGAATTGTCAGCCTTTCTGATCATTACACTAGCATCTAGCATGCTACAGAAAAACTAGTGAATGAATCGACATCGGCTTCCTTCGGCTCCCATGCCCCACCGTATAAATTTCGGCTTCGGTAAGCCTCGGCTTTCGATTCTTTTCTTAGGACGACTAAACGCTACGTATCAACCTACTCCCCCCCCCCCCCACACTCCGCTAGCTCCCTCACACCAACTACGAAAGATAGGCTTCCCCCACCACTCAGAGCGGGACCGAACATCAACAACGTATGACTTCTCCTTTCCCCCACTACTCAACTACTGCATTCCCCTCAAAAGTCTACACATCAGCGTGACGCTCGAAAAAAGTTGGTACCCTGCCAAGAGAAGTTTCACTTCAAAAAAATTTCTATAGTGTGTAATCTTCGGCTACTGAACAGTATTTTGAAAATGGAATAATAGGGTTGTGATGGGAATACAATTCTGTCAGAAGTCTCGTGCACCATCTAAATATTCGGGGAGGATGAATCAGTGAAATTTGATTCTCAATACGTAGT
Organism: Aleiodes leptofemur; assembly: GCA_963942555.1. Classification (NCBI taxonomy): domain Eukaryota; kingdom Metazoa; phylum Arthropoda; class Insecta; order Hymenoptera; family Braconidae; genus Aleiodes; species Aleiodes leptofemur. The sequence continues at coordinate 11,214,116 of OZ012611.1, read as the reverse complement.
TTATGAACTTCAGCATTGTGAAATGAAGTTTCACTTCTTACGTGTGGCATTCCACGCACCCTCTTTTTTCATTTTTGAAGTGAAACTTCTTTAGGCGCGGTAGGGCTGTGAATTTCTTCCAGCCAACCGACGAAAATGAGTGACGCCGTGAGGGGAAGCGCTTCCCCTCTCACAAGCAGCTGAGACGGAAGAGTGGGAGAGGTGCTCTGAGTGGTGGGGGAAACCTATCTTTCGTAGTTGACGTGGGGGAGCGGGGGGGGGGGGGGGGGGGGGGGGGAGGGGGAGTAGGTAGATACGTGGCATACAGTCGTACTAAGGAAAGAATCGACAGCCGAGGCGTACCGAAGCTGATATTTATGTGGTGGGGCACGGGAGCCGAAGAAAGCCGATGTCGATTCAGTCGCTAGTCCTTCTATAGCATGCTACATGCTAGTGTAATGGTCAGAAGGCTGACAATTCTTTGGAAATATCTCGGAATCCAACGGAGATAAAGCAATTTCGTCACCATCCATCCACGTAGCTCTCAGAGTTCCCGCTAAAAAGAATTCAGGCGAATTCCCTGTATCTCGCTTAGTTTCCGAGATATTCGTTGAACAACAATTTAATAGTGAAGAGATAAAACAGGATATTAATTTTCTATCATCAGTAATTCGAGAATATCTCGGAAAGTGAGCGAGATAGCGTAATTTTGCTATAATCCTTTCTTATAGAGAGTCTTAAGAGCTACACAAAAGGATTAGGATGAATTCACTCTATTTCGTTCAGTTTTTAAAAATATCTCCGAAGATATTTATGAAAAATTAGTGGAAAGTAAACTCCAGCTATAAGTCTTCTTTTTTAACATATTTCAGAAACAAAGATTGGTAGCATTAATTCACCCGAATCCCTTTTTGTAGAAAATTTCGAGAGTTAAAAAAGAAAATGAGGTGAATGAGCATATCTCTATTAAATTCCGATAGGCTTCCGAAGACTTTATCTATAAGGCTATGCTTTGTCATAGTGTTTTGATGAATATCTCAGGAACTGAGTGAAATAAGGCAATTGTTGTAGAAACCATTTTCGCAGTTTTTCAAATTGTTCACAAAAAAATCTTCAAAAAAATTTTCTTATCTCGCTCAATTTGAGGAGTATTATTAAAAAACGAAAACCGAAAAAATATATATAATAAAGTTTTCAGACGGATCGATTTCATTTCATCAGAAATTCTCTTTGAATATTTCGAAATTTAAGCAGGATAGGGCGATATTGCACTAATCCTTTTCTGTAGAGAATTTCGAGAGCTACACAGAAGGATTGTGGCAGAATCGCTCCATCTCGATCAGTTCCCGAGATATTCACAAATACTATGAATTGAAAAAATCTATTGGTCCGAATACTGGTCGTAAAAAAAAACTATAATTCTTTAACGAACAAAAAATTTTATCCCTTGTTTAATAAAGAAATACTAATCATTTATCTTCATCTATTCCTCATAGGCAAGAAGTTTCACTTCTGCCGCGCGGGGATCCTACGCACCCTTTTTTTGGGTACAATGTTGAATTTTGTACCCCAAAAATGAAGGAGAACTATGAACTCCACGCGGTTCTCCCAAAACCGCTTGGACTTGGCCCACGCGCTGATAACGCGGGAGTTGAGTGAGCCCACTGTTACCGCTAACCTTTTTTTTTCATTGATGAAATTATGGAAGATTGAAAAGACAATCCGGATTGTCTTCTTCTCCCACAATTAACGCGTTTCCATTCTTTTTATTCTATTATTTAATTTATTCAGGAATAATGGATAATTAATAATTATTCATTTCCTCTCTCTCGCACTCGTACACTTCTTACGGCCACTACAGCATTCCATACGTATCAGTCATCACACCCCACTCCTCACATGCACGATGTCATTGCCTTGTGCATGGGAAGGGTGGGGTGGGATGACTTTGAGTGGGGGGCGCTATAGTGGCCGCTATACTACTAATGTAATGAGCAGAGAACTTTATTCAAAAATTCCAAAAAGTGACGGTTTGTTCAGCTTATAAAGATGAATCTTTTGAGCTTTGTCCCGATGAAATCGGATGAGTAGTTTAAAGGATACAGCCTATTTTCGGAAAAACTTCAATTCGAAACATCTCGAGAACCGTTCAGCCTCCGATCCAATCCCAACTATCTTCATCAGAAACTACATATACAGAGGAAATTTGAAGTCTTTAAGTCAATTATTCATTGAGCTATGGTGGACAGACCGAGTGTTTGAAAAAAAGCACGAAAGAATTAATAACTAATAGAATAATGGGATTAAATCCATTAAAATTTGTCAAAGGTTAGATATTATGGTTGCGAATCTCAAGTGAATTTTGAATGAAATTCGTCTCACACAAATTGAGAAATTTTTACAAAAATACAATTTTTACAAAATTGCTATATCTCAGAAACCATTCAGCTCTTGCTGAAATTTTTATGGAACATACACTTCATCAAAACTGATATGTTAACAAAATTTAAGATTTTATCTCTCATCGTTCTCAAGTAATAAAGAGTCGTAGGGTCGTACAGACAGACACACACACATACATGTCTACTTTTTTTCTCATTATGATTTTTCGACGTTTTGGATCATTTTAAGTCGTTTCCAATGAAAATTGGCATTTCAAAAAGAATTGCGAAAACTAAGGTTCCATGCAGAAGCATAATGGAAAATATTCATTCTCGAAATTCGATTCCGAAATTGATTAATCCTAATTAGCATCCCCCTTCATTGCTTCTATAATTTCACTTGAGTATGTCACGTGAAATCCGATTGAAAATAAGTTTCAGATCACACTAAAGAAGTACAACTTCTATCGCGCGTACAGGTGGTCCACGCACCCTCCTTTTTTATTCTTTTTATTTTTATGATTATTAAATTTGATTGTATCGAATCATGATAAATGAATTGTGTGGAACTTTTCCGATAATAACGGCAATTTTTCATAAATGTTTGAAGGAACTAAAATTCAGTTACGAATTATTTATTCTTATTTATTTTTCATTGTAATTCTATTTCATTTTTTTTAAAGAGCAAAAGTTAAAAGAGATATCGCTCTAATTATATTCTTAAAACTAAAATTGATTTTTATTTTATTCAAAATCTGTAGTCCTAGTCCAAAGATTTTACAGGTGGATTTTGGAACCCAGCTGCCTCCATGGTCATTAGAATTTTTGGAATTCTTTTGTTGCTGACTAGTCGGATATTCACCTGGGAATTATTTTGATTCAGTATTTTTTTTTCTGTCGTCATTCTTCCGATTTTTTATTTCGGACGAAAGGTCGTCCGGGTGCCCAACAATTAACGTTGTTTTTTTGAAGTCTGAATACTTTGATTTATTCATAGTTTCACAAGTTTATTTAATTACCATAGATTGAAAAATACGTGAAACCTTATCATAAGATATTTCAGCAAGTTCTTATGTTTCATTTTATTTTTATGGATTAGGAGTTTATAAAAGTGTAGGAGTTATATTTTCGTCGAATATTTTTCCGGAATTTTATTAAATATCATTTTAATCGTTGTTTCTGCCTTCTTCCATTCTTCATATTTCATTTCACCAGGTGCTCCGGTTGTACGAACGTTGAAGAATGCACGCGTCAGCGATTTTGACTTGTCGCATCGCCCGATTGTTCGCTGCCGTAATTCGATCGCCGCTTCACCTAATTTCTTCATTGAAGTTTTTATTCGAATTATGATTTCACGAATAATTGTTTTAACACACTTCTGATGTGTTACTTCTTGTATTTTTATTCTTGCCTGATACTTTGCAACAATTTTACTCCATATTCCATTAACTTTAAAGGCTTGTAAGGGCCTTTGCACCTTCAAATTATGCATTTTAATTCTTGTAGAATTTCCAGTCTCTTGAATTGCAACTATTGTTGGTCCAATATTTATGTCATGATCTTTCTCATCACGCATATAAACTTGTGTATAACGCTGTTTACGTAAATCATTCATCATCTTCCGCAAAGATTATTTTATTCCAAGATTCAACAACACTTGAAGTATTTTGTGATGTTCTCTTTGTGAATCTTGAACGTAGGTAGTATCGAAGTACCAAAAGTCGAGTAATTGATTGTTGATGATTGCTGAATCTGGTTGGCTTCCTTTCGAGATGTTGATTGCATGCATGTATCTGATTGAAGAGTATACAACGGACGTTATCAGTGCGAGATGATTTTTCATCCTTTCGGCACATTCAGGATGGACTCTTTCTGATTTTTTCCTTATTCCTCCAATTATCTTATGAACTATCTTTAGTTCAGGACCTCAGTCATCATGTAAAATTCTTACTACATTTGTTTTTTGGGGAATTCTGATAATCATTTTGAAATTTCCATTAGATGAAAACTGATGAACTAGCTTTTTCTTAGAGTCAAACTTCCTCATTGAAATTTCGACAATGAAAATAAATATTTGGTCTATTTGAAACATAGAAATATAAGTAACTGTTGTGTCCACTATTCTGGAACTTATTCTCATTCCTCTCGGTTCATCTTGTCTATAAGTATGATAGTTTCCATTGGAGTTGCAAAATTCTGCCCATATTTTGATTTTAATGTTGAGGTCTTGATTGTATCGGAATTCTTTTTCATAACGAACCGTTGTTTCCTGGTATTCCTTGAGGCTGGTCAGTATCTGAATGTCAACCAACGTAATGACTTCACCTTGAGTTAAATGTTCACTAAACGAATTTCGACATCGTTCTTGTCCTGTATTACTCTGAGTTTGCCTTATACGAACACCTGAATTTGCAATGTTATCCATCTGTCTCACCTTGAATACCAACTTGTTGCTTCCGAATGGAAGCATTGTAAACGCGATTTTTTTCGATCTCGAGATTTCATCGGAATATGACTCAGAATGTTCCAAAACGTCGAGAAATGACATTTTTAAAAAATGTCTGTATGTGTGTGTGTGTGTGTGTGTGTTTGTGTGACAGATATCAGCTCATTGCTCCGGAACGGTAATACTTGGTGACCTGAAAATTTAACAGTACTTTCTCTCCCCTTGCAAATTGCTCTCCGTGAAATTTGAGCGAAATCGGTTGAGTACTTTTCGAGAAAAATCAAATTTTCGAAAAATCGTTTTTTCGATTTTTCTCCGCGAAAAATTGATTCACAGCCCCCACTCTCAGCGATGAAATTCATCTCATTTGAACACACAATTTTCACTCGGGGTAAATTTTGCTGCGATTTTTCGTTTGCGGATAATTTCAATTACAGTGTTTTTTATCCTGAATTTTGTATAGACGATAGCTCAAAAACTATTTGAGCTAGAGACTCCAAATTTCGTGGGTTTGTGCATCTAATGAACGAAAAGTTTGGTATTGAAATTGGGTGAAATCTGTCCAGTAGTTTCTGAGATATTGCACAAAAACCATTTTATGAAAAGAGGTTATATCTCGAAAACTACTGGAGCGATTTCGCCCAAGTTCAGCTTAAAAGATTTATCTCAATGAGCCCCACAAATGGTGAGAATTTCAGATTTTTCAGAGGTAGTCTCTTGTAAGAGTTTTCGATAACTTAGTTTTTTCAAAAATCACGGTTTTCCTCAGCTTCCTCCCTAGGGACACTACTATTTTTCATTTCACCATTCGAAAGTAGACAATTTTTTCTACCAACTGAGTACATTTTCTTCTGACGACAATCGGAAAGAATAGGAATCCTATTTAAAATCTGAACTTCAATTTTTAAGTTTTATCGTAGGATCTCAGTTTTCATCTAATATTGAAAATTTATGTATCATATGGCATTATTGCAGCTTAATCGATTATGGTAAGCTAGGACTGCAGGTCCTAAGATTGCATCCTGAACAGATCCATACGGTCGTGAACAATATTCGTAGGAATGTTTAAGTGCGTATTTGTCGTAAAAATGATGTTATTTTTTTGAGCAATGGAATACATGAATAGCGATTTGATGCAATATTGATGAAATTCCATTCGGAAGCATTTTGCCAATCGAATTGGCAACATTTTAAATGTCGCACAAGGAGTAAGGTTTGCCAGTAACGCATAAAGAGTGGCACTCCTGCTTGTTTTCCTATTGTACTGATTTGATGATCCATAACCTCAATTGTAGTTCTGTATCCTGCAAGAGGATGAATCTTCTGATGCTGCCTTTTTTGTGAGATGTCCATTTGAGATTTCTTTCAATCTTCTGATACCGAATGATTGGTATGATCAACAATTTCCTCAGTAATTCTTTCCTCAAGAATATTTCATTTTCTTGCAGTATTAATGCAAAATTAGTATCATCTGATTCAGGTAATAATTCAGATTTTCTAAACAAATTGTTAGGACTGGAATTAGTCTGAGAGTAGGTTCTTTGGGTTTATCTGTAGAGATACCCTCTACAGTGAATAGATACTTCAACTCGGTGGTTTATTAGAAAAGGAATAAGTATTTATTTAAATTGAATGATTAATAAATATCCATGATGTATAATAGAATATAAAGGTAAAAGGTAAAATGACACACTGTCGTGTCTGGTTGAGAACTGACCTCTCGAACATTGGTGAGGTCGATTCTTATAGTGAATTATCAGTGTCACATTGCAACATGATTATACATGCAGCAATAAGACGCTGAGTCAAATAATATGTGAAGTAAGTTGAACTCATTAATGTGTTCAACTTCTTCACTGTAATTGTGAAATAATTGAATAATATTAAATAATGCTTATGGGGCATAACATTCCTCCCCCCCAGGGAAGAAAATTATTATCCCTGATAATTTTCTCTCATTATAGACAAAAATATGCCTCATAGAACTAAAATTTTCCAATTTTCCTTCACAAGTTTTACATTTTAAAAATAGTTTCTCATACATAAATAATTCTTTTTTTTTTTTTTTTTTTTTTTTAACTTGTATTCTGAAAATCGATTGATTATTATTATTATTATTATTTTTAAATGCAGTTATTGGATATGTGCATTTGAATTTTATCCAAAATCTCTATGGTGAAAACTCGAGAGTCTCCGCTTTTCTCAAGCCTGGATTATCCAGAATTAATTTTTTTTTTGTAAATGTCTTTTCCATCGTCCAGTTGCATCTCTCTGTGGAATGTTTCGATTTATAGTTTAGAAATTATGTGAATTAAAAGAAATTCATTTGGGTTTATTGGCATCAACTGCGTAAGAGCTATCGTGCACTTGGCCTTGGTGTCATCGACATGGCCATCCTGCTGAATCAGCTCTACAATGAACTTCTGTGTCCTCAAGTCTGCTAAAAATTGCAAAATTAAGTAAATTGTAGACTGTAATTTTTTACTTTTTCTAACACGTCTGGTTACAGCTTCTTCAACAATCAATATTTGGATGTCTGTATAGAAAATTGTTGAATCTGTCTTAAATTTCATTATGAACACCGAAATCAGAGTTTCTCTGAGTTCAAGTTCTCCACTTTTCTTCCCCCTTTTGAGATGAATGTTTCCTAACATTGAATATGAATTTGCACAATTATCTCGTTCATAATTTCTTATTGAATTACCAATTGAATTTTCTGTAATAAATTCATGTAACTTCGATTGAATTTGCTGTCGTTTGAACTTGAATGTGCGTAGCTTTCGCTGACAGTGCACTGAAGTAAATAATAACTTCTTCTGTTTCCAAATCGTTTCATCCGATTTCCGTATATCTGTGTGAACAAGTCCTCTAATTATTCGTAGCAAATTCGGTTCAAATATGAGTTGTGCCATAAAGAAGTGTCCCTTATGTGCTAGTGATTTGCACATCTGTGAAGACTGTCCCCAAACAGTCCGAACATCAGTTATTGTAAAGAATCCGTTTTTCCGCAAATCTGTTATTTGTGGTCCCCAGCGAAAAGCGCAAGGGCTGTCACGAAAACACCGTTCAATACAGCGTCGTCTTCGGATATCAGCTCGTTGTTGTCCTGGCTGTATACGTTTCGACTGTGAAAATTTCCAATGTGTTGGAGCAAACGAACTAGTAAGTCCCTTAATTTCGGAATATTCTCCCTTATTTTTTCTTTTTCCTAAGATTAAAAATTTTACTTGTTGCAGGGCTTCTCTCGCTACCCGCAAGATTTTTCTTCTGCTATTCGTGAGTGGTGTCGAAGAGAAGAAAATCTGAATCCTGCCAGAATCACTCGTTCTTGTCGACTTCTGTCGAATCAGAAAGTGGCTGTTCCTTGTCATCTGCCAGGTGTACGACGATTCATCAAAGAAGGATTCATCTCTCCGTATTGTATCTTGTGTAACGGCTATTATCGTGGCGCGCCTGGATATGTTCTTTCGGATGAAGGAGAGTGGAGAATTTATCTCGGATATGGTCGTTTGGGTGCTCTCGTTGATCAGTCTGTTTTCGGCATTTTCTAGCTGCCTATTCAATGATCTCTGCATCAAGCATCTTCCTTGTGTGAGAGCTTCATCTGGACCACTTCTACCTTCCAAATTGGCGGATAATAGTTTATTGATCTCAGTATCTATTTTTATTACATATATTTGTACTATCAAATCTATTTTTATTGTCAAAAATAAATTGAGTACTTGACTATCCTTCCAGGTCTTCAATAGATCCTTCTCACAATCCCCAAAATTATCCTCATCCTTACAATAAGGATATTTCAGCAAGTTCTTATGTTTCATTTTGTTTTTACGGATCAGGAGTCCATAAAAGTGTAAGAATTTCATTTTCGTCGAATATTTTTCCGAAATTTCATTAAATATTATTTTAATCGTTGTCTCCTCCTTTTTCCGTTCTTCGTATTTCATTTCGCCAGGTGCTCCGGTTGTACGAACGTTGAAGAATGCACGCGTCAGCGTTTTTGACTCGTCACATCGCCCGATGGTCGTCCACTGCCGTAAATCGATCTGCGCTTCACCTAATTTCTTCTTCATTGAAATTGTTATTCGGATTATTATTTCACGAACAATTGTTTTGACACACTTCTGATGTGTTACTTCTTGTATTTTCATTTTTGCCTGATACTTTGCGACAGTTCTACTCCATATTTTATCAATTTTAAAGGCTTGTAAGGGCCTTTGCACCTTCAAATTATGCATTTCAATTCTTGTAGAATTTTCAGGCTCTTGAATTGCAACTGTTGTTGGTCCAATATTTATCTCATAATCTTTCTCATCACACATATAAGCTTGTGTATAAAACGCTGTTTACATAAATCATTCATCATCTTTCGCAAAGATTCTTTTATTCCAAGATTCAACAACACTTGAAGTATTTTGTGATGTTCTTTTTGCAAATCTTGAACGTAGGTGGTATCGAAGTACCAAAAGTCGAGTAATTGATTGTTGATGATTGCCGAATCTGGTTGGCTTCCTTTCGGGATGTTGATTGCATCCATGTATCTGATTGAAGAATATACCACGGACGTTATTAGTGCGAGATGACCTTTTATCTTTTCAGCACAATCAGAACGAACTTTTTCTGATTTTTTCCTTATTCCTCCGATAATTTCATGAACTATCTTTAGTTAGCACTCTACCTTAAGCTCGGTTACCATGTAAAATTTTTACAACACTTGGTTTTTGTGGAATTTTAATCTTCTTACAATCAAACTTCGTCATTGAAGTTTTATAAATGAAAGTAAATATTTGGTCTTGAGAGTTGTCTTGAAACATAGAAATATAAGTAACTGTTGTGTCCATTACTCTCGAATTCATTCTTATTTCTCCCTGTTCATCTTGCCTATAAGGTTGATGGTCTTCATTGGAGCTGCAAAATTCTGCCCATGTTTTGATTTCAATGTTGAGGTCTTCATTGTATCGGAATTCTTTCTCATAACGAGCTATTGTTTCCTGGTATTCCTTGAGGTTGGTCAGTATCTGAATGTCAACCAACGTAATGACTTCACCTTGAGTGAAATGTTTACTAAACGAACTTCGACATCGTTCTTGTCCTGTATTACACTGAGTTTGCATTATGTAAACACCTGAATTTGCAATATTATCCATCTGTCTCACTTTGAATACCAACTTGTTGTTATGTTGTACTGATTTGATGATCCATAATCTCAATCTTAGTTCTGTATCCTGCAAGAGGATGGATCTTCTGATGCTGCCTTTGGTGTGAGATGTCCATTGGAGATATTTTTCAATCTTCCGATCCCAAATGAATGGTATAATCAACAATTTCCTCAATAGTTCCTCCCTTAAGAATATTTCATTTTCTTCCAGTATTAATGCAATATTAGTATCATCTGATCCATGTAATAATTCAGATTTTTTAGAAAAATCAAAAATTAAATTTCCATATTTTTCATCGAATCTTTCAATTGTAATTCGACCATAATTTTTTAGACAGTTCGGCTCCATGATGATTCTGACTATGTCTTGACTGATGCTGTGACCCATCAAGTTTGTACCCTCAATTGAATTCTCATCTGAATTAGTTTTCAATCGCATGACTTCAACTTTATTCATTTTTGTTCTTTGATGGAAAGGGATATTTGCCAACTGCTGAATTCCCTTGTGATTCATCTTGTTATGTTTTCTTAGGCTAGATCCAAGTACCACAATGTTAATGTATGGATGATAGCGCCACCACAATCCTTGAAATTTAGCGAGATTGAAATCCATAAGTATTTGAGATGATATGAAACTGTCTTGGAATCTATGAATTTGTCTTTCATCAAGTCTGAAATTGCCTTCTTTTGTTATTGCAATTCCCGGACATTCTGTATATATTTGACTAGGAATGAAACCTTTTCGTTCCAGCATAGTTCCCAAAGTTGTGAATGTTTCAAATACTGAGAATAGACCTCCGATGATTCTCTCATTCTCTGTCTGATGATGATACTCTGCATTTGCTCCTATTGCTTCTAGTTTCTTGAAAATTGCAAAAATGATTGAGCAATAAGTATTTTCTTTACATGATTCATTGTTGGTCAATGTTATGGCTTTAACCTTCCGCAAATCGAACAGCTTATCTGGTTTTTCTCCCAATAAATCGCGTTATTAATGCCAAAAGGGCGTATCGCGAATTTTACGCCCTCTTGGCTTTGCAGAACCAAAAGGGCGTATCGAAAAGAAAAATTCTCTTCTTTTCGATTTAAAAATGTTCAAAACGTATTTTTTTGTGAGAAAAATGAAGAAAAATTTTTTTTTTGTGTACGCCCTTTTGGTTTTAAAAGAAAAAAATCTTAATGCCAAAAGGGCGTATCTCAACTTTTTTTCACAATTATTATTAATTATGAAATGGATAATAATTAGTAAGTTGGCAATAATTTTCCTTTTTTAAATCCTTCCCGCTTTTATGCGCCATCTACAACTTTTTCCAAATTGAAGCTGGCAGCATTTGCTCGTTCGATTCAATTTTAGCTACATATTTTTTTAAACTTGAAAATAATAATTGAAGTGATTCATAATTGATTTTACTGATTCACTTTTCTGAGTTTTGTGAATTTAAAAGAAAAACTTCTGGAAAAATATACCGTGTGTGACAACTTTTTTTTTAAATTACGTTATGGCAAATGATACACACAGAAAACACTGGTCTCGGATCACGATCCATAGGGCGTAATTCATGCCCATCCGGGTCGTGCATCAAGATCTTTCAATTGGACGTAAAATACGTCCCCAAAGTACCTACTTCATGCTCAATTGGGACGAGAACTATGCTCAACCGTTCAGCATGATAAACGTCCCGAGTGTCCATGATTCACGTCCTTTGGGGGGCATGATCCACGTCCTCTAAGGGGCATGATCCATGTACTCTAGGGGGCGTGATTCATGTACTCTGCGGGGCGTGATTCATGTACTCTGGGGGGGCGTGATTCATGTACTCTGGGGGACGTGATTCAAGCCCTTTTGGGACGTGATCCCAGTACCTCAGTACATGATTCCCGTACCTCGGTAAATAAGCGAGATGGAGCGAAATAGACATTAGTATGGGATCAGGCGGGAGTTTTTTCAGTTTTTTTGCTATTATCTCGGTTAATAAGCGAGATAGAGCGAAAGAGACATTAGTATGGAATCGGGAGGGAGTTTTCCCAGTTTTCGTCGATTAACTCGGAAAATAAGCGAGATAGAGCGAAATAGACATGAATGTGAAATCGGCAGGGAGTTTTTCCAGTTTTTGCCGATTAACTCGGAAAATAAGCAAGATAGAGCGAAATAGACATTAATGTGGAATCGGGAGGGAGTCTTCCCAGTTTTTGCCGATTAACTCAGAATATAAGCGAGATAGAGCGAAATAGACATTAGTATGGGATCAGGAGGGAGTTTTATCAGATTTTTGGGATTATCTCGGTGAATAAGCGAGATAGAGCGAAATGGATGTTAATTTGCGATCACCATAGAGTTCTCTCAGTTTGTCGCGATTATCTTGGTAAATAAGCGAGATAGAGCGAAATGGACGTTGATATGGGATCACCAGGGAGTTTTCCAGTTTTTCGTGATTATCCTGGTGAATAAGCGAGATAGAGCGAAATAGACGTTGATTTGGGATCAGGAGGGAGTTTATTCAGTTATTCGCTATTATTTCGGTAAATAAAGGAGATAGAGCGAAATGGACGTTGATATGGGATCATCACGGAGTTTTTCAGTTTTTCGTGATTATCCGGGTGAACAAGGGAGATAAAGCTAAATGGACGTTAGTTTGGGATCAGGAGGAATTCTTTCATGTGGAAACTCCCACCTGATCCCATATTAATGTCTATTTTGCTCTATCTCGCTTATTCACCGATATAGTCACGAAAAACTGAATAAAATCCCTTCCGATCCCAAATTAACGACCACTACGCTCTATCTTACTGATTCACCAGGATAATCACGAAAAACTGGAAAACTCCCTGGTGATCCCATATCAACGTCTATTTCGCTCTATCTCACTTATCCACCGACATAGTCGAGAAAAGCTGAAAAAACTTCCTCCTAATTCGAAATCAACATCCATTTCGCTCTTTCTCGCTTATTTACCGAAAAAATAGCGAAAAACTGGATAAACTCCTTCCTGATCCCAAATCAACGTCTATTTCGCTCTATCTCGCTTATTTGACAAAATAATATCGAAAAATTGATTAAACTTCCTCCTGATCCCAAATCAATGTCGATTTCACTCTATCTCGCTTATTCACCGAGATAATCACGAAAAAAACGACAAACTTCCTGCTGATCCCAAATTAATGTCCATTTCGCTCTATCTCGCTTATTTACCGAAATAATAGCGAAAAACTGAATAAACTCCCTCCTGATCCCAAATCAACGTCTATTTCGCTCTATCTCGCCTATTCACCAGGATAATCACGAAAAACTGAATAAAACTCACTCCTGATCCCACATTAATATTCATTTCGCTCTATCTCGTTTATTGACCGAGATAATCACGAAAAACTGAATGAACTTCCTGCTGATCCCAAATTAACGTCCATTTCGCTCTATCTCGCTTATATATACTTAGAGTAAAAAAATCACGTACTTAAGTGCGGATATCACTCACAAGTGTGCGTACATCACTCACAACTGTGCGTACATCACGTACACGTGTACGTACATCACGTTCGATTATGAGAACTTGAAGTACGCACACATGTGCAGTGACTACGCACTTCTGAACGTGTTCTACGCTCAGTGTTTTCTGTGTGTATAGTCGCGGAAAACTGGAGAAACTCTCTTCTGATCCAAAATTAATGTTCACTCCGCTCTATCTCGCTTATTCACTGGGATAATCACGAAGAGCTGAATAAACTCCCTCCTGATCCCAAATTAACGTCCATTTCGCTCTATCTCGCTTATTCACTGAGATAATCCCGAAAATCTGATAAAACTCCCTCCTGATCCTATACTAATGTCCGTTTCGCTCTATCTCGCTTATTTACCGGGATAATCACGAAGAACTGGATAAACACCCTCCTGATCCCAAATAATAATTGCGATGAAAAAAAATTGGGATACGCCCTTTTGGCTTTAAATTTTTTGTCTCTTAAAGCCAAAAGGGCGTACACAAAAAAAAAATTTTTTCTGTATTTTTCTGACAGAAAAATACGTTTTCAACATTTTTGAATCAAACAGGAGAGGAACATTGTTTTCGATACGCCCTTTTGGTTCTGCAAAGCCAAAAGGGCGTAAAATCCGCGATACGCCCTTTTGGCATTAGTAACGCGATATGTTCACTAAGTGAATAGAAATAATCCCGTTACGCCGAGACACCGGTAAATTGATTGCACAACATCTTGAGAATGTAATCGTTTCGAGATGGGGTACACCCCGTATCTTATTTACCGATAACGGTCCTGAATTTATTAATAAGGACGTTCAAGCCCTGATACAGTTGACTGGAACACAACACCAGACAACTCCCCCGTATCACCCATAAGCCAATCCCGTTGAGCGCGATAATCGTATCCTCAAAATGATGCTTCGTGCATTTACGGATAACGATCATAGCCGATGGGATGAGCATCTCCATGAGTTTTGTTTCGCCTACAATACCGCGTACCATAGTGCTTTACAAGCAGCACCCGCGTTCGCGAATTTTGGCCACGAACCTCTACCCACTATTTCCCTTCGTCGCGAAGTCGAAGGAAACATAGAAGTCGTACCACGAGAGACTCCAAAATGGAGTCCCGTCTCGATATTTTACGAAAAGCACTGAAACATACGCTAGCTGAGGCATCGCACCAGCAAGCGCATAATTACAACCTCCGTAGACGTCCTTGCACTTTCGAAGGGGGCCAATTTGTCCTGAAACTGTCCCATCATTTATCCAATGCCACGAAACGATTTTCAGTAACATTGGTGGCTCCATTTGGAAGACCATACGTGATTGTCGAGAAATTCTCGCCAATCCGTTTCAGAGTCGCTAATTTCAATGGAAAGGAATACGGAGTAGTCTCCGTCAGTGACTTAAAGTCATGGCACCGTTCAGAGGTACTTCCGCCGATCAACTACTTGTTCCCCTCCTCCGACGTCTCGACGCCAAACCCGCATCAAAAACCCCATTCCCCGTATCAGCCAAGGGCTCGTCTACTGGTGCAATTCCGAAAACCCCCAAAACACCTAAAGGCAAACGTGAAGAGAAGGCAGCCGAAGACGTGTTGGAACTTCACCCAACCCCCAATGACCAACATCTCCCCGTCTCGCCCTCCAAATCAACACCCCCAAAATCCCAACAATCCAAAACCCGTAGCCGTACCCCCAGTCCAATCACTCCAAGCCTACCAGCCCCCACTGATTTCAAAATCCCAAAGGTTCCTACAACAAAAGTCCCCAGCCGTACTCCAAGCCCAACCCCAACCCATTCAGGACCCACGACCCCAACTTCCACTACAAAATCCAAAGTCCCTACACTGAGCGAAAAATTTTCTTGCTTGGAATAAAGTTTACTGGTGTCAAGTAATATTATCTTGCTTTCAGTAATCATTTTGAGAGAAATGAATTCATTGAAGATTAGTATTAAAATATGATGATACAGTAGAGTATTTTCAATTCAACATTATCTTCATTTAGACTGAAGTTTGCGTCTGATGTTCATCGGTGATACTTGTACTGGAAATCTGAAATTTGAGAAAAGTAATTGAGTTCGAGTAAAGTATTTCAGTCGTTTGATTTCATGTCGAGGAATATGACTAGTACCTACGATATGTTTGAGATTAGCATGAGGAGAAATCCTACGTTGTGAAAATATGCAAGATAGACTACAATACATGATTTTCTTGATCAAAAACAATATAACTTTCACCACGGAGAAGAATTTTTATGTTCTCACTCCGAGAGTCACTACTCTGGTGAAAATTTGGCTGTCATTTATTGACAGATTCTATCAGAATCTGTCAGATAAATTCGTCAGAATCGCACAGAAAATGGCAATTTCTGATAAAACTTGTTATGTTTTGACGAAGAATGTTGAAATCCACATATTCTTTCAATTTCTGATAGAATCTGTCGTTTTCTGATCAGAAATTCGGTCAGTTTGTCAGAATATGACAGAATCTGACATGCAATTTTTAGTCACGAATTTGGTCAATATTTTTCAGAATCTGCTATATTCTGGAAAATAGATGACATAAATTCTCAGAAAATGACAAATTCTGTCGGTTTTTGAAAGATTCTAACATATTATGACAGAAAAACTCATGTTCTGTCAGTATCTGACGATTTCGTTCCTTAATAGGATACAGATTCCGTACGAACAGTGAATGGGACTTTTGTCAGAGCCGAATGAAACGGTCTACATATTAGAATAATTTGAATCTTTATTTCTTTCATACTAGCAAAGTGATTGTAATCGAACTTTTTCTCATTTTTACTAATGGTACATCGCTTTGTTGATTAAGTTGAAACTCTGGCATAGTGGAAAACTTGATAGCATCGAAAAAGAACTTGAACGAGTTTCAATATTCTCAACAGGATCATAACTTCATGAAGTCAGCGTAGTGATGAGAGTGAGTCAAAAAAGCGTAAATGACATAATTATAATGAATGTGGAATAACTAGATAATGCTATTGTGGAAGAATCCCTCGCCCCTTCATTGAAAAAATTAGATGGATATACGCTCCCTTAACTCTGTAGTAATTACACAATATAAACACAAAAAGTATATATCATATATCATGATTAATTCATTTCATTCCAAATAACTATGAGAGGATCAGGGAAAAATATATCGATGAGACAGAATGTACCAGAATTTCTTTCAGAGAAAACCCCCATGGAAAATTTGAAGAACTAGGGGTGAGCAGCTGCTCGCTCGCTACGCTCGCTCGCGAATAGAGGAGTGCGTTATTGCTAATTGGAAGGAGTTAGTAGGAATGTATTGTGATGTACGTGACCCTTCGAGCCGCACTAAAAACTTCCCGATAATTTCTCTCACTTATTATTAGAAAAAATGATGAATGAAAAAAACGAATGCGAAAAACATAGCTGAGAAGGAGTGGACTTTCAAATTTTTTTGGGTAGATCTCAAAATATTGAGATCAATGAAAAAATCGATTTTTCATTTTTGGAGGTCGTGCATAGACTCCACTTATTGGGATTTAAGAAGAATTTAATAATGTTGTTCATAAAAAACTAAGAAAGTACTGTATCGATTTCAATCAAAAACTAATCAGATCGAATCTATATCGAGATGCTTCGATTGCAACATCGATCATATCGATCGCGTTATTAATTTATGAGAAAACGTGAACGAAAAAATTGGTCACATACATACACACACACACATACACACACACACAGACATGATCGTAAAAACTATCAAAAAATGTTCGGGAGGTGTTAAAACATGGAGATCGATCGAAAAATCGATTTTCCATTTTCGGGGTCATTACATAAACTTCCCTTATCGGGAAGTTAAAAATGACTAGAGATTCTATGGCATTTCTTCATGAATGACAAATTTTTCATTCCATTTTTGTAAAATTCTTGATTTGAGGAAAATGGTTTTTATTTCACTCTATCGATTCATTTTTCCCCGTCTCCCTCATAATATGATATATATATAGATACATAATATTATTATAAGAGGTTATATTTGTGTATTATCGATGATAAAGTTTATAATATGTAGCAATTGATATCTATAGATATTCAGAGGAAAGTCATTCCATTACTTCATACGTACCATTCATCGAGAGTGCTTGACATTTTTCTTTTTTCCATCAACGCTGGCTTTGAAAATTGTTCGAGAAGGTTCACTCTGTTTTTGTTTTGGAAATTCCGGCAAATTGAAGCCCTCCATATCCCAATATTTCTACGATATCAAAATTTCCTGATTCAGGAAAAATGGACATATGCCCAAATCATTGTAAAATAAGTTATAATAATTATATGAATACTGATTTTTGTGAGAGCTGTTGTAACGTTTGATCTATCAAGCAATTTCGTTGGAATGAACGTTATTCGGAACGGGAAGTATAATGTATATGGTGCATACCACGTGACTCATGCAGTGCCATCTGTGCTACAGGACCGTTTTGCCGTTTTATTCTATTATATTTATTGAATATTAAATAAAAATAAATAATTGCTGGTTTAGTCTCGACAATTTCAACACGTCTCAATCAGGTCTTAATCATGATAGATTAAGTATATTGATTGAATTCTGATACGTCCAAGTGATTCCGGTAAAATACTCTCGGTTACAAAACATAAAATGCCCAAAAAAGCTTAATTAATTATCGAATTTTTACAGAATCTGAAATTTTCTGACCATAGATTCTTCGTCAAGATTGATGATAGTTTTCCAGAAAATGACAAATGATTTTCGATAAATATCACATTTGTTGACATTAATTATTAAATTTTGACAGAATCGGAGATTTTCCGATAGCACAGTTGCCGACAGTTATCAACAGAAAGCATCATTTTTCTTGTAGATTCTGAAAGATAATGTCATTTTCTGATGAAAATTCAACAGAATTTCTCAGAATCGGACAGAAAACAGTCTAAGATATTCTGACATAATCTGACAATTTCGGATTTCACTTTCTGATAAAGTCTGTTGGAATATATGAAAATCGGCCATATTTCGACAGAATCTGTTGTTTTCGTCAGATTTTGTCATTTTTTGATCAATTCTTACGAATCAATTTCCACCAGGGTATGTGTCACCTGAACACTTCATATTTTTAGATAAATTGCTGTTCACTCAGTTGAACCATGCAATCACGTGGATCCAACTAGTTAAACAAGAGTATTGAGTCTCCTATCAGAGTGAAGATTCATTTGAGTAAAGTATGCGGAGTTGTGGATTAAGAATCAATTTTCTCATCTCAAGCTGATGATAATTCCTCATGTTTAAATCATACTGAGTCACTATTATCACTATCACAATTAAATTCTTGCAGAAAAAATCTGTAAAGTCAAGTCAAGTAAACCGTTGTTTGATGCTGCACGGAGATGTCTTCCTTAAGGGGGTCCACGGTGAAATCCAAAAGTCTTTGGTTGATGGAGGGATCCATCGAGTGAAATTTGGCACACGATGGGATGTGTCAAGAAAGCTGAAAAATGTTGAACACAATCCATTTTGCCCCATATTTCAAGATAAAACGTCATTATTCGGCTTCATCTTAATAATGCCCCATGGACCACAAATTTGATCCGCTCCAGATTTTTTTTTCAAATATTCGTTAGCCTTTGGAGGATGAAATTGGGTATCCGTTCTACATTACAGGTTATAGATCACGAGAGAATGAATTTTTTTCATTCACTCATTCTTCGCTCGAAATTTTTCAATTGAAAAAAATTCGTTGAATTGAGAAAAACTCATTTTCTAGTGATCTATGATCGGTAATATAGAATGGATACCCAATTTCATTCTCGAAAGGCTAACAAATATTTGTTAGAAAAGAAATTCCAATCGGATCAAAATTGTGGTCCATGGGGCATAATTCAAATAAAGCCGAATAATGATGTTTGATCTTGAAATACGGGGCAAAATGGTTTGCGTTCAAATTTTTTTTGGGTTTTTTGATACACCCCATCGTGTGCCAAATGTCACTCGATGAATCCCTTCTATCAATCGAAGACTTTTGAGTTTCACCGTGGTCCTCCCTCAAAAATGAGATTCCTCTCAGCCAAATAATGCAAGGATTTATCATTTTCTTGATGAGAAATCTTGAGTTAACATTAAGAACATCATTCTCGGACGAAGAATAAGAGTTTTCAGGACTGAAGCACGCTGATGTCCTTGAATCCAAGATACTTCTTGCAGTGTGTGTCCACTAAGAAAAAAATTTCTGGTCTCAGAAGAATATATTTTGCTCAAGTAAATTCACTAATCTTCTACAGATATAGAGAATCAACACCTTTTCGAGATCAACTTTTCATATTTTCTTGCGCGAAATACATCTCTCTGGGACCAGAATTTTTTTTTCTCAGTGTACAATTACACATGTCATGAAGGATGGCTCATTCATAGGGAGTTTTCAATAGTTTTCATGGCAAGGCTCCCATTTGGAAGTATGTGTCAAATAGTTTTCTTGGCTTCAAGGTAGTAGGGTAGAAGTACCGTTTGTGGCCACTGCACCTTTTTTGGCCATTTTATGTCCAAATTCAAATATGAATCATTTTTGAAGATAAGAACATTATAAGTTAGATTCGTATAATTATGAAGGCTCCAAAATTCTATGAAAATATTATTCTGAATCAAGAATTTTCTCTTTATTAACTTGACTCTGAAGTGATCAAAAAAGGTACAAAGGTGGCCAAAACTCGTACTTCTACCCTATTCCAGCGAACTCGAGTACTTCACTGTACTCCTTATTTTCTTGAGGCCACACCGAAGATTATCTTTTTTTAAATTTTCCAGAATTTTTCCATAATTTTTGTCCGTCTAGTTTCGGAGATATGAATTATCAAAGTTCCTGAAAATGACGGTGGTAGGGATGAAACGCCTTAAGTCGGAACGAAAAAACGAAATTACTAAAAAACCACACAGTTGACCCACTATTCAAAAATAATTGTTGAAGAGAACAACACCTTAACTAAATAATAGAAGAAAAAAATTTTCGATTCACCGTATAGTTATTGACAAATTTTGATTAGAAGATAGTCGTAACTATTCACCTCTCTCTCTATTTCATGCACATGATAGGGGATTAGCAATGTAAAAAAAGAGGGTGCGTGAAATTCACGCGCGGCAGAAGTGAAACTCCTTGCTGATCGTCCAAGGATCAGTGCAAGAATACCCTATCTTGCTTAGACTTCGAGACATTCAAAGAAAATTGATGATAAAGAGCACTCAATTTGTCTACAAACTTGATATTTTTCTCTTCCTCAACATCCATTTCTTTTCAAGAATATTTCGGAAAGTGAGCGAGATGACGAAATTTTTCTGAAGATTTTTTTTTCGCAGAGAATCTCGAAAACAACAAAAAGGGTCTCTACAAAAATTTCATTATCTCGCTTAGTTTGAGAGACATTCATCAAAATCCTACGACCAGAACATAGACTCCTAGATATATCAAAATCTAACAGAGAAACGCCCTTTTTGATTCAATTTCTTCTGAAGCTCTTGAAACTTCAACAAAGAAAGGATTAGGGCAAAATCATGCTATCTCGTTTAGTTTCTGGGATATTTATCAAAAACAAATAACAAAAAATGAACTTATTTTAGAAAGAAAAGTAACTCTATTCCGATGATTTTTTGAGAATATTTTGGAAACTCAGCGAGGTGAAGCCATTTTGACCTAATCCTTTCTAATAGCTTGTCTTGAAAATCAAGAAAAAAAATCAGAGTGAGATCGCTGCATCTTCCTCCGTTTCTGAGTCTTCTCAAAAAAACTTTCGGGAATGAATAATTCGAATAACAAGGAAAGTAGGTTTTTTTTTGTCGATAGTATTTCGAAAATAACTGGAAAACTAAGCGAAATACAACGATTTTACCTGAAGGCCTTCTGTAGAGAATTTCTAAGGCTACGAAGAAGGATTGGAGCAAAATAACGCTATTTTACGTAGTTTCTGACATATTCCCAGAAAATGATCAACAAAAAAAAACCTTTTCCTGTTTTTTTGGTTTGTTTGTCAATTGTTTCTTGAGAATATCTCGGAATCTGAATAAGATAAATCAGTTTCAACTTTGAGCTTTCTTGTCGAAAATTTAAAGATCTACAAAAAAGGAGGAGAGCAGAATCACTCTATCCCACTTAGTTTCCGAGATATTCTTGAATAACTGATAATAGAAAATAAACAGTAACAGGACAGGTATTGTACTAACGAAAGAATCGACACACGAGGCATGCCGAAGCCAAAGATTATTTGGTGGGGCATGGACGTCGAAGAAAGCCGATGTCGATCCCTTCGCTAGTCCTACTATGACGAGCAATGCGGCAGAGATATGAGTGCACATGCGCACATTCGTTCTCTCTCTCTTTCTTTTCCCCCACCACCAAAGCGTGGAAAAGTAACGCAACATCGTTAAACGCGAGGACTTCGTATAGGACGTTTCACTTCAAAAACTAGAGAAACAAAAAAAAATATATTCATAAGCTGAAGATATGACTTTCGAATAGTTTAATCCCGTTTTCCGCACGCCATGCGGAAAGTAGCCACCTTCCGCATGCGTAGCGTAGTCAGTGGCACTTTCCACACGTTGTGCGTGAAGATTTTTAGACTCGTGTGATTACAAAACTCGCCTTCGGCTCGTTTTGCAACCTCACGCTCGTCAAAAAAAGTACTTTCCCACGCTTGTTAGGTAATATAATACATTTCCCGAATCACCAGCTAATAATTGGAAACTCACCTACAAATCCTCATTTTTCCTTGTCTTATCGACCATACTCTGATATGCTACCTTAGGATCGAAACTGGACAGTCATTTCTCGCGAACAGGAATCCCCAATGAGGGGCGAAAGCCATGGTAAGACTTCAGAATCAGCAACATTCTGCGGGTTTTTTTTCTCGGAGAAAAATGTACCATTAATGTGAGAGAATTTCGCAAAAAAAATTATGTAGGAATTCTTCAAATATTTCGGAGTAATTGGGAATTAATTCAATTGTTAAGCCTCCAATAGTTTTCGGAGCCTGTGTAGCCCCTTAATGTTGGGGACGGGAAAATTTCGTTGAATCTACAATTCAAAGGGCAACGAACTGGCTACTGTTGGATGTGATCAGCCGTTTCGTTCGGCATAGTTGGATATGTGCTTTACTGTCCTATACGTACAGTGAGTGTTCAGATGTGGATATACTGTACCATATCATTTGGAGAATATCGAGAATTGCTAAAATAATCCGGTCATTCTGGTTAAATTTATAATAAGATGCAAAATTTCATACTTCAATAAGAAATGAATGTATTTTGGATACATTAGAAGGAAAATTAGTATAGAATATATGAACCGAAACCTCTTACACTGCAACAAGCAGCATTTCACATCATAATCAAATGAAATCGATTTAAATCAATCAATCAAATTCGTCGAATAAATTTTTAAAACGTAAAACTCTTGAATCGAGGAATCTCCACAAATTGAGGTAAATCAGCGTCTTGTTGCTCTTTCTTGGAAGTGTTTCTGTGAAATGTAATTCAGATTACAGAGATATGAAGTTTTTTTTCGTTGAAATTGTCGAGAATTTTGTTGCTTGATAATTATTTACCCAGTATAAGTTAACATATTTAGGGACATCGTGTAGGAAACTCATGGTAACACATCTTTCTGAGCTGATGGGACATATTCCAATGACATTAAATTCCATACACCCTGGTTTCACGTAATACATTTTTTCTTGATGAGTCAACCACCATTGTCTGAGCGAATTCCATTGTTTCTTCAAATTTGGAACTGAGAATGTAAATTTGAATCGAAAGCATAAGAGTACTTTCAGAACGTTAGTGTAATTCCCAGATTTCTGGATGATAGGGGAGACTGGGGCAAAATAGATTTCCAAGATAATATGATTCATGAGTTTTTTTCGAAGTGAAGGACTAGGTGGAATACTTTGAAAAGATCCCAGAAGATGCTCCAATACGTGAACGTTGTGAGTGAATTTTCTGAATTCTTCTTGAAAATCCCTTCACTCTCAGAAAAAATCTCAGATCATTTGGAACGGCAGGTCCATTTTCCCCAGTCTCTCCTATAATGGTATTCATGAGGGAAGGGGGGGGGGGGGAGGCTTTTTTGCTTTGACTGAAGACTTGTTTCCCAACATATATGCGCTTCATTCACGAAAATATTCTTCCAATCATTGTCCAATTTATATTTTCTATTATTGGAAGAATATTTTCTTGGATAAAGGAAATATGTTGGGGACAATTCTTCAAATAAACGCTGTGAAAAAAATTCTTGTGGCAAGACAATTGTCTTTTGAAAAAAAATTCCTTCACAACTTCTATAATGGGGCATGCCACGTCAAATCGGACAGTTTTCCAACTTTGCATTTTTGATTCCCTCTATTTTCTGACATTTTCTCGTATCTATCGAAACCCACTTTTCAGTCAAGTTTGAGATTTTTTTGATCATCGGTTCAAAAGATATCGACTTTTGGAAAAAAAAACAGCTGTTCTTACGGTTTTTTGCTCATAACTTCCATAAAAATGGTCCAGATTCAGCGTTTTTGCTTCCGAATGGAAGCTTTGTAATCGTAATTTTTTTCGAGATTGAGATTTCATCATAATATGACTGCAAATGACCCAGAACGTCAAGATCCACCGTTTTTAAAAAATGTCTGTGTGGATGTGTGTGTGTGTGTGTGTGTGTGTATATGATGACGCATTTCCCACTTTACTCTGAAATGGGGCTACCTAGTGATCTGAAAATTCTACCATGAGTTTGTCGTATTTCAGCTAAATTGGCCGGATAATTTTTGAGAAAAATGAAAATGTCGAAATATCGTTGCGACAAGGGGTCCCTAAAGGAAGTCGCAATATTAGGACATTAGATACCGATGACCGAAAAGCCAATAATCGCGCGAAAGAAATTCAAATACTGTTCTGCCGATATGTTTTGTTTTTTTTTGTTCCAAGAATTTTGGAGTACGTAAGCGGTGCGAGCGAAGGAATCGCACCGGGAACATTCGGTCACTCGGAGTCAAGTCCGGTCACCCCCACTCCCAAAAGAAGGACGAAAAGAAGGGATTTCCTTGCCGGACTCCGAAGCCGACACACGTGATTTTTGGTTTCTGTGGAAAGGAAAATTTAATGAGAAAAAGAAATTTTTTTAATAAAAAAAAAAAAAAAAAAAATTTTGTTTTGTTTTATTATAAAAATTGGGCCTTGGTCACCATCGAGGGATATTGCTAAAGTCAAGATGAGAGATTTTCTTTTTTTGTTTTTTTTATCATTGAGTAAGAGAACTGATTGAGAGGACGAAGAGTATTCCGTCTCACTCAAAGATACTAATGTTAAAGAGAAATTACTGTGAAGAGTCTCGATCATGGAGAGAATCGTCGTTACTCCCGGAACAATAAAATATAATTATTATTATCATAAAATTTATTGTTTTTTTTCAAATTGTCCTTGAGGCCGCAGGATCAAAGCGTATCGTCCTCCTTTCCAGAGAGATTAAGAAAGTTTAGTTACAGAATTGAGTTAATGGAGTTTTGAGGTATCGGGGATTTGTTGTTTTGCCCAATAATCTAGAGAAAACAACTGGCGCTCAACAATTTTGGAATTTCGTCTTTTGGTGGGCGGCCGTTGATGGGTTTTGGAGAATCGTAATAGCAAAATTCGTCACATCGTTTTTTCGACTTTTCTCGATAAAAAATGGAATAACAGCGTCCACTCTCCGTGAGGAGATGCGCGTCCAAGAGCTGCATCTTTGACCCCGGGGGTGGTGGGAGCTCAGATGTTCAGTATAAAACTTTTGAGAAATTTTTCGTAAAAATCTTGATTCCACGATAACTTAATAAATAAGTGAGCCAGAGACCTCAAATTCCGTGAGGTTATACACCTGATGAGCACAAAGGTTGGTATTGAAACTGAGCGGAATCGGTCCAGTCGTTTCTTAGATATTAGCATAGAAGCATCAGAAAAAGCAAGCTATATCTTCAAAACTATTCAATTGATTATATTTGGGGCGAACTTAACCAGATCAGTGATGACATTTTTTTTTTTTTTTTTCGTGGAGTTGGGGAAAATCTTACATGAGACACCTGCAGATGGGCTGCGGGTAGTATCAGGTTCTTACTGACTAAAAAACCCACCTCCGTCACATCACTCGTGCACTATGCTGCAAACCGCTTTCGCTTCACTCCAGCATGAGCATTGTCGCCAGACGCTGTGACGTAGCGCTCTGATGTCATCTCCTTTCTTATCAATTATTGTGCGGATGACTTCAGCTTTCCTTGTTGCTTGTCAGGCTGATCATCATGTTAATCTTATTGAATTATCGTCCGGTATGAGCTTTAGACTCAAGTCTCTCTCCGTTCCATCTGTTGGACATAAACATCGTGTAACTGACATTGTCTATCATTCCGTAGTAGGGGCATTGGTCCGTCTCTGCTCTCTTCCTCCTGAATAAGAATTTCCCAAAGCAACTGTGTTCAGATAAATCTTGCGTCACGAAATAATCAACCTCCCCATAGGTGCGAGCCAACCCTTGCCGGAGGTCTGGTATTAGTTCGTGTTTCCATTCACCATGCTGCCCTGTATCCCGGTCTGTCTGCCACTCAGTAAGCAAGTTTTCTCTTGCTGTGGATCCGTCTGTTCCTTCGTACTTCTGTAGCCGTTTTATGACCAACAGGTCTATTGGGGGCATTCCCGCAATCACTTCTACTGCTGCAGCAGAGATCGTTCGATAAGCAGTCACAACTCGTATCGAAAGACCTCGACTGAGTCTCGTCGGTTGGGCAAGGCTAAACTCGAGTTAGCTAACTTGACTCTAAAGCTGGAGCTCAAAATTTCAATGGAATATGACTCAAGATGTTCCAAAAAGTCAAAACATGATAATTGAAGAGAATTTTGTTGCTCATAGCAAATGAGGGAATTCTCATCATTTGAGAACATTCAAAGAGATATCATATTCAACAAGAAGAACATGAATTGGAGTGATTAATATGAATAAGATCAGTGATGGTAGATTTGAAATTGAAAAATCCATTCGGAAGCTTTCTGCCAATTGCATTGGCAGAATATTGAATGTAAGATTCTCAAATTAGGCACAAGTGGTGGAGCTCCTGCTCGTTAAAAAATATCTGTGTGTATGGGTGTGTGTGTGTATATGATGACGCATTCCCCACTTTACTCTGAAATGGGGCCACCTAGCGATCTGAAAATTCTACCATGATTCTTCCGTGCGTGCCCCAAGCTCTCACAAAAATTTCAGCTAAATCGGTTGGATAGTTTTTGAGAAAACGAAAATGTCGAAATATCGTTTTTTCGACTTTTCTCGATGAAAAATGGAATCACAGCGTCCACTCTCCACGAGGAGATGCGCGTCCGAGAGCTGCATCTCTGACCACGGGGGTGGTGGGAGCTCAGATTTTTAGTTTGTCCAGTATATAACTTTAAAGAAATTTTTCGTGAAAATCTTGATGTTACGATAACTTAATAAATAATTGAGCTAGAGACCTCAAATTTCGTGAGGTTATACATCTGATGAGCACAAAGGTTGGTATTGAAATGAGCGGAATCGGTCCAGAAGTTTCTTAGATATTAGCATAGAAACATCAGAAAAAGCAAGCTATTTCTTCAAAACTATTCAATTAGGCATATTTGGGATGAAGTTAACCCTCTGAGGCCTATTCTAGTTTCCGCACTCCACGGACAGATCAGTGATGGTAGTTTTAAAATCAAAAAATCTATTCGGAAGCTTTCCGCCAATTATATTGGCAGAATATTAATGTTAGACCAAGGCTTCGCTGTGGTCGGCTTCCGTAATTCCCTTTGTCTGTGAGAAAATCTTCATTAAAGTTGCTAGGAGCTCGGGGCTCGTCGCAAGGGCACTAAGGCTTTTCGCCGTCGTGAAGGATGGGGGCTTCGTCTGACTAGGGTTGCGCACCGCCGTCAAGGAAAATTAGTAGGGCTATTCGCCGTCGTAGAGAGGAAAGGAAATCCTAGGAGCTGCGTGAGCTCGTCGGAGAGGTGAGTTGTTTCTGCCATGGCTGGCAGAAGTGAACTGAGTTTTCTTTGCAATGCGGGCTCTTGATATGCCCGATCCTGTCAGTGGTTCTGTTTCCCCCACTCTGCAGCTACTCCTTCCACTCTGCTGGGCTCTCCGCTGATTGGCTGCTGGTCTCCGGATTGCTGCCTCGGTGTTCCGATGTTCAGGTGAATTAGGCTAAGAGTTTCCTCGTCACCTGGGAGTTCCACTAGGGCTTACGCCGTCGTGAGGAATCACCGTCGCTTTCGCTAGGGCTAAAGGCTGTCGTGTCACTTGGGTTTAGAGGAAAGGAATCCTAGGAGCGTTAGCTCGTCGGAGAGGAGAGGTCTGACTGCTACCGCTGTCCGAGGCAGAGTGACTGTGGTCCATGCTGTGGGCTTCTTATATCCCCGCAGCACGGACCGTGTGCGATCGTTTCCCCCCACTCACTCGCTACCGACCAATCACGAGCGCGTTTTTTATTTTACTGCTTTTTGCTACGCGTTTGTTTTTGGTCGTACTTCCTTCCGTTACAGTGTGTGTGTGTGTATGTGATGACGCATTTTCCACTTTACTCTGAAAAGAGGTGAATAGCGATCTGAAAATTCTACCATAAGTTCGCCGTGCGTGCCTCAAGCTCTCACAAAAATTTCAGCTGAATCAGCCGGATAGTTTTTGAGAAAAATGAAAATGTCGATATATCGTTTTTTCGACTTTTCTCGATGAAAAATGGAATCACAGCGTCCACTCTCCGTGAGGAGATGCGCGTCCAAGAGCTGCATCTTTGACTCCGAGGGTGGTGAGAGCTCAGATTTTTCGTTTGTCCGTGTATAAAACTTTTGAGAAATTTTTCGTAAAAATCTTGATTCCACGATAACTTAATGAATAATCGAGCTAGACACCTCAAATTTCGTGAGGCTATACATCTGATGAGCACGACGGTTGGTACTGAAACTGAGTGGAATCGGGCCAGTAGTTTCTTAGTTATTAGCATAGAAAAATCAGAAAAAGCAAGCTATATCTTCAAAACTATTCAATTGATTATATTTGGGGCGAACTTAACCCTCTGAGGCCTATTTTAGTTTTCGCACTCCACGTACAGATCAGTGATGATGGATTCAAAATTCAAAAATCATTCGGAAGCTTTCTGCCAATTGCATTGGCAGAATATAAAATTTACGATGTTCAAATTACGCACAAATAGTGGGGCTCCTGCTTGTTTTTTTTTCTCAAAATTCTTGTTTTTTATGTACTTTTCGAAAAAAAAATACAAAAAAATTACGGCAAGTGTTTTTCTGTATGATTTTCGAAATTTAAGATTTGAATTGCAATTTTAAAACTGTTTGTGTCCTTTAATTTTTTTGAAATTTTTTTACGTTAAACTTCTATCAATTCTCGAATTTTCGAGCCCTGGTTGATAGTGGACCTTAGAAAATCACTATTTTTTTCGAATTTTGAAAATTTGGAAGAATTTTCTTTCGGTTTTATTCATTATTAAAACCATTTTTTTTCTATTGTTTACTTTTTTTTGAGCAATTTCGAATTAATTTCTATCATTAAACGGTGTTTTGAAAAAATTATCAGTTCTAGTTCAAAAAATCACAAAAAACGTTATTTATTTTATTTTATTATGGGTGAGATTGGAGCAAAGTGGAATGGCGGGACAATGTGGAACGGCGGGGCAATGCGGAACAATATCATAATATCAAGGGTTACATATAAAAAATATATCAAGGGTCGAAAAGCAGAAAGTCATATGCGCCAAAATGGCCATTTCTATGGTTCAAAGTCGTATGTATAGGACATGCGACCTTCTGCTTAAATTGCGAAATTGCATAATCTTTTCCCCAGTTCTCATATCGCATTCCAGGAGCGAAGAGGTAAATCCTAGGATTCTCCTGTTCACTCCTCGTCCAGGAATGAACAGGAGAATCCTAATTTTGTTTTATTCGTTCCTTTAGAATATTTTGGAAATGAATTGAGATACGCCATTCTTGCTCTGAGACTTTTTGGTAGCTCTTAAAATTCCCTATAGGAAAGGATCGGAACAGAATTGCGCTATCTCAAACAGTTTTCAAAATATTCAGCAAAAACAAGTCATAGAAAAATAGCGTTACCCCAAATAGATTTGTTATTTCAATTATTTTTGGAGAATATCTTCGCAATCGAGCAACCTATAACGATTTTATTGGAACCCTTCTTTGTGAAGAAGGGTAAAGAAGGGACATGTAAAGAATTACAAGAGGATGTAAAAGTGACATTGCATCATCTCGCTTAGCTTTCGAAATATTCCCAAATAGTCATGACAAAAAAATGAACCCTCTCTATTTAATTGTACCTTCACTGAGTTATTAAGAAGATTTTTTCGGGGTTGAGGAAAAAATCCTCTCAACAAATCAGCGAAGCTACAAGATAAATAGAAAAGGTTCATTTTCTATCATTAACGCTATTTTTCTATCCCTTGTGTTGCTGAATATTTTGGAAACTGATTGAGATAGCGCAATTCCCTTTCCATTCTCTCCTGTAGAAAATTTCGACAGCTACAAAAAAGTAAGAGAGCAAGGATGGCGTATCTCCATTAATTTCTAAGATATTCTCAAAAACGAATATAGTAAAGATTATTCAATTTCGCATTAAAAGCAGAAGGTCGTATGTCCTATACATACGACTTTTTACCATAGAAATGGCCATTTTGGCGGATATGACTTTCGGCTTTCCGATCTTGATATATTTTTTATATGTAACCTTTCATATTATAATATCGTTCCGCATTGCCCCACTATTCCACACTGCCCCGCCACTTCACTTTGCCCCACTCTCCCCTATAATGAAATAAAATAAATAAATAACATTTTTTGTAATTTTTTAAACTAAAACTGGTCATTTTTTCAAAACACCGTTTAATGATAGAAATTAATTGAAAGTTACTCAAAAAAGAGTGAACAATAGCAAAAAATAGTTTTAATAATGAATAAGACCGAAAAAAATTTCTTCCAAATTTTCAAAAATCGGAAAAAAATAATAATTTCCCGAGGCCGAGTATTGGCCAGGGCTCAAAAATTCGAGAATTGATGAAAGTTAAACGTTAAAAATTTCAAAAAAATTGAAAGACACAAACAGTTTTAAAATCGCAATTCAAATCGTAAATTTTAAAAATCATACAGAAAAACACATGGCGTAATATTTTTGTATCTTTTTCGAAAAGTACATGGAAGAACAAAAATTTTCAGATAAAAACGCTGAATTTGGACCATTTTTGTAGAAGTTATGAGCAAAAAACCATGAGAACAGCTGTTTTCCCAAATTCGATAGCTTTTGAACCGATGATCAAAAAAATCTCAAACTTGGCCGAAAAGGGTGTTTTGATAGATACAAGAAAATGTCCGAAAATAGAGGAAATCAGCAATGCAAAGTTGTAAAACTGTCCGATTCCGCTTGGAATGCCCCATATATATTGAAATTTCCGGGAGTGAAGTAAATTTTCTTACACCTAGATCTTTTTTCTTAATGAAGAAAAGCCTCCCGATTTCATAGTATAAGAGAGGAGAGTAAGGCAAAATTGACTTCTGTGGCAAAATGATCCCGCAATTTTTTTGTAGTGAAGGACGCCAGGAAAAAATTAGAAAAAAAAATTTGAACAAATGCTCCAATATGTCGAAATGGTTGCTAAATTTTTGGCAATTCCTCCGTACCCTCTCTCACTCTCAGAAAAAAGCCCGAACCATTCTGAACTGCATGTCTGTTTTGCCCTAGTCTTTCCTATTAATAATGTTCTTCAAATTTGGAGTGATCACAATGGCCGATTTTCCATAGAATTTTGATAGAGATGATATACATTGAAGAGGCTTCTACTTTTATTTGAGGAATTGTTTCTCAACATATTTTCTCTGCCCAAGAAAATATTTCTTCAATGGTAGAAAATATAAATTGGACAATAATAATTTTGTCATCATTAATGTTTTGTCTCGCGGGAATTATTCTTAGATTTGTATTGTTTGAAATCAGTAATTGTGGTCGACCTAAATTTCAAACAATACGAATCTCAGAATTATTCCCACGAGACAAAAAATTAATAATTACAAAATTATTATTTTGTAGCATTAGAGGAATATTTTCTTGGACGATGATATATTGGGGAGTAATGCTTAAAAAAAGTTTCTTCAATGGATATTAATCAGTATGGAAATTCAATCAAGAATATTATCATCATAAAATGTAAAATACCCGTCATGTGAACAGTGCCGTCATTACATAGATCATTGGCCAATGATTCCAATCCATTTCTGATGTATGGATTGAAATGGTAATCGTCCGCATCATTCCATATACACCGTTGCAATTCCATGCGCTTAATTAATTCTTTCTTGAATAAGGACACCTCCATATTCCCTGCTAATTTACTTTTTTTGAAGTGAAACTTCTTATACGACGTCAGACGCGTGTAACGCTGGCGTTAAATTTCCACTCGTTAAATTTAACGCCAGTATATCAGGTATAGGAGAAAGTGAGAGGACCGAGAATAGGGAAGGAGTGGGGAGGCACCTGCGCACGAGGGACGGCAATCTCAATAATACGCAGAACACGGATGTATTTTTTCAATCTTCTTTCAAAAATATCTCGGAAACTAAGTGAGATAGAGAAATTCTGCTACATTATATTTTCATTCTCTACAAAATATCTACACGGAGAAAAAAATATCGGAATTGTCCTAAATGATTTTCAAAAAAATCCAGATCCGCGATAGCGTATCGGCCAAGTACATGTTGAAGGGCCGAGCGCTGAGCGTATATATTCCCCACAGAACTTCCCCCTCCACTACCCTTTTTTCTTTATTATTTAATTGCTCGAAAACGGAACAAGCTACGCAAAAAGTAGCCTTAGTTACATCACCTAATTCGACATCGAGCATTCCAATGGTGATTTTTTTTTTTTTTTTTTTATCAATATTTGATTAAAAACGTCCCATAGCAACGACCGCGGAACATTTTTTGCCAATTACATTATCTCGAAGCTACATTTCTCTTAAAAGGTTGGCACTACTGTCTTTCTCGTTGACAGCCAGTCTATCGATAAAACAGGAGTGAAATCTGAAAGTCGGTAAAGAAAATTACCATTCGCTGGTGAGTAATTATCGACTCTCAGGAATTTATGGCTTGAGGTCAGACTAGCTGGAGGGAAAGAGTCAGAATAGAAAATTGCTCGAAAACATAATGTCCTCATGCTAATTTGGACGAAAATGATGTACAGAAGAATTTTTAAATGTCGTCGACCTAGAAACAAAAGGGCGTAAGCGCCAAAAAACCCACTTTTCAGAGGGAAGAGGGCGTATGTCCAAAATGCCTCTGAAAATGTTTTTTATGCTCTCCCGATGGAATAAAAACGAATTTAAAATTTGAGTAACAAAAGGACGTATTTGCCAATCTTAGCAGGAATAGGGCGTATTTGCAACATATACGCCTTTTTGTTATTACGTTTTTTTTTTTTTGCTTCACTTCTCTGATTTATTTAATACCAAAAGGGCGTATGTTTGGAAGATACGCCCTTTTGTTGTTAATTATGACATTAAATTTTTGGAAAGTTATGAAAATTTATAACAGTAAAAGGGCGTATCTTTCAAACATGCGCCCTTTTGTTATTAATTTTATCCTCCATTCGCGATCCTGTATATAATTTATAATAACGAAAGGGGGTATGTACAAAACATACGCCCTTTTGTTATTATACATTATCTCCAGGATCGTGAATTGAGGATTAAAATTTATAACAAAAGGGCGTATGTTTTGCACATACGCCCTTTTGTTATTATAAATTATATACAGGATCGCGCAATTGAGGATAAAATTAATAACAGAAGGGCGTATGTGAGGGAGATACGTCCTTTTGATATTAATAATTGGAGATACGCCCGTTTGTTATTCGAGAAAAAAAATGCTCCAAATGATCGGCAAAGTCGAGCATAGTCGATGGAGCGAATAAAAAAAAATTACGCCCTCTTGTTACTAAAAAAAAAAAAAAAAAAAAAAATGGCACTTACGCCCTTTTGTTTCTAGGTCGACGATGTAGTAAAATTAAGATGCCGAAACTTTTTTATGTAGAAATATTTATTCGAAGAATCCGTAACTTTTTGAAAAGAAATTATTGACGATAAAAAAGATGGTAAATGATATATTTTCATAAAAAAAATTTCCTTACATATACTAATTCCGAAAAGGAACTAGTGCGATAAATAATCGCCAGGATCATCAATTACACGAATAAATGATTGAGAAAATATTTATTCAAGGAATTATTAATAGTCCGATGACATTACCATTTCGAATAGAAAATTGGGAGAACTTGGAGATAATGAGCAAAATGAAAAATCGCATTGAACTATAGACGAAGAAATGATATTCAACATTGTTCAATGGAGGAATTAAATTTAAGATGAATGAATGATTAGTATGCCTATAAATTTTGGGGTGATTATGATTTCAAAAATAAATTCTGGACCGATTTCATTTCCTGGAGAATTGGAAATTCGACGAAAATTTTATTTGACACATTCATAGAAATAAGAAAAAAAAATCGAAGGCATTCCAATTTGGCGAATTTATGGGTTCTCGGTAAGAAAAAAGGATTTTTTTTCGGGGAAATTCTCACTCTCCAGGAAATACAATCGGTCTATATTTGACTTTTGAAATTATAATCACCCCAAAATTTATAGGCCTACTGATTATTAATTCATCCCAAATTCAATTCCTACATTGAACAATTTTGACAATGATTTTTTCCGCACGCTACGCGTGTGGTCAGTGGCACTCTCCACACGTTGTGCGTAAAAAAATTGTATCTTACACGTGTGGTAAAGATTTTAGGACTCGTGTGATTACAACCCTCGCCTTCGGCTCGATTTGCAACCTGACACTCGTCAGAAAAGTACTTCACCGCACTTGTTAGGTAATATACTATTTCTTCCATAGTTCAATGCGCTTTTTCCATTTTCCTCATTATTTCTAATTTCTCCTAAATCTCCATTCACAATGATAATGTCGTTGTACTATTAATAATTCCGCGGATAAATATTTCGTCAAACAGTCATTCGTGCAATTGATGATTCCAGCGATTATTTATCGCACTGTTTCCTTTTTGGAATTACTATATGTGGGGAAAAATTTTTTTTATAAAGAAATATCATCCTCCATCTTCCTTATTGTCAATAATTTTTTTTCCCAACAATAACGGATTCTTCGAATAGATATTTCTAACTAAAAGAGTTTCGGCATCTTAATTTCACACACTTTAGAGAAATCATGTGTATCTAATTCGGTCATTTATCCATGTGGAGGGCGAATTTCAGAAAGAATTAGTTATGGGACTTTTTTCTTTGCCCAGTTTTTTGATCCAACCTTTGTCGTCCAGCTCGTGTGACCTCAACCCGAATTTATTGAAGAAGAATCCGAAAAATTTTAAAAAACAATGAAATCTGGGAGACAAAAACAGAAACTGAAGTTTCTGTT
This sequence comes from Aleiodes leptofemur, assembly GCA_963942555.1. Lineage (NCBI taxonomy): Eukaryota > Metazoa > Arthropoda > Insecta > Hymenoptera > Braconidae > Aleiodes > Aleiodes leptofemur. Next base: position 11,179,162 of record OZ012611.1, on the reverse strand, counting down.
AAAAAAACGTGGCCAAGTACATGTTGCTGGGAATCCCTCTTTTTGAAAAAATGAATGAGATAATTGGAAGGAGCCAAGAATTGAAACTATTCTGCGAAGGCTGATGAGGAGGAGCAGAAACAAATACGATTGGATGGCAGATTATTTGGTAGGGAAAATTAGAAACTTGGCCTTTTCGATTCTTATCAATGACTTCAGATGTCGAAAAGGCCAAGTTTCTAATTTTTCCTACCAAATAATCTGCCATCCAATCGTATTTGTTTCTGCTCCTCCTCATCAGCCTTCGCAGAATAGTTTCAATTCTCGGCTCCTTCCAATTATCTCATTCATTTTTTCAAAAAGAGGGATTCCCAGCAACATGTACTTGGCCACGTTTTTTTAACAGAAACTTCAGTTTCTGTTTTTGTCTCCCATTACCATACCGCTCTATAACCGGGATAAAAACTGCTTCTGAGCTAGAAAATTGTCATTCAAAAGGAGAGTTTTTATGAAACATGACCGAAAATTCCCATGCTCCACATCATGATTTTTGATATTTATTTGTTGAAAAAATAGCCATTTTACACGTGGCTTTGGATTTAAATATCTCGAAAACTACTCGAAAGTTATCGAGAAATGCTGCGAACGAAATCTTGCGAAAGAATTAAGGAACAACATAGACAGAACTCCGTTTTTCTATGATTAGAAATATATCTTGAAAGTTTCTTAAGGATCGACGACGTAGTTTTTTTTAATTAATTATTAAAATAATTAACTTACACAGGCCCTCATGACACGTACTTATTTTTGAAAATCATCGACAATGTGCTGCAGTCTTACCCGCGCGCAAAATCACTTCCCATTGTAACGCGGTGGTTCGAGAGTATCACGAGAGATACTCGACGCGCAATCGAACGGAGCCCGAGAGAGTCTCCATGGAAAAGCGACCATTTTGGAGCAAGCCGACAGAACATGACATGGCGGTGGGACCCAAGTAGAGAGAGAACGACCATTTTTTGAAGTGAAACTTCTTTACTGAGGGGGCAACAATTTTTGAGCGTCACGAAAAATAAGATCGGGTGAGGGGAATAGTAGGGGACGTGGTCGGGGAGCCAGCAGAGGAGGAGAGCGCGTCAGTGACTATACTAATCTGACGCATGCTCTAGCGGTCGAGAGGCAAGACGGTAAGAGGGCGGGGGGAGGGGGGGGGGGGGAGGCACACGACATAGCATGCTCCATGCTAGTGTAGTGGCCGAAAGGGGAGAGGTAGGAATAACGCAGCAATCAGTTCAATGAGTCAATTTTCGTGAATGGTTTTTTGGAAATATCTTGGAAACCAAGCGAGATAGAATGAATGTACTTGATTCCTATTTCGTAGCTCTATACGTCTTCTACAAGAAGGCATCAGTATCAAATTGCTCGATCTAGTTTAGTTTTCAATATACTCAAGAAACTATTGACAAAAAAATCTAAGGAACAGGAGGAGTAGATTTTTTTGTGCATAGTTTATGAGAATATCTCGTGAGAGATGTGAAATGGAGAATTTTCACCCCAATCCTTTTGTGTAGCTTTTGAAATTCTCTACAAAAAATCGACATGTAAATTCCTCTATTTGGCTTAGTTCTCGAGATATGTTCAAAAAACTATTGATAGAAAAAATTCTACTTTTTTTTATCTTTTGGATTTTTTCTTGTCAATAATTTTTCGAGAATACTCGGAAATTGGGAATGAACCGATATTACTCTGAAATTTTTCGTTGGAAATTTCAAGAGCCACAAAGAGAGATCAGGTGAAAATTGCTCCACCTCGTTCAGTTTCCTAGATATCCTCAGAGAGTCATCAGAATAAAGTCATTTTTTTCTGGATCAAGTCGATTTTTTGTTATTTTTCTTTGATAAATATCTCGGAAACTAAGCGAAATTGGATGATTCCACCGCCATTTTTTTTGTAGAAGATCTTAAGAACTATGCAAATCGATAAGAACAATTCTTTGAAAAACTATTGAAAGGGAAATCACATCTATAAGTCTATTTTTTGTGATAAGATTGTCCATGAATATCCCGAAATTGGGCGAAATAGTGTGAGTTTGCCCTAATCTGTTTTTTGTCGGAAATTCCTAAAACTAGAAAACGATGGAGACAAATGAGCGCATCTCCACTAGATTTCGGAATATTCTTCGAAAATATCATTGAAACAGAGACTCCATCTGGAAGTCGCTTTTTTGACACGGAATTTCGATGAATATCTCGGAAACTGAGCAAGTTAATACAATTACAGTTGAAGCTTTTTTTGTAGTTTCTGAAATTCCCTGCAAAAAAGGTCGATAAGAAAGATTCATTATCTCGCTCAGTTTTTGAGATATTCATAAAAAAAAGCGAATGGCAAAAAAATATATAAAGTTTGTAGACAAGTTGATTTCATGCTGTCATCAATTTACTTTGAATATTTCGGAATATAAGCAAGATAAGACGATTCTGCTCGAATGCTTTTTTGAAGGGATTTCGAAAGGTACAAAAAGGGATTGGAACAACATTGTTCTATCTCGATCGATTTCGTAGATATTCATGAAGAATTATGACTTCAAAAAATGAATTTGTCTGAATCCGTCATAATCATGGAAAAAATAATTTGCTAGTGAACAAAAAACCAATATAATATATGCAGGTATTCGGATTTTCAAAGTATACCTATGTTAATTGCATGACTGAATGTGCGAACCTGTACATGAGGCTGTTTCAATTTGAGATCATACCCATATTCTTACTATTGTCAATAATTATCTCTTGTTCAGTAAAAAGAAATCCGGAGAATTTTTAATATAGAAGAATATCTCTATCTATACCTCACAAGTAAGGAGTTTCACTTCTGCCGTGCGTGGATTCCACGCGCCCTCTTTTTTTACTCGAAACAATTCCTATATATATTGTGATGTCCAAATATTTTATTTGATGAAAATCCATAGATTTATTTAATTTTAAGTAAATTTGTCAGCAATTTGTGACACCACTCTTCACTCCTTGGATTCAGTTCACTGACTCGGGGGGGTTTCAAAATTGCTGATTACGGAGTTCATTGATCGCAACATCGATGGTGATCCACGATAGATGACCTCAACAGAATGTCAGACTCAGCACTAATTTTATTCAGTGTTTTGTTTGTTCTGGGATAAGCAATATCCCCACTCCCAAAACAAAAACCGAGTCTACCTTATGAGGAAAAATCATAAGAAAAAATTGTACTTTTTCGGACCTCGAGTCGTAAGCCTCGGAAACGCGGTAATATTCTCGGTGGACTACAGGCAAAATTAATCGGGGGAGGTCATCGGAGTTTCGTACACGGTAATTCATAAAATAGTGATACCGTAAAACGATCTATAATTGAATAATAGTAGAGAGTAGAGTGCCGTGACCTCCACAGAGACACTATTTTCTTAAATTAAAATTAGTCTGTGTCCAACCAAATAAAAAAAAAAAAAAATATTACATGAATTTCCGGGGATTATGAACTCACCAAAATTCAACTCTGTACCGTTTTGACATATTTAAATTACTCAAAATTCATAATTAACAGTCAACTCAAAACATTAAAATAATAATAGTATATAACCAAACACCGTTCTTAAAAATGACAAGCTATAAAGATTCAACTGAAAAATATTCATAATTTATAAGATAAAAATTCCAAGTGTAAAAGTGTTACGTATAAGAACTGACTCGAGATGATTTATTCCGAGAAAATCCCCAAAATATAATTCACTCCCGATTAATTCCCATTTACGTTAAAGTTTCTCTACTTTTTGGAATATCAATCGACTTCCGGGGCTAGAGAGTCAGAAAATTTCGTTACTCACCGTGTTATCAGTGTCCAAAGCACGTTGGTCTTCCTCTCGCAATCCTTAGGTAGTATAGTCTGTTAAGAATAAGCAGAGAGTCAGGTGGTAACCGTTGATTTATTAACTAACGTATTTTACAGACTTGAATTAATATAAACTTTGGTTAATAAAAGGGTATTTTCTAATAACACAAAAGAAAAACAAAAGATGATTTTCTCAAAGATGATTTCCTCAAAGGTGATTTTCTCAAAGGTGATTTTCTTAAAGGTGATTTTTTCAAAGGTGATTTTCTCAAAGATGATTTTCTCAATATCCCACTTAGTATACACTTTACCACAGGAAATAAAATGTAATTTCACTGTATAAGAAATGATTACTCTTTGAATTCAAAATTTAGACTCACTGGCAGCGCCGAGTGAACTGCTTATATATTGTAGAGCTAGTTTCTGGAACTCTCGGTTAGAAACGTCGAGAGTTTGATTCGAGATACTTCGATTCTTTATTTACGTAAAAGCTTAATTGCTGTACGTCAGATTGTTGAATAGAATTGACATTAAAGTTAATTACACTGATTTCAAATAATTAAATGCTTTGTAATTAATGAGAAATGATTATTTTAGAGTGTAGTTGTGTGAAAATTCGATTTCTCGATCATTCTCGCAGTGACCAAAGTAACATGCGCAGGCGCAAATTCATGCGCATGAGCAAAGTTATGGCGCAAGTGCGCGGTGGATTTGAAATCCCCGCCGCTTATTTAACTTCATTTGAACATAGTCACTGCACGATGTTTTTTCTTTTTGATTAATCAGACTTTTCTTTGTTATTTTAATGTCACTATATTCAGTTGCCTTGATGTCACTTTCACTATAAATCAAGAATATGAATTCACAAAATTATCACTATTCAATTTAGAATTCTGCCTTCGACTCTATCATGAGATCCTGACGAATGGATGTGCATATGGACGATTTGATTTTATCTTAATGATAGAAAACGAGTTTTATGTATTTTCCTATTTATATTAAAAGGATAGAGTGATCAACCGCACCGATATCTGCGGTGTTGATCAGGTAATAAATGGGGATATAGAGTAGTCAGCCGCACCAATATCTGCGGTGTTGACCTGGTAATATGTAGGTAACTTGGGTTAAATGGGGATAGAGTAGTCAACCGCACCGATATCTGCGGTGTTGACCAGGTTATAATATGAGGATAGAATATGTTGAATGAGGATAGAGTAGTCAACCGCACTGATATCTGCGGTGTTCAGTGTTGCCAACTTAGTGGTTTTACCACTAAAAATAGTGGAATTGACCTCCCTCTAGTGGCAGATTTTTTTTTTAGTGGCTCGTGGTTCTTCCAGTTTTTTTTTCAAAATATGTTTATTTACCCAAGTGGCCGGCTTAAAAATATTTCGCTACGCTTTTATAGAAATAAAAACAATTTAAATACTTATCACTAAGTTAGAAATGATGAAAGTGTTGCATATTTTACATCTTTCTATTTTCTAAAAATATAACAATGCCGCAACTATCAGCAGTGCTATTATTCTTATACGATAGACAGATGATGTGAAAGTATCATATTCAGAGTAGTCTTGGAAGAAAAACTTTTAACCCTCTGAGGTGAATCCGCCACTCTCCACTCTCTCACACATGCATTACAATTAGCTGTCCGATGGGCGTTCTCGGGCGTCGGTCACCTCAGAAGGTTAAAATAAGTTGTGATTGCATATATGAGTAAATTGCATTATTCTCGTGTTTTATTCCGTGTATCCATATCTGTGATCATAGCAAAGTGTGGCATTGATAGCAATATTTGATTTCTCTGCTGAATTTAATTATGAATAATACATGTGAAAAATGAAAAAAAAATCAATCAGTCCTTTTCTTTTCTCAAATTATTTATTCCAGTTTCGCGGGAGCACTAGTGGATTTTTAGTGGTTTTGGAATCGACACTAGTGGTTTTCTAGTGGCTTCCGAGTCAACACTAGTGGTCTCTTGATAAACATTCTGGTAACACTGGCGGTGTTGACCAGGTTAAAATTTAAGGCTCTGAAAAGGAGAAAATAATTGTTCAATTTAATTAAACTCGCTTTCGGTTAAATGAATTTGAATTTATTCAAATAATTGATTCGAAACTATCAACGCGAGGCTTCGTCAGATCTCAGAATAAAGAGGCAAAATGATTTCGTTCGGTTTAATTCGGTTTAAAGAAAATCTTTCACTTGATAATTGAAATCAAAATTAATTAAAAATTATTCGGAATAAAACTTTAATCACAAAAACAATTCTTAGTTGCAATTCAATAAAAATATTCTAAGTTCCAATTGGGCAAAAATAATCTAAGTCCCAATGGTTGAAGAAAGATTCTAAGTTCGAATGAGCAAAAATATTCTAAGTCCCGATCGAGTAAAAATTTTCCAAGTCCCGATCGAGTGAAAATTTTCTAAGTGTCGATTCACCGAAAATATTTTAAGTTCGAACTGAGTAAAATTATTCTACGCCCCAAGTGAATGAGTTACCGCGAACGTGTCCGGAGGAGGAGGTCTTTACCAATTGAAGAGGAGCGATGAACTGACTGACTGAGCCTCGCGCATCCAGTGTTACCAGAATGTTTATCAAGAGACCACTAGTGTTGACTCGGAAGCCACTAGAAAACCACTAGTGTCGATTCCAAAACCACTAAAAATCCACTAGTGCTCCCGCGAAACTGGAATAAATAATTTGAGAAAAGAAAAGGACTGATTGATTTTTTTTTCATTTTTCACATGTATTATTCATAATTAAATTCAGCAGAGAAATCAAATATTGCTATCAATGCCACACTTTGCTATGATCACAGATATGGATACACGGAATAAAACACGAGAATAATGCAATTTACTCATATATGCAATCACAACTTATTTTAACCTTCTGAGGTGACCGACGCCCGAGAACGCCCGTCGGACAGCTAATTGTAATGCATGTGTGAGAGAGTGGCGAGTGGCGGATTCACCTCAGAGGGTTAAAAGTTTTTCTTCCAAGACTACTCTGAATATGATACTTTCACATCATCTGTCTATCGTATAAGAATAATAGCACTGCTGATAGTTGCGGCATTGTTATATTTTTAGAAAATAGAAAGATGTAAAATATGCAACACTTTCATCATTTCTAACTTAGTGATAAGTATTTGAATTGTTTTTATTTCTATAAAAGCGTAGCGAAATATTTTTAAGCCGGCCACTTGGGTAAATAAACATATTTTGAAAAAAAACTGGAAGAACCACGAGCCACTAAAAAAAAAATCTGCCACTAGAGGGAGGTCAATTCCACTAGTTTTAGTGGTAAAACCACTAAGTTGGCAACACTGCGCGCATCTAGGTACATGGACAATTCGGCGGCTTGAGCCAGTAGGGTGGGAGTACAATAAGTGGGGATGCGCTGTGAGTTTCTTGCGCAACTAGGTGGCTGGTGGTGACTGATCTGGTGGGGAGCGGCTTTCTCTACCCTTGTGCTGTAGCTTGTCCATGCGATGAGGCTTATATAATATGTATCTTATGATATAGTAGTTTTACAATAAAGATTATTACATTAAAAATACAATATTAATGTTTTCTTATATATAACCTATTTTTGACATTCGAAAGGCCGTCAAATTTAATGATTTTTAGCGTCGGATTCGTTCCTCTATCTTTTACAGTTTCGGAGTTATTTTTATTTAAAGTTGAATGACCTTGAGATTTCTAATTGTTAATAACTAATGAAATAATTGCTTTAAAAATCTGAACTCAATTGCGTCTGGAAGAGACTATTTTTATGTATTTTTCAAACTTGGTTCCATCTTCCTAAGCTGATAACTTTTGTTGTTATTCAATTGCTAATTAAAGCTCGAGAATTGTTTTACATAAATTTTGGTTTTTCTTTGATTTTCTTTCATGAACTTTCAGTTTGAATTATTTAATGATTTTGCAAATGAAATTCATTCCTTAATATTGATTATCCTAAAAGTTATTGATTTTTGAATTTTGCCATGTGTTTAGTATATCTATATATATGTGAATAAATTTGAATATTGAATAACTTTGTTGTTATTGGTTTTTTCATTTCCAATTCTGGAGGTTATATTCTCCTGATGTGATTATCTTTGTATTCTATAGGTTTTGATAATTCTCTAATAGTTTTTCATATTAATTGTTTATAACAAATTATTATAAATATCATCTCTTGTCAAATTTTGTTAGCGTATCGTGTAGCTTGTATTTTTCCATTAATTTCAGTGTTAATTTAGTTCCTTAATCATCATCATTTCGAAAGATATGAATTTTTGAAAGTTCAGAAATAATAAGTTTAAATGTATGTGTGTATATATGTTATAAAATTTATATCTCGGTCAATTATTAATATTAAGAGTTGATTTTCAGTATACGTCAATATCTCATTGTCATCTAGATTTTTACGTCCATTTTCATATTTTCACGATTAGTTTTTACATAAATTGTTTATGACAAGTTATATTGCAAATCGATTTCTTAATAGTTTTCCATCTGGAATCGATAGTCTAAATTATTTAACGAATTTTAACATTGGAATTATTTCTTAATCTCACCATTTGAAAGAGTTATGATTTTTGAAAAGTTTGACATAGAGTTATGGGAGTCACTGATGGGGGAAGTTTTGTCTGCAGCGTGCGACTGCGCGCACCTACTCAGTGAAGGTCGCTGAAGGCCGGCACGGTCAATACTTTTCCGTTGGCCTTTAAACATGAATATTTCTGTTTCTATTGGCGGAATTTCATTGCAAATTGGTATTTAAACATTTTTGATAATACTTTACTTGTTTATGACAGTTTTGTTCGTTTTGCATGATTTGTTAATATACTTTGTTGATGGACTCTTCAGACTTTTCAATGGATTTCAATGGATTTTGATTGTTTTCTGTTTAATTTTGTTGACTTTCTACTTTTTCTTGTGATTTCGTGTATCATGGACCTCTTTCCGGTCAAATCGGTCCAGACATTGGAATTGTGGCCTTTCTCAACTACATTATTGTTCATATTTGATTATCGTTGGAAAATACGTATGATCGCACAGATCAATACGTAACATCTCCATAGTGGGGGAAGTTGCTTTTATCTGTTGTCGATAATAGCAACTTATTTAGACTTTTATAGGAAACAATAATGATAATCATAGTGATAAAAATAATAATAATCATAATAGTAAAAAAAAAATAATAGTAAAATATTGTTCGCATGATCTGCTCAATTAATAATTATTGTTTGTTTATTTCATTTTTATGCTTATCACTAATCTTGTCTATCTATATTATTCTCCGCTATGTCACAAGTGTAATGACACTCTTATATCTATTGGTTATAATGTATTTATAATATAATAATAAGTACGATCGCGACTCTTTCGCGAGCGTTACAAAAGCTAAGAAGAATGTAACAAAATGTAAGGTGTGCGGTGAACGATAATTTGGAATAAAAACCAACAAAATAAATATAAAATATCAGTGAAAAGAAATCTTATTGGATAATGAAATATCTGAGAAAACCTTCCAAGAGGGAAAATACAAAAACAAAAATTCAAATACTCAAATTTTAATAAAGTGAAAATAAAACAAATATTTTTCTTTTGAGATAAAATAAATTTTCTTCCTTGTCATTTGAAACTCTAAATAAACAAACGATTTTAGCTTTAGTCTAATGTTTAATTTCTAACGCGTTAACTTCGTCAAGGTGCCAAAATTTGGACATAACAATATCGTCACTTCAGAGACAAAAGCGCGTAAGTGCCCTGTATAAGCATAGCACTTACGCCTTTCTGGTTTTAAGATGACGATATACAGGGTGATTCAGAATTAGTGTAAAACCTGATGGTTGATGATAGATACTCATTCAGAATGCAAAAAAAATAATGAAAAAATTCTTTCGTCAATAAATTTTAAATGATAACCGATATAAGTTGACCAATAATGATGATTTCTTCAGCTCTCAAATGGCGGGCCATGAAGTTGGGGAGAGATTTGGCAACATTGTACTGAGAAGGCAATAATGGCAATCAAGTTGATGCGCTCCCGTCCTCTGATGTCAGTGATGAGCCTCCGCTGGAGTCACTTAGCGAACAGCTACCGTGCACTCAGCAAGCAGTGGCCCATGCATTTAGCGAGCAGACGTCGTGCACTCGGCGAGCCACTGGTGTGCACTCGGTGAGCAGGTATCGTGCACTTGGCGAGCCACTGGTGTGCACTTGGTGCGCACTTGTCATTATCGCCTTCTCAGTACAATGTTGACAAATCTCTTTCCAGCTCCATTGCCCGCCATTTGAGAGCTGAAGAAATCATCATTATTGGTCAACTTATATCGGTTATCATTAAAAATTTATTGACAAAAAAATTTTCAAAATTTTTTTCGCACTGTATGAATGAGTATCTATCCATCAACCATCAGGTTTTACACTAATTTTGAATCACCCTGTATAGATATAGAAATTTTAAGGAGAATTTGGTTTGAGACAAAATTTCTTGCCACAGGGTTTTTTTTCTCTCAGTGAATAGATATCGATGATCAATGCTTTGATGAGCCAAACTTTTCATATGTCCTTCCACAAAATACTTCATTTCGGGACCAGAATTTTTTCTTCCAGTGTATGTGAAAGATCAAGCTGTTGATGATAAGAAAAATATCGAAATCCTTGAAATCTCGTCAATAAAATGAAGAACGTATTTCTGTCTCATTTGAATTCCGTTTTGTTTTGTTGCAAAGCACGTTTGCAGGCCTGGATGAGTGAAATGATAGAGTTAAAAAATTCAATTGAGTGTGTGTAGGGGCGTACGATCTATAATATAAAAGAAACGAGAATCCATAAAGAATAATGAAAACAAAAAATGAGGTAACAATCATTCCTCACTCCAATTTTTCCCTCTTCTATTTCTTCTTCTCATGCCTAAAAACGCAGTTTAAAATAAAACCGTAGAGAACTGAATTGGGAAAAAAAACGTTTTCACCTTGCCTAATTCAATTGATATTTTCAGATTTCTACTTTTTTTTCTTCCATCAATAGTTTGATTTTCCATACCCCTGTTCTCGTTTCACTTCCCCGATCTCAATTCCTTTCTTGTGTTCCAAGCAAAGAACCATGGAACTTAAGAAAGAAGAACAACTTTCTTTCCTTTCTTCCGTTGACTTCTTTGGTTTTTCAACTTTGTTTCATCAATAGTTTGCTGACTATTCCGCTCCCCTCTACTCTCTTTTTTCCTCTTTTCAGTTCTTCTCTTTGTGCTCCAACGAGAATTAATTTCTAAAAACGACGAAGACAAGAAAGTTTTTGGCCTTTTCTATCTTTTTCGTTCTTTCTCCGATAAGTTATTTTGAGCCTTCATTAAGAGATGAAATGACGAAGAGGGAGGTAGGAGGGGGTGAGCAAACTATTGTTGAAAAAATTAAATCAGAAGAATAATAAGAGAATTTCATTGAAAAAATGGGTAAAAATGATTTTTCTCACTTCAATTCTTCTTATTTCTGCTTGAAAATGCATTTTAAGGTACACCAGTATTAATGGAAAAACGAAACGAGAGTGGATGCATGGAGGGGTGAATTATCGATTGAGAAAAGAAAATACAAATCCATTTCGAGAAAAATAATGGAAAAAATAAAATTTCTCACTTGCATTCTTTTTGGTGTTCTTCTGAAGTGTGTTCTGAGGGAGAAGAGGGTGAAATAAGAGAATATAGGAAGGTGATCAGTTGGGAGAAGAGTAGGGAGAATTTAATTGATGGAGATGAGTTTTCAAATCCTGAAAATAAAAATGAATCAATTCCTGAACATGAAAATGAAACTCTTACACCTCACGCGTTTAATCTAAACAATTGTTATTGCTTTGAATTTGAAATTTTCATTTTCATCCACATATTTTGTCCAAGTATTTTTCATCTACACACCTTTCTTCCCTTCCTTACTTCACCTCCCTGTCCCTCACAATGAGATTGGAAGAAGAAACAACGACGGGAACTGGAATGTGAAATAATTTTTTCCCCTATATTTTGATCTCATTTTCCGACTTTCGATCAGTTGTTTTATTACACTGAGAAAAGAGAAGTGCTAACAACAATGAAATATTGATACGAGTGGTTCCAAGCAAATATATTGTTCTAAATAATGAGAAAAGTTGTTGTATTTACTGAATTTAGTTGATTCAAATAGCTGATTTGTTTGAATTAACTAAATTTAATAAATTCAATCACTTTTTGAATTATTTTAAAAAGAGTATTCGCTTAGGATCGCTGGTATCAATATTTGATTGTTTTTACCACTTTTTTTCTCAGTGTATGCATGAAAAATGCGTTCACCCACTCACCGCCCTCTTTCATTCCCCGCTTTTGTACCTTTTAACGCTCTCTCGCTCAAAACTGAAAAGAATTGGAGTGAAGAAAGTAACCCTCTTTCCACTTCTCCATTAAATTCATATTTCTATATTGAGTTTTTGTTCTCTTTTCGATAGTTTATTCTTCCCCATGCCTACTCACTTTTTCATTTCCATTGTTGATTCACTTGCTTATGTCTCAAAATACTTTTTCAAGCAAGAATAAAGGAGATTTAAGTAAAAAAACGACTTTTCTGAATTTTCTTTCTATTCACTTCCTTGGTTTATCAATTCCATTCCCTCAGCAATAGCTTGCTCATTTTCTCATCCCTCTACGCTCGTCTCGTTCCAAATTATCAGTTAACATAAAAACTGTTTTTTCCCTTTTACTCGAGTATTTTTCGATTTTGGTTCAAAGTGTGGTATGAGGCTTGAGAGGAGAAAATGAAGGAGGAGAAAAGAGAGCTCAGTGGGCAAGGTGGAGGCGAACTATTGAAGAATTTTATCTCTTCCAATTCTATAGATCAAAAACTAACAGATATTAATCTAATGTCACAACTCACTGATACACAGATTGAAGGGCTATTCAACACAATTGGAGAATCTGCGCAGTTCAAGCAACAGTGGAAAATATCTTGGGCTAAGGTTGTAATGAATTTCATAGTCGAATTGCCCGCCAAAACAATTGGTGAAAAATAAGGACGATACGAGGCGCTCAGGTGCCCAAATCCACTGCTCCCACCAAGCAGTCCAAGGACTACTCACTCTCTTGCTCCGAAACCCTCGTACGAGTCGGTTGAATTTTATTATTTGTCCGGACATTAAGAGCAATTATATTTTTCATTTAATTTAATTTAATCATTGATATAAATTGAAGGCAATTGATCTTAAAGAATCATTATATATTTTATATGAACGTTATTCTATGAATTATTTCATTGAATTTATTGTAACATTGATTTGACGACTCAATTGGAACGAGTAGAATTTTTATAATTTAATTTTTTTCTATATTTTGTATGAATGTGTGAGCGATAAGGATCCTTGGTATGTACAAAACTATAAATATTATTCCCACGTTGAAATTATAAACGATAATGATATGTCTTGACATTTTTACGATTTTCTTTGGTTTTTATTATAACTAAAATTTGCGTATCATTTTGATTATATAGAGACATTGCATGATGATTGATCAAACAATATTCAACGAAATTGACATTAATTAAAGAATAATTTTTTTTTAAAACGAATATATCTCTTTTCTTTTAATTTTTCTTTGTATTATTTTTTTTTATGCTTAATTCCCCACGGTAAATTTGATATATTCTTGAAACTATATATTTTTTTTTTTTGGAATAATTTGAGTTTTCTTTTTGAGAAATTCATTTTTTTTTTATTCGACAAATTTAATGGAGAAATAAAATAAAAGGTAAAATCATTACATTGGCGCCCAACTCGTGGCTTAACACTCTCGACCTTGCAGTGAAGGCATTGTGTTGTAGCCAAAATATCGTTGACGTCAACAAATCCGAATTCCAGTAGAATCACGCGATCTAATAAACAATACGTTCCGACAAGTCCGTTACCATATCAAAAGAAAAGAGAAAAACAAAGCTCAAATAAAATTCAGCTTCGTAAATCAATACTTGACAATATTTTCAATTCTATTCCTTGTCGAAGGGAACCTGAAATGGAAAAACAAATTGAGCAATTGAGGCAAGCGTTGGCTGAGGAACAGATTAAGACGCAGCAAGCGAGGGAGGAGGCTCAGACACGTCGTAGACAAGCTGAGGAACTCCATAATAATAACCAAGCTCTGCAACAACAAAAACAACAAGCTGAGGGAGCACTACGTACGACTCAGCTAGCCAACCAAAGGGCTGAGGAGACAGTGCGTGATGCTGAGGCAGCAAGGGTACAGACAGAGGAAGCTCTGCGTGCTGCTCGATTGGCAAATCAACAAGCTCAGAATGTTAACGTAAGAAATGATAATAATGTAAGTGACGAAATCGTAAGAGGTTTCGCAAGCCAGCTTCGATATATGCAAATTAATCCTGAAGTTCCTCAATTTAATGATAAAACCAACCCTAAAGAATTCATTCAAGAAGTCAGGGATTATTTCCGTCTCAAGGGCGTACGCGCGGAGTTCCAATTAATTTGTCTCGAGAATATGGTTGTTGGTCAGGTGAAGACCTGGTATCAGGCGAATAAGGATAATATTACGACTTTTGATGAGTTTGAAAAGAAATTCCTCGATCAGTTCTATTCAGTCCCGATACGTATTGCTTGGAAGGGTCAGTGGCTAGTGCGGCGTTATTCCAAGAACGACGGAACAATGCAAGAATATTACTATTCTCAGCTTAATAAAGCGAAATTTTTCGATCCTCCTTTATCGGAGTATGGAGTTAACTTCACAATTATACAGCAAATGCCAACTAATGTCCAAGTAGCAATGTCAACGATTAATTACGTGGAATCACAGTTAGTCTCTCAAGCTTTGGCACAACTTGACATTGCTCAAATTAAAATTAACAGTGACGCGGCTCGATTAAGAGCAACTAATCAAATTCATGCTGAAGGAATATTCCCCGGTTATGGTTGGGGATTTTCGAGTCAATCACAAGATCAATTCGATCAGGGTAATGAGTATCAGAATTATCAAAGAAATGAGCGAAATCAGAATAGATTTGGTCAGAGAAATCGAGGAAATGGGTCGGGAAATGGGGGATACAGGCCACCCCGTGCAAACACCAGTCACATGCAGGTAACACCACCCATGATTCTACCGGATACTCGATTCCCACCACCAGTTGTCATACATCAGTCAATCCCATTTCAAGATGCTAGAAATAATTTGTCTCAAAATAACAATCATCAGCAAAATATGAATTATGCTCATTTTAATAATGATAATGTAACTAATACATCTCAGCTTAACATTAATACTGTGTCCACAGTCAATAAGCAGAATAATTGCAATTTGATTGATTTTGTAAATGAAATTAGAGAAGAAATCTGCGGTGGAATTACCGAGAAGCGCGAAACTAAAGCTGTTATTGAATCATGTCCTCATGTTGATATAAAAGTGTACGATCAGCAGGTCAATGCACTATTAGATACTGGCAGTCAAATTACTGCAATTTCAGAGGAGTTTTTCAAAATACTCAATGCAAAGAATCAATTACACGTGTTACCGGTAAGCGGGATACAAATTACTCTAGCCATTAGCAAAAGAGCCACCACTGTACGTTAGCAAACGCTGTTACCACTAGATGTGGGTAATCTTCTAATTAAATATCCAGTTTTAATTGTCCCAGGGTTGAATCAAAAGCTGTTGCTTGGCAGTGACTGGTGCAAGCACAATCAAGTGATGTTGGATTATGCTAATAATTGTCTTGTCGTTCGGGGTGTCCGGCTGGTGCAGGGATCCGAGTCATTTGAGCGGGGTCCATCAGACAGAATGAACGTGATTAGTGTCGGAGATTTACAGTGTAATACAATTGTCTTAGATGACGATGATAAAATAAGGATTGATAGAGAGAATGGAGATGAAGATTACGAAGATTGTATTTGCGACGGAATCCGGCAATTCCGTCGGGTGAAAACCCAATTTTATTTGAATGGGGAAAGAATTCAACTCTTTCTCCCATTCAAATACTCGCGGGCAACGTTCGTAACACTTCGTGGCCACCCGAAAGCCACGAAGTGCGTACGCAGAGATGGAGTGCGTGCGCAGCCAAGAGGAGGTGCGCACGCAACTCGAGAGAAGCGCACGCATCTCCGGACACGCTGCCATGTTCTCGAGCATGGCAACGTGAAACCAGTTGCGCCCGGGATTTTAAGTCGTGCACAACGAGTGCCAAAAATATCGGGAAAACGTGCGAAATAAATCGAATAAAAGGAAAAGAAAACGAAGGAGAGTGAGAAGTGAGAGTGATTGGAACAACCCCAGGAGTTCTCTCACAACCCCTGAGCCACTCCAACCACCCTAGAGGACGACAGTAGAGGACAGAGACGAGGAGAGGATAGTACCGAGGGAGGTTAACCCCAAATCACCAGCTTCAGGGAAAACCCCAAAGTGAGTCGCTTTTTATTCACACGCAGTCGAGTCAAGCTATTCCATTTTTCTTTTGTACGTTTCATTAAAATCCGACTTAATTAATTAATAATTCTCCCGTCTCGAAATCAACCCTCCGAGGGGATTGTGCGGTGCTCGCGCGTATTTTTCGGTAATTCTATTGTTCTTCGCGAATTTTTCAGTTAGCGTCGAGAATGGAAAAGTCCATTATTGCGTAGGGGTGCCAGGCCGTTGGCGTCGGCCCAACTTTGCACCCTCGCGTATACGACTTACGCAACTCACCCCTGGGCCTAACTCAGGGGAAAATAGTAATTGTCGCGTGGGGCTCGGATGTATTTTGTCCGAAAACCACCCCCAAATCACATAGGGCTAACTCCCTTGGGTTTTCCCGTGATTTGGGGATGATATTCATTGTCGCGTGGGGCTCGGATATATTTTGTCCGAAAACCACCCCCAAATCACATAGGGCTAACTCCCGTGGGTTTTCCCGTGATTTGGGGATGATATTCATTGTCGCGTGGGGCTCGGATATACTTTACCCGAAAACCACCCCCCAAATCACATAGGGCTAACTCCCTTGGGTTCTCCGTGATTCGGGGATGATATTCATTGTCGCGTGGGGCTGGGATCTATTTCGTCCAAAAACCACCCCCAAATCACCTAGGGCTACCTCCCTTGGGTTTTCCCGTGATTTGGAGGATGAAACCTTTTGTCATGTGGGACTCGGATATCTTGTCCGACAACCCCCCCCCCCCCCCCCAAATCGAATAGTGTCGAACCCCTTGGATTTTTCCTATGATTTGGGGTGACATTAATTGGTCGCGTGGTGCTTGGATATCTGTGGTCCAAAAACCACCCCCAAGCCTCATTCGGATAATCCGATGGATTTTCGTGGGATTTGGGGAAAAACGAATATTTGTCGAGCCACCCTTGGATATCTGTTGTCCAAACTACCCCCAGCCCCACTCGGGGAACCTCTTGGATTTTCCTCGGGGTTTGGAAGGAAGTGCTTGAAGTTGAGGGGCGCTTGGGTATCTTTTGCCTCAAAAATACCCCTAAATCACCATAGGGAAATCCTCTTGATTTCTTGTGTGATTTGGCGATAAAGTGCGGTAGTTCAGCGACCCGGGGTATCTTTTGCCCGAAAACCACCCCTAAATCCCCAATAGGGGGATCCCATGGATTTCTCGGGCGATTTGGGGAGGTAAGGCCGTCATCGAGCGTCTCGTGGGTATCTTTTGCCTAGAACTACCCCTAACTCGCAATTGGGGAATCCGATTGATTCCTCGGGCGGATTGGGGGAAACTGTGGAGATCGAGGGGCTTGCGAGCATCTTTTGCCAAACACCACCCCCGACTCTCAACCAGGACTCTCCCGAGGCCTCGTATGAGTCGGGGTTGTCCCCAGGAGTAAGAGGGTTCTATCGAGTGTTCTGCCGGAGGATCCACCCCCAGTGTGGGTTCCGATTCCACATCGTGGTCAGGAGACCACCCCTCAACACATGCAGGACGGACAACATGGACCAACGGACTTGCGCCCTCCCCTTTTGTTATTACTATTATTATTATTATTATTATTATTCTTACTCAGTTTGTATATTGTTGGAGTTGAATAGTGGAACACGTAAGGACAATTTCAGTGTTTTATTTGGAGTTTGCCCGATTATCCCATCTTCTTCCCCGAATCCACCCCTCTCTCCACAACCAAGTACTGAGCTGCCGAGAGGCTGGTCCGTACCCTTCCACCCTCTGGTTTAGGTTTAGGTTTTCTGAGTTACGTTTCCGGTTTCCATTAGGTTTAGAGACGTTTAGGTTTAAGGGTTTTAATCTGTTGGCTGGAGTATTTTGCGGTGTTGGTCCCGCCGAATTAGACCAACTGGCACCCATTTTTAGCCCCTGCGGAGGATGTTTAGTTTTAGGTTAACAGAGGGTCGGGAAGGGACGAAGTTGTCGGCAGTTTTCTGCGCGGGCAGAAAATGTCACGTCACAAATGGTGCCCAACGTGGGGCCCTCGCGTTGAGAATGGGATAAGGGATGTTGTCGAAGTTACGTTTTAGTTAGAAAAAAAAAATTCGAACAAGTTGAAATTATTAAAATTAAATTCAACCCCTATTACCCCGGCGCAGTCCATCGGTCCAAATGAAAAAAAAAAAAAATAAAAAAAAAGGGAAAGGAAGAGATATCTTGAGGGATGATTATTCATTTCGCATAATATCTCGAAATTTAAAATTTTCTTTTGTGTGCCATAATTTCAGCCGTTATTGAGGGATTAAAATAAAATCTTTTTGTTATTTATTTGCCCGGTTCTCGGTAATCCGAGAACAATGGGTACGTTACATCATGGTGGGACCTAACTTGAGAAAAACAAGTCGAAAAATAATCCCAGAGGTAAAACTCTGGGAAAAATAGACTTTCGAACAATGGGCCGATGATGTCATCGGTAACCAAAGTCTGAAAAACAAATCGAAAATCCATCTCAGAGGTAAAACTCTGAGAAAAATAGATTTTTGAATAAACAAGGTCGTTGGCGTACGTGACCAAACGCCTCACGCGATGGTCACATGATTTGCGCCGACCGAGTTTAAGAGGGAGAGTGGGCGCCACCGACGCTCACGGCCTCGTGCTGACGCCTCACTCTCAGACCAACCGCTGAACAAAGTGCATCTCTTGGAAAAAAAAAGAGAAAAAGTGTATAAAGAAAGAAATGATGAAGAAACGTGGAAGATCTTGCCCTCGTTGTCACTCAGGGCCATCTGCGAGTGTATCATCCCTTGGTGGAACCCAGAGGGATGTTTGTCGCCCGCCTTACGTGCGTTTACGCCGTGAGGAGGGTGACATCAATCGAGCCGCGAGCTCAGCAGGGGCTTCGGCTGCAGTAGCCACCCTTGCCAGTCCGCGGGCTTGTCCATCGCCCTCACCATCCCAATGCTCTACCGTGGGGGAGTGGGATGATGGGTCAGGTGTTTCATTGGGGTCAGCGTATTCGGCTCCTCGCTCAGAGGGTGGACCGACGCCGCGAGTGGTGGTGCGGGCAGTGCGCCAGTACTGCCCTTCCGAACAGGAAGGGCTTGCCCGCTTACTGGAATTCGATAACCTCGCAGCCCTGATGGGATTTTATCGCATCAGACGGCTGCGGTTTTCGGGTGAACCAGAAGAGGACGTACGCCTGTTCATCTACACCCTCGAACAGGGGCGCACCGTCGTCGAAGCCGTAAATGACAGAGATTTCATCCACCTGGTTCGATATCTGCTGGACGGTATTGCCCGCAGGTGGTACGTCCAGAACTTGAGTCACTTCAGGGATTGGAGATTTACCAGCACCACTCTGAAGTGTCGCTTCAACAGCTTCGATGTGCCCAATCTAAATGGGGACGTCTAAGATCGTCTCACCTGAGATGCATCCCCTTCAATCTAGCCGAATCATCGTGCTTCGCGCATGGATTTGGACTAGAAAAGTGGAGGCCAAAAGAAGAACTACCCCAAAATCCATTGGTGCTGTGTCGAGCTCCTGAGAGCGTGTTTTTGCCATGGACGATGGGGTGGAGAAATGTCAGCACAAGGGCGCTAGACCCCTTGGGCTGTTTTTGCCACGCTACAAAAGCGTGTTTTATCGCCATAGGGGAAAGAAACAAAACGACCCTGGTAAAATAATTCCCTTTTGGTGTTTTATCGCGCCATTTAAGCGTGTTTTGTCACTAAGGGCCCATTTCTATGGTTCAGAAAGAGAAAAAAAAAACCCTTAGAAAAAAAAAAAGAAAAGAGAGAGAACGAAGTAACGACTCACTCGAAGTGCCGACGGAGTGGGGATAGAACATGTCGGGGGATTACCCCCGGAAATCACCTGAGGTATCGTGATCTCGCCCACTCTTTTGACCATGGCCAATGAGCAAAAGTGCTTGGCGAAAGAGAGGGGAGTTACCCCCTCCAAGAGACCTCACGCCATCGGAGCCTAACGCAGTCACGGAGAGAGCGAGCGTCGTTCACTTCACATCGGAACGGCCAAGTGAACGGTCAAGTTTAAAAACTTAGCTTCTCGCTTCGCCCTCCGTATTAATACTCTGAGTTGATAGTTTACTCTATTACACAGCGTAAGTCGTTACTGTCTTTCACTAGCAATTAATAGTGAAAATCCAGGAAAATTATCAAAGTCTTTAGTTAAAATCTTCAAAAGACGTGGTACCCCTAAATGGCGTTACCAACAGGAAAAACGGCACCCCCAGAGGACCTACCCCAGGATAGCCGTACACAGGTCGATCCACCTGAGGAGGGGGCACGTGGGCTTGACCCCGAAGAAAGGCCAAGGGGTGACACACCCCAAACGGCTGATTCTGAGGTTATTACGTTGCCACTTCCGAAACGTAAACGAGGTAGACCTCCGAAGATAACTATCCAAGAGGCATCCCCTCAGGATGGGGCGACTGGAGGGAAACGTCCAGACGACGCGGATAGTGAATCGAGCCAGGCTGGCTCGCAACGTTCTGGTTCCAGGCGAGAATCGGAGTCAGGGTGGACCGCACCAGGGGCGAGGAATCGTCAGGTACGTGATGGCCTCCCTCCTGGTCTGTTGCCACCCTTCGACCAGATTCCTATGTTTCGTCCTTGAAACCCAGTGGTGGTTGAAAACATTCCTGAATCACCATTTCGTTATGAGGAGGTTTGGGCTAACTGCCAAAACCAGAATCCAGCTCCGCAGGATGAACGAGTGGTAGAGCCGAATACCACTTCGTTCCCTGCTCCTCGCGGTCCAGCCGGACCATCCAGACCACCAGCACAGGGAGTCCCTACTGGTGAGCAGCCTCGTACAGCCCCTGGCGAGTATGGCTACCATCATCGTCAGCCAGTTCCGGAGCCAGCAAGGCCTAACTCTCGGACGGCTGATGCCAACCCAAGGAACCCGCAACCCTCAGCCTCGAAAAATCGAGCCTATGAGGAATGGGTCCGTGGAAATGAGCAGGGACGAGAAAGGGAGAGGACGGTTCACCCTCCTAGAGCTCCTGCTGCTCAACCCAAACCTCCACGCCAATCACGGCCGGAGACTCGGGACCCTTGGGCTAATTATTACAATTACGCCCAAGAACATCATCGTCCCCGCCAGGCTGATGCTCAGAGACCTCGAACCCAGGTCCCGGAGGATAATCGTCACACTTGGGCGGACGGACACGGGGATTTACCTCGAAGGGAGGATCCTCGTTCCCAACACCACGCCCGAGAGGGGTCTAATCGTCATGAGCCAAACCCCGGAGCGGCTCAGGATGAGTGGTATTGGGACGAACATGACCTACGACCTCCTCGTCAAGATCCTTACTATGAGGGTGAAGGTCGCCCAGGCTATGCGCCAAACGGGGAATATGACCAGCGGGAGTGTGATCGACCTGTCTCAGGTCTCCCCTTGCTGAACGCTATGAAGCGTTGGGACGCCCAATACTCGGGTGCAGTCGGGGAAGACGTGGAAGGATTTATCTCTCGGATTGAGGAGGGCCGAGCCTTCATATATATTCGGGAGGGTGACCTGTTAAGAGGCCTCATATTTTGCCTCAGAGACGCTGCCCTGACCTGGTATAGGGGTCACCAGCACTCTTTCAGAACCTGGGAGGACGTGAAGCGAGCGCTGAGGACCCACTTCGCAAACCCAGATTATCAGATCACCCTGAGAGAGGAGATTGCCCTCCGAACGCAGGGAGACCGGGAATCAGTGAGGGAGTATTTTGCGAACATGCGCGAGTATTTCGCACGGTTGTCGCCTCCCTGGGACGATCGTGAGCAGGTGTTGCAGACACACCGTAAGATGCTCATGATATACCAGACGGGTGTTCCATTGACAGCGGCGCTCACGATGGACTCGCTGGAAACCGCTGTTCTGCGCCTGGAGCACATGTACTCCAGGGAAGCAGACAGACGGCCACCCCCGAGACCCGAGAACTCCATCTGCCCAAGTCTGGCATATAGACATCCGCAGACTCCAGCGACGCGTCCACCATTTAATGGGCCTCGCCAACCGAGCAGGTTATCGTACTCTCCAAGGATTCCATACAGGAACCCCATGGGTATGCGGCCACACGGGCCACAACAATCACCATTCGGCACACCCAGGTACTCCGGGCCTGCCAATGTATCGTACGGCAATACTCCGTATGCTCCACCCCCATCAGCACTCAGATCAGCTGAGGTGGTGGAGACTCCCTCGAGTACGTATATGAAGAGCCATATTACGTAGAAGAGCCCATAGAGGAATACTATGAGGAAGTGGAGTATGTCGAGAACGCAGAAGCTCTCGAGCCCTCTCCTATCGTCGCAAATGGAGCGTTCGTCTCTCGACCAACCCCAACTGCGACGGGGAATCCACAGGCTTCGTCCAGACCACCATTTGGACGGCCTAGTGGCCAGAACGTACAGTTCAGGGCACTTCCGCGAGCCGTAAGACCCCCTCAACAACAAATGGGGCAAAATCCAGTGTTGGCACCACACCCTCAGACTTCCGCGGCACCCCAGAGGGTGGGACAGGGTCCAACACAG
Organism: Aleiodes leptofemur; assembly: GCA_963942555.1. Taxonomy (NCBI): domain Eukaryota; kingdom Metazoa; phylum Arthropoda; class Insecta; order Hymenoptera; family Braconidae; genus Aleiodes; species Aleiodes leptofemur. The sequence goes on along the minus strand of OZ012611.1, from coordinate 11,156,404 downwards.
AACACAGCTACACCACCAGTGGTCCATCAACCACTTCAAGCACCACCAGCTGTGAATCGCACGCCAAGGGCAATGGCTTGTTGGAATTGTGGCCAGCAAGGCCATCTCCATCGCGAATGCCAGGCGGAGCGCAGGATATTTTGCTTCAGGTGTCGTTACTCTGGAGTAACTACCCAAGAGTGCCCTTTCTGTAATCAGGGAAACGGGCAAGAGAATGCGTAACTCCGGTAAACGCTTCCCCTAAACCACCATCGACACCGGAGCACGCACACTGTGTATTGTGAGAAATTGAGTCTCGGAATCCGCTGTATGAGGAGTTAATCGGTCCAGGGCCACCATTGTACCCCGTGAGTGACAACCTCACCGAGGACCCTTCAGCTAGTACAGCTAACGCCCATGGTGATACTCCTCCAGCGGAGGCTGCTCCATCGCCCAGAGAGGATCAGGAGGCTTCCCCGAAAAGACCTCCTGACATTGGTAGCCGAGACACCCTTAACTCAGATCATCTCGTCACACCGGAGCCAAGGCCGACGGATGACGTTAGGGTTAATTTGTCCCAAGCCGACGTGCCTAGAGCATTCTACGTCGACTTGAGGATCGGAGGTTCCAGTGTCTGAGCACTAGTCGACTCCGGAGCCACTAGGTCGTTCGCAGGAGCCGAGGGGCAGAAGCTCTTCGAGCGAATCCAACTCCCGCGGATGGAAATTCTGGAGAGACGGGTCATCAATGCGGGTGGACACGTTGATGCTACCCGACACATGACTCCCTGTTCAGCTGAGCTGGCAGGTCGAGTTACACTAGTGGAGGCTTTGATCCTGCCGAATCTATCCGAGGATTTTATTCTCGGAATGGATTTTCTGGTAAACGCCAAGATCGTTATCGATTTCTTCGATAAAACGTGGTATTATCGGGATCAGCCGGAAGTGAAACACTCTTTCACCCCTACAGAGCGTACGGCCAGCATAATAATGTGCTGTGGGCTTCGCACCCTGGAGGAGAAACAGAAAGAACAGCTGGAGAGGTTTTTGGACAAAAACCTACCACCAGCAACGGACCAGCCGGGGATCACTACCCTCGCGTCGCACCACATCGACGTGGGGAATAGTTCGCCCATTCGGCAAAGACCGTATCACACGAATCCAGCCATTCGTGAAATCATGTGGAGAGAAGTGGATACGATGTTGAAAGACAACATCATTGTCCCCTCCCACAGTGATTGGTCTAGTCCGATTGTGATGGTGAAGAAACCAAATGGGAAGTACCGCTTCTGCATTGACTTCCGAAAAGTCAATGCCGTCACTAAAAAAGACGCTTATCCGATTCCCAATATGACAGGCATATTGGATGAATTGCGTCAAGCTCATTACATCACCACCCTTGATCTGAGCCAAGCGTACTTCCAAATCCCGTTGGAGCCCGAATCTCAAGAGATTACGGCCTTTGTCGTCCCTGGTCGTGGACTCTATCACTTCCAGAGGATGCCGTATGGGCTGACCAACGCTCCAGCGACGTTCCAGCGTCTTCTTGATCGTCTAGTAGGACAAGACCTTTACCCGCAGGTATTTGTCTACCTAGATGACATTATTATCGTTTCACGCACGTTCGAGAAACACTTGGAATTGCTCGAGACCGTCCTTCAGCGAATCAAGAGGGCTGGACTTGTCATTAATCGCGACAAAAGTGAATTTTGTCGTGCCCAAGTGAAATATCTGGGTTTCCTGGTCAACAGTGCAGGACTGCAAGTCGATCCACAGAAGATTGAACCAGTGGTGAATTACCCGGTTCCCCGGAACTTAAAGGAACTGAGGCGATTTTTAGGGATGGCCTCATGGTATTGTCGCTTCATCCCTCAGTTCGCCACCATTGCCGATCCGTTACATCATCTAATACGGAAAGACGCTCAGTGGCAATGGTCGGAAAACGAACAGTTTGCGTTTGAGATGCTCAAGATGTATCTTACGACATCACCAACGTTGGCCTGCCCAAATTTCGACCTACCATTCACGCTCCAAACAGATGCAAGCATGATAGGGTTGGGGGCAGTGCTGACCCAAGTCATTGACGGTGAAGAACGGGTCATCGCATACGCTAGCCGTGCGCTCACGGCAGCGGAGTGGAAGTACACCGTCACTGAGCTGGAGTGTCTCGCTGTAATTTGGTCCATCAGCAAATTACGGTGTTATCTCGAAGGCTACTCATTCACCGTGATCACAGATCACAGTAGTCTTCGCTGGCTGCATAATCTGAGGAATCCAACAGGGCGGCTCGCCCGCTGGGCCCTCAGTTTGCTCGAGTATGATTTCAAGATCATCCATCGTAAGGGAGCGTTGCACCACGTCCCTGACGCCTTATCGCGATCACCCCTAGGGGAGAGCGCGGAGGAAGAGACCATAGCTCGAATACAGCCTACCGAGAACACGTGGTATAATAAGAGGTACCGAAACGTTAGTCGAGCGCCAGTCTATTTCCGGAGTGGAAGATAGTGGAGAGGAAACTCTACCACCATCAGCCTGCCGATCTTGTCTCGACGGAAATGGAAGATTTGGACGCTTGGAAACTCGTGCTCCCTCGTGAGCAGAGGGCTCGTGTCGTATCACAATGTCACGAGTTACCTCAAGCGGGACACCTTGGCGTGGATAAAACCCATCGCCACGTCTACACCCGGTACCATTGGCCCAATATGTTCAGGGATGTAGTCAGCTTCGTCCGGCAATGTGCGACTTGTCAGAGATGTAAGGTGGAACAAGCCCCTCCCGCAGGACTAATGGGACGACGGGTTGTGGACGGCCCATGGACCACCGTCGCAGCCGACATCGTCGGATCTATCACTCCAAGTAAATCAGGGCATTGTTACGTCCTGGTCATGCAGGACTTCTTCACTAAATAGATCGAGGTAGTTCCTCTTCGGAGAGTTTCCGGGAAGATCATTGCCTCTCACGTGGAGAACTTGATAATTAATCGTTGGGGCACTCCTCGAATTTTCTTCTCGGATAACGGAAGGGAGTTCGTTAATAAAGACATAAAAGCCCTGATGTCACTGGCTGGTATTCAACATCAGACCACGCCGCCCTATCATCCCCAGGGTAACCCCGTGGAGAGGGTGAATCGGGTCCTCAAGATGATGATCCGTGCGTTCATCGAGGATGACCACCGAACTTGGGACGCTCACCTCTCAGAGTTCAGGTTTGCCTATAACACGGCCTATCACAGTGCATTACAGGCAACCCCAGTCTTCGCAAACTTCGAAAGAGAGCCCCTCTCAGCCATCTCTTTTCGTAGAGAATTGGAAGGGGAAGTGGAAATAGTTCCTCGGAATCCGGAGGAATGGATTGAGCTTATGAAGAGACTTGATACTCTTCGTCAAGCCCTCTCTCACGCGCTCACAGAAGCGTCTAATCAGCAGGCGCATCAGTACAATTTGCGCCACCGAGCCAGGGAGCTCGAAGAAAACGAACTGGTTTGGCGGCGTAGTCATCCGCTGTCGAACGCGGCTAAACGGTTTTCGGCTTCTCTCGAACCACCCTTCCAAGGTCCATTTGTTATCTCGAGGAAATTGTCGCGTACTCGTTACGCGTTGGTAAATCTCCAGGGGAAATCCGTAGGAGAAGCGTCTATTCAAGACCTGAAACCGTATTACCCTCCGTTAGACGCGTAATTAGTCGTAAACGTGGGGACCCTTTGTCGAAATCGCGTCGCGAGTTAGGTTCTTCGGGACGTGAGCACAGCACAACCCCTCCGTAGTACAGTAAAACGCTCACTGCTACCCGCGTGATAATCTTTTATGTTACAGACTACACACAATGATGGAGCCCGATGACGTGGGGAAGACAGCAAGTGACGAGTTGGAGGAGATCCTCCAACTCCACGAGCCGGGAGTGGAGACAGCCGAGGAAGCCATGGAGGTTGACTTCCCCCCACTATCGCCGGAGGTGCTTCTGCGGGAGGGATCGGGGGAGCTCCAACTCCCGGACCCCGCCACCGAGGACACCCGGAGCGACCCAACGCCAACCACCACCGATGGCGACTGTGTGGTGGTCAACACGGAGTCCCAGCGTGAGTTGCTGGACCAGGTTCTCCAGAAAGGGGAGCCTCCGACAGTGCTCGAGGGGTACTGGGACCTCTTGGGGGATGCACTGCCGGGGCTCCAATGGCTGGAGAGCCAACGACCCGGCACTCTCGCTGCCATCCACCGAGCCACTACACAGCCTCTGCCACCCATTGCATCAGGGTGGTACGAAGTCCCCCCAATTCCATCATCGAGCTCGCCGATATGGTTCGGAGCTTGTCTGTCGTGCGCAGGTTCCCAGGAACCTGGCATGTCTTCATCGTCCGGGTCGGCAGATAAAGCGGAGGCCCAGGACGCGGCAGTGATGACGGACCCGATCCCTCTGTCATCATTGTCCCCGACGTTGGTGGATGCGGAGACCTCCACCGACCCTCTGCCGTCACCACCGACACCACCAAAGAAGAGGGCGACGAAGAGGGTGAAGGTCCAGGATCGGCGGGTCCAGACCGACCCCACCCCTCCGATCGTCCGGGAGCCTCGACTCTGCCTCGAGCGGGTGAATCGTGTCGCCGATTGCTGGCAAAGGGCTTCCAGGAAGAGCCCGGCCCTTCTCACAAGTGACGTACCCTTCCTGGAGCAGAACACGACGGCGGACGACCGCACGCTCGAGGACGCTGTTAGGGAAATGGAGACACCACCCATCACCCCGACCACACCAACACCGGAGGTCTCCTTGATGGACGTGGACGTAGACGCCCACACCACGGCTCCGAGGCCCCACACACCCACAATCACACTCAACCCCACAGACACACTCCCAGCCATCACACCCACACCCCCTACAAACCCCACCCCAGTTACTCCAGCACCTGCTAAATCCCAGAAACCCAAACATCCCCCGATCACCTTTGATTCACCACCCCCACGCAAATCATTCAAGATTCCCCGTATTCCTCCCAAACCAACCCCGAAACCTGCTTCCACAACCCCAACCACCACACACTCGCACCACACACCCACACGTAACACCCACACCCCGAGCACACCCCCACCAAGCACGCATACACCAAGCACACACACCAGAGCCCCGAAGACGAGCCACGCGGTCATCCGGCCGTCCAAAGTCGTCCCGAAACCGAGGGATCCACCACCACCCCCAGCCAAGACCACCGACGCCAGAGAGGACACGGAAGAGGAGGGGAAGGGGCCGGAACAAGGGCAGGGTAAGAAGAAGAAGAGGTTTCGCCACCGTGCCCCCTATTGCTTCCAGTGCCGCAACAAAGGGCACGTGTGGTGGGAATGCAAGGAGGAGGCGAAAGAGGTCTTCTGTCGCTTCTGCGGGCTCCTGAAGGCAATGGCTGAGGATGGGCACTCCTGCCGTGCGAGGGCTTCAGGAAGCCGACAGGAGCTTATCCCGCCTGCACCACCAAGACCAGCCAGACCTCCCACGAGACCCGCTCACCAGGAGGTGGTTCGCCCCTCGATCCGCAACGCCCCGTACGAGCTCCCAGCAGCGTACCGGGACCGGAGTGAGAGTGAGCGCTTCCCAGCGGTGGACCCGCAAAGGGTGATAGATCATCCCGACGACTCCTCACTCGACGGACTCACTCAGGCCCTCAGGGACTTTTGTGAGGCACAATGGCTGAGGGAGGCTGCGGGGGAAGGGGATCGTCGTTTGGATGCCCCGGAGCCAGAAGATCGTCGGCAAGAACGCCGTCGAGACGGTCGTCGCGCAGGCGATAAACGTCGGCGCTAGGACCTGGTCCTAGTGCTGTTTTATCGGCACGGAGATGGAGGGATCGCATCTCTGTGCTGCGTGTCGGGACAACCCCTGTCCTGTTCCGGCTCAAGATCAAGGGGAATTACTAGTCGTGCTATTGCCCTGACAGAGAGTCACCCTGTCAGAGAGCGGGCAAAATTCCGTATCGTTTGGGGAAATTAACCCCGTAAATTATATTTTGTTAGTATTATACCTCGTATCGTTTGAGGAGGAAAACCACCCCTCACCCTCAGTATTATCATTTTTATTTTGAGTTAAGGGGTGAAGCGACCCGAAAGCGCTAAGAATAAGACCTTGTGACGTGACATTTTCTGCCTGCGCAGAAAACTGCCGACACCTTCGTCCCTTCCCGACCCTCTGTTAACCTAAAACTAAACATCCCCCGCAGGGGCTAAAAATGGGCGCCAGTTGGTCTCATTTGGCGGGACCAACACCGCAAAATACTCCAGTCAACAGATTAAAACCCTTAAACCTAAACGTCTCTAAACCTAACGGAACCCGGAAACGTAACTCGGAAAACCTAAACCTAAACCAGAGCGTGGAAGGGTACGGACCAGCCTCTCGGCAGCTCAGTACTTGGTTGTGGAGAGAGGGGTGGATTCGGGGAAGAAGATGGGATAATCGGGCAAACTCCAAATAAAACACCGAAATTGTCCTTACGTGTTCCACTATTGAACTCCAACAATATACAAACTGAGTAAGAATAATAATAATGATGATAATAATAGTAATAACAAAAAGGGAGGGCGCAAGTCCGTTGGTCCATGTTGTCCGTCCTGCATGTGTTGAGGGGTGGTCTCCTGACCATGATGTGGAATCGGAACCCACACTGGGGGTGGATCCACCGGCAGATCATTCGATAGAATCCTCTTACTCCTGGGGACGACCCCGACTCATACGAGGCCTCGGGAGAGTCCTGGTTGAGAGTCGGGGGTGGTGTTTGGCAAAAGATGCCCGCAAGCCCCTCGATCTCTACAGTTTCCCCCAATCTGCCCGAGGAATCAATCGGATTCCCCAATTGCGAGTTAGGGGTAGTTCTAGGCAAAAGATACCCACGAGACGCTCGATGACGGCCTTACCTCCCCAAATCGCCCGAGAAATCCATGGGATCCCCCTATTGGGGATTTAGGGGTGGTTTCGGACAAAAGATACCCCGGGTCGCTGAACTACCGCACTTTATCGCCAAATCACACAAGAAATCAAGAGGATTTCCTTATGGTGATTTAGGGCTAGTTTTGGGCAAAAGATACCCAAGCGCCCCTCAACTTCAAGCACTTCCTCTCAAACCCCGAGGAAAATCCAAGAGGTTCCCTGAGTGGGGCTGGGGGTAGTTTGGACAACAGATATCCAAGGGTGGCTCGACAAATAGGCATTTTTCCCCAAATCCCACGAAAATCCATCGGATTATCCGAATGAGGCTTGGGGGTGGTTTTTGGACCACAGATATCCAAGCACCACGCGACCAATTAATGTCAGCCTAAATCATAGGAAAAATCCAAGGGGTTCGACACTATTCGATTTGGGGGGGGGGGGGGGGTTGTCGGACAAGAGATATCCGAGTCCCACATGATAAAAGGTATCATCCTCCAAATCACGGGAAAACCCAAGGGAGGTAGCCCTAGGTGATTTGGGGGTGGTTTTCGGACAAAATATATCCGAGCCCCACGCGACAATGAATATCATCCCCGAATCACGGGAAAACCCAAGGGAGTTAGCCCTATGTGATTTGGGGGTGGTTTTCGGACAAAATATATCCGAGCCCCACGCGCCAATTACTATTTTCCCCTGAGTTAGGCCCAGGGGTGAGTTGCGTAAGTCGTATACGCGGGGGTGCAAAGCTGGGCCGACGCCAACGGCCTGACACCCCTACGCAATAATGGACTTTTCCATTCTCGACGCTAACTGAAAAATTCGCGAAGAACAATAGAATTACCGAAAAATACGTGCGAGCACCGCACAACCCCCTCGGAGGGTTGATTTCGAAACGGGAGAATTATTAATTAATTAAGTCGGATTTTAATGAAACGGCCAAAAGAAAAATGGAATAGCTTGACTCGACCACGTGTGAATAAAAAGCGACTCACTTTGCGGTTTTCCCTGAAGCTGGTGATTTGGGGTTAACCTCCCTCGGTCCTATCCTCTCCTCGTCTCTGTCCTCTACTGTCGTCCTCTAGGGTGGTTGGAGTGGCTCAGGGGTTGTGAGAGAACTCCTGGGGTTGTTCCAATCACTCTCACTTCTCACTCTCCTTCGTTTTCTTTTCCTTTTATTCGATTTATTTCGCACGTTTTCCCGATATTTTTGGCACTCGTTGTGCACGACTTAAAATCCCGGGTGCAACTGGTTTCACGTTGCCATGCTCGAGAACATGGCGGCGTGTCCGGAGATGCGTGCGCTTCTCTCGAGTTGCGTGCGCACCTCCTTTTGGCTGCCCACGCACTCCATTTCTGCGTACGCACTTCGTGGCTTTCGGGTGGCCACGAAGTGTTACGAACGTTGCCCGCGAGTATTTGAATGGGAGAAAGAGTTGAATTCTTCCCCCATTCAAATAAAATTGGGTTTTCACCCGACGGAATTGCCGGATTCCGTCGCAACCTTAATACATTTTTTTCTTTTGATACACGTTTTGTTGGGAAAAGGGGCAAATCACCCTTAAAGGCGCTAGTGGTAAGACCTTTATAAATCATCGTATCGTTTGGGGCAAACAACCCCGGTTATTATTAACCACCCCGTTATTATTTTTTTGTATATACCTTTTTACCTTTTATTTTTTAGGGCAAAGCTAACCCTAGTCACTAGAGATGTAAAACACTTTTGATACTACACATTATACAGCCACACACAAACAAATTCAGGTTAACAATGTGATATTTGGGGTTAAGTATACCAGTAAGACTGGGAAATAAAGACTGCTGAGAGCAATTATGGTACAAATAATTTGAGTTCTCATTTATATACCCTTCGATCGAAGTACTGTTCAGGTCGTGGGTTCGGAGCTGAGTTTTTTGAGGTTCCGCGTTGGAATTAGGTTAAGGAGGCTGAAGAGGAGCCGTTCCCGAGGATGATTGGAGGGCCCAGACAGAGCCAACCGGGGACAAGCTCGCTGTTCGGTCAGTTCCCAGGTGGGAGACTGTAGAAGTGGGGTTGAAATACCCTCGCTCCAAATAGAGGGATCGAGAGAGATATTTAGGATTAGAGATTTGAGGGTTACGTTTGGCGGACTGGAACGGAGTTCCAGATAGCCGTTGTTAGTTTCTTTCGGCGGACCGGAACGGGGTTCCGGATGGCTACCTTTATTTAAATTTTGAGCCGAGTCATTAGGATTAAGTAAAGACAATCTCGATCCCAGGAGAAACAGCCCCAAACCCGGAGCACCATTAAGTGAGGACGATTATGAATAGCCATAGAACAAGTAAAAAGGACATGGGAGTAAGAATTAGCTAAGACGATCGCGAGTAATCACGAGAGACCACCGAGTAGAGAGTATCGACTCATCAGGACAGATAACCAATCAAGCTGATGAAAAGAGCAGGAGGACGGTTGCGAGAAATCGTGCCTACAACCCAGAATGGAAGTCGCGAAAAATCGTGTTTGTCGCCCGAAAGACCTTACCCCGACGCTTCGGCAACGGGAGGGGGTGTGACGGAATCCGGCAATTCCGTCGGGTGAAAACCCAATTTTATTTGGATGGGGAAAGAATTCAACTCTTTCTCCCATTCAAATACTCGCGGGCAACGTTCGTAACACTTCGTGGCCACCCGAAAGCCACGAAGTGCGTACGCAGAGATGGAGTGCGTGCGCAGCCAAAAGGAGGTTCGCACGCAACTCGAGAGGAGCGCGCGCATCTTCGGACACGCCGCCATGTTCTCGAGCATGGCAACGTGAAACCAGTTGCGCCCGGGATTTTAAGTCGTGCACAACGAGTGCCAAAAATATCGGGAAAACGTGCGAAATAAATCGAATAAAAGGAAAAGAAAACAAAGGAGAGTGAGAAGTGAGAGTGATTGGAACAACCCCAGGAGTTCTCTCACAACCCCTGAGCCACTCCAACCACCCTAGAGGACGACAGTAGAGGACAGAGACGAGGAGAGGAGAGTACCGAGGGAGGTTAACCCCAAATCACCAGCTTCAGGGAAAACCCCAAAGTGAGTCGCTTTTTATTCACACGCGGTCGAGTCAAGCTATTCCATTTTTCTTTCGTACGTTTCATTAAAATCCGACTTAATTAATTAATAATTCTCCCGTCTCGAAATCAACCCTCCGAGGGGGTTGTGCGGTGCTCGCGCGTATTTTTCGGTAATTCTATTGTTCTTCGCGAATTTTTCAGTTAGCGTCGAGAATGGAAAAATCCATAATTGCGTAGGGGTGTCAGGCCGTTGGCGTCGGCCCAACTTTGCACCCCCGCGTATACGACTTACGCAACTCACCCCTGGGCCTAACTCAGGGGAAAATAGTAATTGTCACGTGGGGCTCGGATATATTTTGTCCGAAAACCACCCCCAAATCACATAGGGCTAACTCCCTTGGGTTTTCCCGTGATTTGGGGATGATATTCATTGTCGCGTGGGGCTCGGATATATTGTGTCCGAAAACCACCCCCAAATCACCTAGGGCTACCTTCCTTGGGTTTTCCCGTGATTTGGAGGATGATACCTTTTGTCATGTGGGACTCGGATATCTCTCGTCCGACAACCCCCCCCCCCCCCCCCCCCCCCAAATCGAATAGTGTTGAACCCCTCGGATTTTTCCTACGATTTGGGGTGACATTAATTGGTCGCGTCGTACTTGGATATCTGTGGTCCAAAAACCACCCCCAAGCCTCATTCGGATAATCCGATGGATTTTCGTGGGATTTGGGGAAAAACGACTATTTGTCGAACCACCCTTGGATATATGTTGTCCAAACTACCCCCAGCCCCACTCGGGGAACCTCTTGGATTTTCCTCGGGGTTTGGGAGGAAGTGCTTGAAGTTGAGGGGCGCTTGGGTATCTTTTGCCCAAAACTACCCCTGAATCACCATAGGGAAATCCTCTTGATTTCTTGTGTGATTTGGCGATAAAGTGCGGTAGTTCAGCGACCCGGGGTATCTTTTGCCCGAAACCACCCCTCAATCCCCAATAGGGGGATCCCATGGATTTCTCGGGCGATTTGGGGAGGTAAGGCCGTCATCGAGCGTCTCGTGGGTATCTTTTGCCTAGAACTACCCCTAACTCGCAATTGGGGAATCCGATTGATTCCTCGGGTGGATTGGGGGAAACTGCAGAGATCAAGGGGCTTGCGGGCATCTTTTGCCAAACACCACCCCCAACTCTCAACCAGGACTCTCCCGAGGCCTCGTATGAGTCGGGGTTGTCCCCAGGAGTAAGAGGATTCTATCGAGTGATCTGCCGGAAGATCCACCCCCAGTGTGGGTTCCGATTCCACATCGTGGTCAGGAGACCACCCCTCAACACATGCAGGACGGACAACATGGACCAACGGACTTGCGCCCTCCCCTTTTGTTATTACTATTATTATTATTATTATTATTATTATTCTTACTCAGTTTGTATATTGTTGGAGTTCAATAGTGGAACACGTAAGGACAATTTCGGTGTTTTATTTGGAGTTTGCCCGATTATCTCATCTTCTTCCCCGAATCCACCCCTCTCTCCACAACCAAGTACTGAGCTGCCGAGAGGCTGGTCCGTACCCTTCCACCCTCTGGTTTAGGTTTAGGTTTTCCGAGTTACGTTTCCGGTTTCCGTTAGGTTTAGAGACGTTTAGGTTTAAGGGTTTTAATCTGTTGGCTGGAGTATTTTGCGGTGTTGGTCCCGCCGAATTAGACCAACTGGCGCCCATTTTTAGCCCCTGCGGGGGATGTTTAGTTTTAGGTTAACAGAGGGTCGGGAAGGGACGAAGGTGTCGGCAGTTTTCTGCGTGGGCAGAAAATGTCACGTTACATATCATTGAGATGGAAAATGTGAAACTGTCTGATGTGCCCGGCTCTTCCGCTGTTAATGTCACGTCAATGGATCCTGGTCAGTCGGAGCTGGTGAATCGATTGATGCAAAAGCATGGAAAAGTTTCCTCAGATCAACCAGGATACACTCATGTTTATCATCACAAAATTCAGTTGTCGTCGCACAAACCAGTAGTTCGAAGGTCTTATCCCGTACCATTGGCAGTTCGTCAATCTGTCAATGAGGAAATTAAACACATGTTAGAGCTAGGGGTAATAGAAAGGTCCACGAGCCAATATTGTAATCCGATAAGAATTGTGAAGAAAACAAGCAGGAGTGCCACTCTTTGTGCGTTACTGGCAAACCCCACTCCTTGTGCGACATTTAATATGTTGCCAATTCGATTGGCAAAATGCTTCCGAATGGAATTTCATCAATATTGCATCAAATCGCTATTCATGTATTCCATTGCTCAAAAAAATAACATCATTTTTACGACAAATACGCACTTAAACATTCCTACGAATATTGCTCCGGACCGTATCGATCTGTTCAGGATCCAATCTTAGGACCTACAGTCGTAGCTTACATGAATCGATTCAACTGCAATAATGTCACATGATACATAAATTTTCAATATTAGATGAAAACTGAGATCCTACGATAAAACTTAAAAATTGAAGTTCAGATTTCAAATAGGATTCCTATTTTTTCCGATTGTCGTCAGAAGAAAATGTACTGATTTGATAGAAAAAATTGTCTACTTTCGAATGGTGAAATAAAAAATAGTAGTGTTCGTAGGGAGAAAGCTAAGAAGAACCGTGATTTTGGAAAAAACTAATTTATCGAAAACTCTTACAAGAAACTGCCTCTGAAAAATCTGAAATTCTCACCATTTGTGGGGCTCATTGAGATGAATCTTTTAAGCTGAACTTGGGCGAAATCGCTCCAGTAGTTTTCGAGATATAACCCCTTTTCATAAAATGGTTTTTGTGCAATATCTCAGAAACTACCGGACCGATTTCGCCCAATTTCAATACCAAACTTTTCGTTTATTAGATGCACAAACTCACGGAATTTGGAGTCTCTATCTCGAATAGTTTTTGAGCTATCGTGTATACAAAATTCAGGATAAAAAACACTGTAATTGAAATTATCCGCAAACGAAAAATCGCAGCAAAATTTATCCCGAGTGAAAATTGTGAGTTCAAATGAGATGAATTTCATCGCTGAGAGTGGGGGCTGTGAATCAATTTTTCGCGGAGAAAAATCAAAAAAACGATTTTACGAAAATTTGATTTTTCTCGAAAAGTACTCAACCGATTTCGCTCAAATTTCACGGAGAGCAATTTGCATGGGGAGAGAAAGTACTGTTAAATTTTCAGGTCACCAAGTATTACCGTTCCGGAGCAATGAGCTGATATCTGTCGCACAAACACACACACACACACACACATACATACAGACATTTTTTAAAAATGTCATTTCTCGACGTTTTGGAACATTCTGAGTGATATTCCGATGAAATCTCGAGATCGAAAAAAATCGTGTTTACAATGCTTCCATTCGGAAGCAAAAGACGGTAAAATTCGTTTGTGCTTGGATGCTAGGTTCATCAATGCTATCATTGAAGGTGACAATGAGACACCACCAAGAATTCAAGATATCATGCAGAAGTTTAATGGTGCCACAGTTTTTAGCACTTTAGACCTGACCAGTGGCTATTGGCAGGTTCCCCTTGAGAAACATTCACGACAATATACCGCGTTTCTTCATGGCTCGATATTATATCAGTTTACTCGTATTCCATTTGGACTTAAAACAGCAGGAAGTGGATTCATAAGAGCATTGAGTTTGGCGTTTGGTGATGACTTCAATCATTTCTTGACCTATTACATTGACGATTTACTCATTGCATCTCGTAATCTTGAGGAACATGATACTCATTCGAATTTGTTATTAGATCGACTTGCTGAGCACAATTTCACAGTTAAGCTAGGGAAAGCCAGGTTGTATTGTCCCGAAGTTCTTTTTTTAGGCTTTATTCTATCTGCAGAAGGTATTAGACCTGAAGATGACAAGCTAAAGATAATCAAAAAGTTTGCAGCACCGAAGAATCGTACCGAGTTACAGCAATTCTTAGGTGTCTGCAATTATTACAGGCAATTCAGTGTTGCACATGCGAAATTCCTTAATCCGTTCAGGGAATTGTTGAGGGAGGAATCCAGCTGGGAGTGGACGCGAAAACATGATAAGGCGTATGATGAATTGAAAAACAATTTTGTTGCGTGTGTTCAATTGTCTCATTATGATACAAACAAAGAGTTCAGGGTTCAAACTGATGGATCTGATATTGGAATCGGTGGAATACTCTATCAAGTGGATGAGGAAGGGCATCATAGAGTTATTTCATTGGTCAGCAGATGTTCAACTTCAGCAGAACTGAATTATACAACCACAGAGAAAGAACTTCTTGCAGTTGTATATTCAGTTGAAAAATTCAGAGTGTATTTAATTGGTAGAAAATTCAGTATCATAACTGACCACAAGGCATTGACCTTTCTGAATACATCGCCTTATCATACTTCGCGCCTATCGCGTTGGAATTTGTTTCTTCAAGAATATTGTTTCGAGGTAGAATATTGCAAAGGTGTTGATAATGTCGTGGCAGACTTTTTCAGTCACAATCCTGAGGGAGAATTTCACATTCAAAAATCCACAAAGTTCAACATCTCACTCGTAACTGCTTGCGATAACATGATAAATAATTATTCAGTTGGTAATATTCTAGTATCACTGAGTCACTTAAGTTTACGGCAAGATGTTCGTAAGATCTTGAAGAATATCTATGAGTTTCAGCAAAAGGATCTTGAGAGTATGAATTATATCAAGTCAAGGGTTAACGTTGAAAAAGGTGATTTATTCCACAAACATGAGGATGTATGGTTCCACAAGTCAAAAAACTCTGAGAGGTGGAGATTGGTTATTCCAAAGAAACTCCAAGAACTTGTTGTGCTCTCTGAACATGAACGAATTGGCCATGGTGATGTCTTTAAAACGTTGAGTCAAATTTAGAGAAATTTTTGGTGGAAGAACATGACAAAAGGGGTGAAAAAACTGGTTATTGTATGTGATCTTTGTCAGAGGACAAAACACCTTAATCGAATCGTAGAAGGTGAATATGGCAGTGTACAATCAAGTAGTCCAGGAGAACTAGTTACGGTTGACTTTTATGGACCCCTTCCTCGGTCAATTGGTGGTGTTGAGTACATCTTTGTTGTTCTTGATGTGTTTTCCAAGCTAGTTAAGTTATATCCGATTAAGAAGGCCAATACAAAAACTGTATTAAAAAAAATTCTCGTAGAATATTCAGATGACGTTGGTAAACCCTCAAGAGTATTGGCAGACAACGGTACTCAGTTCAGAGCCAAATCGTGAGAAATAGGATTGGCTAATCAGGGCATTAAAACTAGTTTCTGCTCAATACGTCATCCTCAATCCAATCCAACGGAGAGGATAATGAGAGAATTGGGTAGAATATTCAGACTATTGTGTTCTTCAAAGCATACAGCTTGGGCAAAGTCGGTTCCTCAGATTGAACAGTATTTCAATTGTACAACTCATTGTAGTACAGGGTTTATCCCTTATGAACTACATTATGGTAGACCTCTTGATGATCCAGTAAGAAAACTGGTGTTATTCCCTAACGAAACGCTGGTAGATTCACATGAGCGAATGATCGTATTGGCTAAAAATAAGATTCAGAGGAGTTATGAGCAAAGAAGCAGGCAACAGAGGCCTCAACCACCTCTGGATTTGAAAGAAGGGGATAAGGTCCTTTTGCGCGTGCCCCACCTCTCCAGCAAGACGGATCGGGTTATTCACAAATTTTTTCATTTATACGAAGGGCCATATGAGATTAAGAAGATTATCGGGATCCATGCGTTTGTTCTTGTAGACGGAAAGACTGGTAAAGAATTAAAGGGGACATATCATCGCCGAAGTCTTAGAAAATACTATGAGCGCGTTCATTTGCCAAGGGAAAATGTCATTGATAACAGAGAGTAATAGCCTGTTCCTCAGCCTCTTCCTCTCGTGAGCACGGATTAATCTGGATCTGTTCATAAAGCAACGAAACGTTGTCGGGGCAGATGATTATAGATGCGATGATGAAATTGTCGAGAGTGGTAGGCTTCTAGTGGATAGGTTTAGTGTGTAGAAAGAAGATGATGAAAGGAAGGATGGATATTTATGTAAATTCCTATGTATATAAATGTTAACGTCGGTAAATGAATGAATGGCAAATGATAGAATGCTGGACTGAGTGTTCTCATAATGACAATACATTTTAATGTTGAAAATCAAAAGGAAAAATTATGTTAAATGTAGAATAATAAATAACAGATAATTAAATGGCAGAGTAACGTGGAACATGCTGAAATGAGAGAGTGGAAAACCATGGGTATAAACTGCAATGGATCTCAGAATCATCAGGATAGCTTGGCGATACAGGTGGCATCCTAACGAAGTTCAAATGAGCAGAATGGACATGAGTATCAAAGGCCATGGTGGACATGACGATAATGTATAGACATTGGAGACGTAACGAGGCACTGAGCAGACTATGAATAACAAGAAGCAGATTTTGTCCCATTTCATGATAATCCATCGGACAAAAGGGGGATTATGTAATGAATTTCATAGTCGAATTGCCCGCCAAAACAATTGGTGAAAAATAAGGACCATACGAGGTGCTCAGGTGCCCAAATCCACTGCTCCCACCAAGCAGTCCAAGGACTACTCACTCTCTTGCTCCGAAACCCTCGTACGAGTCGGTTGAATTTTATTATTTGTCCGGACATTAAGAGCAATTATATTTTTCATTCAATTTAATTTAATCATTGATATAAATTGAAGGCAATTGATCTTAAAGAATCATTATATATTTTATATGAACGTTATTTTATGAATTATTTCATTGAATTTATTGTAACATTTATTTGACGACTCGATTGGAACGAGTAGAATTTTTTATAATTTAATTTTTTTCTATATTTTGTATGAATGTGTGAGCGATAAGGATCCTTGGTATGTACAAAACTATAAATATTATTCCCACGTTGAAATTATAAACGATAATGATATGTCTTGACATTTTTACGATTTTCTTTGGTTTTTATTATAACTAAAATTTGCGTATCATTTTGATTATATAGAGACATTGCATGATGATTGATCAAACGATATTGAACGAAATTGACATTAATTAAAGAATAATTTTTTTTAAAACGAATATATCTCTTTTCTTTTAATTTTTCTTTGTATTATTTTTTTTTATGCTAGTTTATTAATTCCTTAACCCTTGCGGGCTTTTTCGGGACTTCCGTCTCCCCTATGTACATTTATCTTTACATTTTTTTTTTTTTTTTTTTTTTTTTTTTTTTTACAATGTCTTTCTTCACTTATTCACTTATTTCCGTCTTTCCCTTCCACTCCCCTCCCCCTCACTATGTGTTTCAATTTTGCCCAACCCGAGCCATCTTCCCTCAACAGTTCGCTCACTTTCTCTTCCACACTCCGTTCATCCTCCCCCTCTCTTCCACACCTCTCCAGCACATGTTCCCAACTCTCAGTCTCATACTCACACACTCTACACATTTTGTCCTCCTCCTTCAACCAGTATCTTCCTTCCTTCATTTCTTCTCCCAGCCGAAAACGCGCCATCTTTCCCCATTTCCTCTCCATTTTCATGCTCTCCAAGTACCTCGGTATGCCTTGCTCCCTGATTCTCAAATGCTTGTACCATTTGTTGTACCTGGAGTTCATGATTTTTTCCCATCTCTCCTCCTTCTCCTTTTCTCTCATTGTCTCTTCTACTGCCTCCCATACCTCTTCTCCGTTCCGTGTGCAATCTCTTCTTGCTTCGTATCTGTCCTTCTCCCATCCTTTCCTTCCTCCCTCACCAGATCTGCTTCTGCTCTCAATCTCTCTTAGGCAACTTCTTGCTAGTTCGCTTCCTCTCCCTTCTCTTAATTTCTCCTCAAAGCCCCACGCTCTCTTTCTCATTCTTGATAACATTTTTTCTCTTCCCACTTCCTCTCTCACCATGTAACCTGGGCAGCTCCAACTCACCCCCAGAACCCATCTTAGGAACCTCTCCTGCATTCCTTCCACTTTGCTTTTCTCTTTCCACCCCCATATTTCCACTCCGTATCCCATTATCGCCCACACCAAAACATCGAAGAGCCAGAACCTCATCCTCCAGTCCTCTCGGAATCGATTTTTTCCTATGCCCCATACTTTTCCCATTGCCTTTCCTGCACACTCCACCCTTTTTCTCACTTGTAGGTCCACTCCTCCTTTTGACTCTACCCAGTACCCCAGGTAGCAGAATTCGTCCACTTCCTCTACTGTCTCTCCGTTCAATTTCCATAGCTCCCTCTCTTTCCTCTGCTCTTTTCTTCTTCCAAACACCATCATTTTGGTTTTTTTCACGTTTATTGTGAGATCTTTTCCTCTTACATATCCTTCCAACTCCCTCATCTGCAGTTTCATTCCTCCTTCTTCCTCCGCCAGCAGTACAATGTCGTCCGCATATGCCAAGTGGTAGATTTTCTTGCTCCCTAGATTTGTCCCTCCTTTCCCTTTCTTCTCCAGTTTTTCCTCTAAGTCTGCGAGCAATAGGCTGAACAGCAACGGGCTCAAGGGACAACCTTGTCTTACGCCCCTTGCTGTCCAAAATTCTTCTCCCAGAACTTCTCCAATCCTCACCTTGCACTTCGTTTCACTGTATACCTCTTTGATCCTTTCTATCAGTCCCTCACTCACCCCCCTCTCTTTCAGTGTTTTCCATAGGATTTCCCGATTCACCGTGTCAAATGCTGCTTTGAAGTCTATAAACAGTCCGCAAAGTTTTCCTTTCTTTTTCCCTAGATTTTTGTTTATTAGAAAGTTGAGCACAAAAATATTGTCTATTGTTCCCATCCCCTTTCTAAATCCCGTCTGATTGTGTGGAATCAGCCCTTTCTCTTCCACTTCTTCCGCCAGCTTCCTTCTCAGGACCTCCGCATATATTTTATATATCCCTGGCATCATCGTGATTCCTCTGTAATCCTGTACCTGATTCCCATCTCCTTTTTTCAGCAATGGAACCACCACCCCTGTCTTCCACTCCTCTGGCCAACCCTCTCCTCTCCAGACCTTTTGGCATATCCTCCACACGTTCTCACTAACCTTTTCTCCTCCAAATTTATACGCCTCGTTTTCCATATCATCTAGCCCTGCTGCTTTTCCTTGTTTCAAGTTCCGAATTACTTCTTCTACCTCTTCTCTGTTCAAGCCCTCCTCCTCTTGTCTCCCTCTTCTTCTTGCTGGTCCCCTTACTTTGTATTCCACTCCTCCTAAAAGTTCTTTGAAATAATCCGTCCATTCCTCCATTTCGATTGTTTCGTTTCTCCCTCCTTTTCTCTTTCTGTCTCTGTTTATTATCATCCACTCTTTTCCTTCTCTCACAGCGTTTTCCACTTCTTTCCTATACCTCCGTTTCTCCTCTTCCTTCTTTTCCTCAATCATTCTTTCGTATTCCTTCTTTTTCTCTCTCATTTCCTCCCTACTTATTCCACCTTTTCTCCACTCTCTCGTGCTCTTTTTCAATTCTTTTTTCCTCTCTTCACATTCTTCGTCCCACCATCCGTATCTTTTTTGACCCTTCTCTTTTCCTCGATCCATCTCATCCTTTTCTTTTTCTATTCTTTCCCTGAGATCCTGAATCATTTCGTCGACCTTTCCCTCATTTGTTTGTGCTTCTGTTCGTTCCATTCTCTGGCAATATTCTATCCTCTCCTCTTCCTCCCAGTTCGCCATTCTTGCCTTCTTTCCTTTTTTCTTATTTTTCACGTTCTCTTTTTCTCTCTTGCTCTGCTCACTTCTTCCTTGGCTAGTTTTTATCGTGACAGCTATCGGAAAGTGATCTGATCCTGGCTCTGTCTCCACACTCATTCTCTGCATCAACTTCCTTACTCTATCGTCCGCAAAAACATAATCAATAACTGTCTCGCCTTTTCCCATGAACGTGATTTCTCCCTGCCTATCACCCTCTGTATTGCCGTTGCAAATAAACCAGCCCGTTTGACTCAGACACTCCAGAATCTTCTTTCCTTGCGTATCTATTTCTTTTTTCTCCTGTTTTGTTTCTCTATGCGCTCTGCCCATCTCTTCATCCCATGTCTCGCCTCCGCTGTTCCCCGTCCATGCGTTGCAGTCTCCTCCTATTATCACTAGTTGTTCCTGCTTGTCCTCCATCCATCTTTTCATCTCTCGTATGCCTTCCTCCACTCCTCTTTCTAAATATACTCCTACCACCACTAGTTGTCCTTGTTCACTTTTAATTTTCCTCTCCATCACTCCTCTTACCCCCTTTACGATTTCTGCTTTCTTTTTTTCCTCTTTCTCAACCCATTCGTTCTTTACTGCCGATATGATTCCTCCTTTCCATCTACCTTTTTTGTGTTCCTTCGTCGCTTCCTGAATCCTCCACACAAATCCTTTCGGCGCCCTTCCTTTCGTTCTCTGCCATCCTTCCTCGTTCAACCAGGTTTCACTTAGCATTATCACGTCCCATTTTTCCATGTATTTCCAAAAACCTTTGTCTTTCCTCTCAACTCCCGCTACGTTCCAAAACATTATTTTTAACTCTCCCTTGTCTCTTCTCCCCTTCTTGCGTGGATCGGTCGAAACCCCCCCGTCTCCCCCCTCTTTTCTCTCCTCTCTTGTTCCTCTTGGTTGCCTCTTTCTGCTACTACCGTCCTTTCCTCTCCACCCTCCGTTCTCTCCTCTCTTCCTTCGCTTTCTACCATCTTCTTTTCTTCTTCAGACCATCTCCATTCTCTTCCGTCCACCCACAGTTTTCCGTATCCTATTCCTACCCTCTTCCCTTTTGCTCTCTCTTCTCTTGCCTTCGTCTCTATGTTCCACTTCCTCATTCTCTCTCTTACTGTTAAGTCGTTCTCAATCCGCTCTCTTCTTCCTCTCAAACTAGATTTCTTCTGCATCACCATTGCCTTGTCCTCCGTGCTTCCTAACTTCACTAGTACGATTCCTCCCCTTTCTGTGTTAGCTGTTCTGCCTATTTTCCTCACCTGCTCGATTCTTACTACCGCACCTATTTTTTCAAATATTTTTTCTACCTCTTCCCTTCCTGTTTCGCTTTTCATTTCCAGCCGCTTTATGATGACGTTTCTCTCCCTTTTCTCTCTTTCATTTCTGTCAATCACTGCTTCCAACCTTTCTACCTTTTCTCTCCATCTCTTTTCCTCTTCCGGAATCGCTTGGGCCCTGTTTGTCTCCGCTACCTGACTCTCTCCCGTTTCTCTTTCCTTTTCTTTCTCTCTTTCTGTCTCTCTTAGCTCCAGGGTCATCAGCCTTTCCCGTACCTCTGTCATCTCTTTCTCTCTGCTCTCCTCTTTCTCTCTCTGCTTTTTTTCATATTCCTTCAATTTAGCCCACACCTCCCTTCTTTCTTCTTTCCAGGTATTATTCCATTGTTCCCATTTATCTTTCATTTTTTTCATCTCTTCCCTCGACACTTTCCCTTGTTGTTCCACTCTCTCCAGCCTTCCTATAGTCTCCTCTCTGAACCCCTTTATGAGAGCTTCCAACTTTCCCATATCCTCTTTCTCTCCTGCATTCGTGTTTGCTGGTGATCTCTTCGTCTTTTTGCTTCTGTCGAACCCCTTTACTGACTCTCCATGCCCCCCGTTTGCTTCTGATGTCCTCTTTCTTTTATTCCTTTCTTCGCTTTCCCCCTCACTTCCACTCATTGCAGTACTTGAATCCTCTCCATCCTTTCTCCCTTCTCCTTTCCTCCACCGTTCCAAGTTTGACATCGATGCCCATTTCATTCCTTCTTTTCTTAGTCTCTCTACGTTAGTCATTCTCCCCTTCTTTTTCTTTGGAGTTCCTCTCCCTCCGCCACCTCCAGCCCCTTCGTCTTGTGATGCCCAGTCGATCAAGTCTTCCTCCTCATCTTCCTCCCCTTCACTCTCCTCTTCTTTCTCTTCTATCTCTTTCTCTTCGCTCTCCTCACCGTTTCCTACTTTATCCTCTGTCCCTCTGTCATCGGCCATCCTTTCTTCCATAAACTTCAGGCTGCCACCACTCTGGGCTTATACGGCGCTTCGGTCTTCTGACAGTTTTTTTTTTTTTTTTTTTTTTTTTTTTTTTTTGCCCTTAGACCTCCCCCGCCCGCCCTTTAATGTCCTTTTCAATGTCCTTTTCTCTCTTTTCCCTTTCTGCACTCTCCTCTCCCTTTTCTCCTACCACTCCTCTGACACTGTGCTCACTCCCCTAACCTCACTTTCTCTTCACTTCTCACTTTCCTCCTCTCCTCTCTCCTCTCCTTCTGCCTCCTCTTCCTCCCACTTCCTCTCTACCTTTCACCCTTCGCCTTCCTTCTTCCACCCTTTTTCACTTTTCCGACCTTATCTTTCCTTTTCTTTACTCCTTTTCTACTTCACCTCTCAAAAACACCTGTACACCTGTTTCGCACCGGAAACGGAAGTCCTATTTTTTTTTATGCTTAATTCCCCACGGTAAATTTGATATATTCTTGATACTATATATTTTTTTTTTTGGAATAA
The DNA here is from genome assembly GCA_963942555.1 of Aleiodes leptofemur. Classification (NCBI taxonomy): domain Eukaryota; kingdom Metazoa; phylum Arthropoda; class Insecta; order Hymenoptera; family Braconidae; genus Aleiodes; species Aleiodes leptofemur. The sequence continues at coordinate 11,134,040 of OZ012611.1, read as the reverse complement.
TTCGAGTTTTCTTTTTGAGACATTCATTTTTTTTTTATTCGACAAATTTAATGAAGAAATAAAATAAAAGGTAAAATCATTACAAGGTATTGCTGAAACATTATAATCTAGACTCATACTTGGTTTTTTTCTTCTTTACTAGTAGTCAAAGAATAAGTTTAATGGGCATTCTTATAATTGGTTGCGCAAGGCTTCGACGACAGTTCATATTTTCTTTATCTATATGATTTATTGTTCCATTATCCAGTACACAAAAAGTGCCGAAAAGGAAAATCCAAGTGAGGAAGAAAAAGACCTTGTCCTGTCATGTGTATTGTTGGCAAAAATCAATGATGAATTTATAAAAAAGATTATCGTGAGCAATTATTATTCAAAGAAGCTGTATGAGTACAATCACAGAGGGAAAGTCTTGAAAAATAAGCACCGGTGCCGCATCGCTGAAGTTGTTCTCGGAGACTGTCTCTTGATTCCAGAAAAAGTGTAAATAAATTCCCAAGTAACATTTTTTCTGGATTATCTTTCTACACAGTAATAATTATAATTCCATCGATAAGTGGAGTTATCCTCATTTTCAGAAAATTTCCGAATGCATTTGCAACGTACTGGACGACGAAGACGTTGATAATTGGTACGAGCCTCCAGTCCCCCTGAGAAAATCAAAAAAAGGGATATCTGTGCCAGCTAAAAGGAAGATCACAGATAAATTCAAAAATGTAATATACAATACTAATGAGCCTGGAGGTCGTGTTAAGAAGAAGAAGAAGGAACAGAGGAATGAGAACGCAAAAAAGATCAGACTGGAAGATGAGTTTCAGGAAACATTTCGGGTTTTATCATTCTATACTTCTAACTTCCATCTCTAACAGTGTTCAAACTCTTCCAAGTATCATTTTGTTGAAAACTCCTATGTTCTTCAATTTTTCAATCTTACACATGTGCAGAACGCACTTCATACCTATAGATGGGTGGGATGAAATTGACACAAGGGGTGAAACGGACATGTCTTAATTTTTGTATTTTTTCATATGAAAATTACTCGAAATCAATAGAAGTATTGAGAATTAGTATATTACATGCCTAGTGCAGTAATGTAAGAAATGTCTCAGAACACATGTAATTGTTGGCCGAGGTGAAGCGAGATCAACAAACATGTGCTCTGAGGCTTTCTTACTTACTGCTCAAGGTGTGCATACGATTTTTCTGCACACTGGGACGGAAGTGAGCTTACGAAATCTCACTTCCGTCCCAGTGTACAGAAAATACTTTTTTTTCATGATTTCATTAGAAAGTTGAGGAATTTTTCCACGGAAATCACATCCTAGAAATTTTTTTTGGCAGTTCTCGAAAATTTCATTTTCTGCTCAAGATTTTAAAGCTTTTTTTCCCTTAATTTTCAGTTTTTCGGGAATGTCTCTAGTTATATTGGTAGCTATCTGGGATTGATTTCAAATAGAAGGTAAGTTCATTTCCCATTTATTGGTGTGTTTCTAAAGAAATCATCAGTTTTTACAGGACTCATAGGACAAAAACTGATTTTCAGAAAATAGCCGATAAGTATTTGAAAAATTGATGGAAGAAATTATTTTACCACATAAATCGATGAGGAATGTGTTCAGCCTTCATTTCAGATTAATCGCAGGTCACTAACAGCAACAGAACCGGAGATATCACCAAGAAAAGAAAATCTTTTAGAAAATAAAAACTAAATTATTGTGACACATGTTTTTCACCTGAACTTTCCACAGTTTTGATAAATACTTTTGTGGTAGTCTTTGCCCATTTTTTCTCGTCATTTAAACTCATTTCCCTATTCCAGATACTCCCGAAACAGTGAAAGTTAGTCTCGACTGGCTCCAAAAGTATGTTGGTCCACTGGAACTCTTGATAAAAAATTGGAGGAACACTGTGGGTTATCGTCGCAATTGACTTTCGAAAAATCCGCATCCTGAAGTGGAAGTCACTTTCAAAGACTGGCCCATTTTGAAATCATCAGTTGCAGCTGATCTGATTGATGTGGACTTTGAGGAGTTGGGATTAACGTCACTCTCACTGATCGAAAGTGGGCACAATTTTTCTCAGTGGTTTTGAAAGAACAGAAATCAAAAATTCAAAGGACTAAGACTGCTATTGATTCATTGAATTTGATGTCCAGTGCCACGATTACTACAGATGGACGTGTCGTAGCTCAATTATCTTTACTTGCTCATCTTATCACCCAGAAAGGAGCTGTATCGAAAGGAGCTCTTAAGGGAAGATCCAGAATATTCCAGAAGTGCAGGACAATTTGATTACTACAGTGGCATCATGTAGCGCCATTGTTGATGTTCAAACGAGGGAGATTGCCGAGACAGGACGTCTGATAATTCAGCCCTCAATCATCGTAGTTGCTGCTGATCCAGAAAAGCCAATTGATTTCTTCGTGAGCATCGAAGACCAAACTTATTCAGTGGAATCAGCTTTGAGAGCACTCGATTTGAGCTCCAAATGTCATCACGTACTTGATGGGCATTATCCATCAGCTACGTATGCGATCTGGTTATTCACACAACGAGGTCTCTACAACTTCCGAGTTACAGGTGAAACTGGTGTGCCAAATCTTAATCCTTTGCTAAAGACACTCAAAAATGAAAGACGACAGGAGGTAACTGCTGCCAAACGAGGTTAAAAACTTCTTGGTATAATTCTCGCTTCACTTTCATATTCCTCAAGTCTTTTACTTATTTAATTCGCTCAATTTGTTTGCGTTGTGATTTTATTCGATATCTATTCGTTCATGATGTCTTATGAATGCTCGTATTGTGAAGCTCACATAAAAATCAGTGAGTTTGGAGATCACATGAAAAGTAATCACAAAAATGAAAGAAAAAGATAGATATGTTTGTTTATGTTGTAAAGAACGAACGTATAATGACATCCATGGATATATTAAGCATTTAAAATCGATGCATTCCTCATCAATAACGGTAAATTTGTCTTCTGGAATTGCTCGAAGTAGTTCAGATACTGCCAAAGACTTATTAGATGAAATTGACGATTTTAACATTGTTTTGTCGTCGAAGAATGAGAGAATTGCTCGGAGAATATTAAATGAAAAAGAGAGAGGTCCGAATATTGACAGAGAAAGATCTTCAGAAGTGTTAACTGAGTGTAAAGTTGAGAATTTTGATTGTGATAACTTTGGGAGAACTATTAATAACTTAATCACCACATTCGCATCCAAATTATACGTGAATAAGGAAATTTCTCGGTCATTTGCAAACGAAATAATTACTCACACATCACAACTGCATGATTCTATTTTTTATCAAGTGTTGAAACAATGGGAGTGTGCTTCAACTTGTCAATTTAATCTGAAAAATATATCGGAGATCATTCAAGGCTGCTTCAAAACGTACAGTAATTAATGTAGAGTGATGAATATTTTTCAAAAGCTGGATTCTTTTATTCGACCAATACCAAAGACAATTTCTTGTACGTTACAACAAACAAAAAAATAAAAGGTCATTAATGAGAGGAAATATAATTTCGGGAAAATTGTGTATATTTGTGTATACGAAGATGACCAAATATTGTGTATTTACAAGAGAATGAGAACTATCAAAATGAATCGCCAGATAGGAGGATTTGAAAGTGAGGGGACAGATGAATGGAGGTTCATTGCTCAGAAAGATTTAACATTTTATCAGCCTCGTTATGTGCATGCTTTGCTCAATGGCAAAAACTACATTACACTTTTCTAATTGTTTTTATTTCCGTTACTCAATGACTGAACTGGATGGAAAATTCGAAAATCTATTGAACAAGTTTATTGAGAGCATGATGAGGCTTATTGAGTTTTTGTTATAACTCGAAAAATTGATTATACCATTCCAATTAGTTTATATTGGTTTGACTCCACTG